>JANFAM010000009.1:17800000-18287500 GCA_024362665.1 Prunus padus | reverse complement strand
CTACTCATTCCTCAGTGGAGTAACGGGCAAGATAATTGGTAATTTCAGTATTGTAGTAGATAGATAATTTGCCAACGAGCATTTTGAAATCACTACTGGGCTGTCCTAATGATGGCTTACTGTAAAGTCTCACATTTGAAAAAGACACAATAATACGAATATAAAGGCTTATACCGAGCCGACGTATAACAATCAATACCCAAAGTGAAAACATGTTATCGATTATTCATAACCAAGAAATCAAAATTTTTATGGTTCGATCAATTTAATAAATCAAACTGTATAATGCGTAATGGAAAATCATGAGAGTTCTCAACTATCCTTTGATATCACATGTAAGTATGATATTAAGTTGACCCATTGAACTTAATCATAACAAAGATCACGAACTTCATGATTTTCGCAAGGACTTAATGCCAAAATTCAACACACAACATGTGTATCTTGATCCATGATGATATAGACAGAAAGGGGATCAAGATTGGTTTGAGTCGTCGGGTAGAGGAAGCGGTTTTTCTCTCTATCTTGCCTTTTATTAGTGTACAATAGAAAAACATAATACATGTTTTCATTAGTGTACACATTAGATAGGTTTGTACACTATTATTATACGTAGAGATGACCCATTTCCTCCTAATTAAGCCCATGATCAATTTCTACCCATCATAGTAATAAAATAGAAAATTACTTTTTATTTGACAAATACCATTGATTACAAATATTATTTATTAAACCTAAAAAATTCATTTTTCACATGAAAATTGATAGATTTCCATCAAGTGGTTGTAGAGCTGATCATAGTTAAAAAGGACTCTTTCTTAAGCATGATTGGCTCTCGATGAAACCACCAATTTGTTGGGCCCAATTCTCACAAATAAACTGGACAATGGTGCCCCAAAAATACATTACAAAAACCTAACGAATGTGAGAAAACAAGTGTTTAATGCCTTCCAAAGGTTGTTCGAAGTTAGTTATTGATTAATGGTTCTTTTGGGAGTGATTCTAGATAGGCTAGAATCATTTCTGGGAAGAAGCATCTCCCACATGCTTATTCAAAAAATCACTTTTAGTGATTTTAAGTGATTATGGGGAGAAACACTTCTCATGTGTTTCTTCATAAAATCACTTAAAGTGATTATTTGGAGAAGTAATTCTCCATAAAAATTATTATTGACCTTTCTAGAATCACTCCCAAACGAGCTCTCAAAGAGTTTGAAAGAAAAGTAAATAGGAGCGCCCTCAGTTTTCATATTTATGGTTTGATAAAACACTTGTGTGATGCCTTCTTTTATGGTTTTCATATTTATTTCTTAATAAGAAGCACTTTTTTTATTTTTTATTTTTTATTTTTATCACTTCCCGATCAAAAAGAACAAACCAGATTTTGATCACATGCTGTTGTTAGTAATATCTTGTCGAAATGGATGATAATGTATCTAGTCAAAATGATTTAATGTTTAAAATTTTCTATGATTTTCCTAAATTTTCCAAACAAAATATGAAATATGTAAGGTCCAAAGTTTTATGAAAATTCTAAGTTTTCCAAATTGGAATGGAAGTTGAAATTTCGAAATTTTTTGGAATGGAATTGGAATCCCCTGATTTTGATCTGTCCAAAAATCAACCCTAGTTGGACTTTCATGTTTGACTCCAATGTGGACGTAGCTCCACGTGTGGCCCACTATGCGGTGGTCCCACGTGAGGGGGTGTGTTGAAGAGTATAAATTCCCATATTGAGAACATGATCAAATAAATTACAACATATAATGAATGGTTCCACTCTTAATACCATAGAGGCATTTCAAATAAAATCTCACAACTACTAAATATGTGGTTAAGTTGGGGACAATATCGGTGCTGCTAGTGGTAGGCCAACCCAAATCAAACAATCAAACAAACCCAAATCAATACAAAACACCGAGTCTAATAGTACTAGGGCCTTTTGTCATAAAACCCTACATCTACTAAGCTTTGTAGGTGGTTAATTTGTGGATAATATTGATGTTAATAATAATGAGCTACTGATCCGTCTCTTTGAAATTGAACAAAATATACAAATTTATGTAAAACTTATAAGAGCATCTCCAAGGACGATGTCAAATGCAAAATACTAAATTTGAATTTAATGGCTTATGTGATAATTTGACACTTTGGAAAAATTTAACTCCACCCAAAATGTCAAATACCATATTATTTTATTATATTTTTGGGGCCCATATGATGCATAAAATTTTAAAAGAAAGTAAATGATAGTGGGATCCATGACTAAAATAATATTTGACATCAAGCTTTTTGATATATTATTAACATATCTCTTCAAACCTTCAAATCCATATATGATTTGACTATTCAATTAAAGCAACTTTTAACCTTCAATTTTTACTATTTCATGTCTATGTGGTAATTTGACATATCAATTAGAGATGATCTAACTAGTATTCCAGTTTTCCAATAAAAATGATAAAATTAAATTTACCCCCCAAAAAACAACAAAACAAGAAGAAAAAAGAAAAGTTTTAATATTTTGCTCCTTTTTCTCAAAAAAGGAGGATGAACCGCGTCATAACGTCGTTAGGCAGACAAAAGTGGTAATAGAATTGAAAGGCGGTCAAGACCGGAAACTAGAATTTAGGGGGATGGGCAGCTGAGGGGACCGCGACACGCGTCACTACACTACTGGACATGCCCTTCTTTCCTTGGAGAAATTTTTAAATGTAAGTGCCGTGGCGTGTACGGTGTCAATCCAAATAAACTGGGGCGTTTGGAATTACTTTCTAATTTATTGCGTTATTTTTTATGACGTAATGAGTGCGTTGGAAACATTCGCGTGTCCTGCAACAGTGGATGATGCAGCGTAGCGTGGTGTAAACAACAAAATTACTCCTTTCCTTGCGTCCGTACAGTTACCGCGTCGCAAGAGAGAGAGGGAGAGAGAGCAAATGCAACAAGAGCAGGTAGTAGGGATTCCATTTTTAATACCGCGTAACCAAAAAGACTTCACAAACTCAAACCCAAAAAAGAAAGAAAATTAAATCTCTTTAGGAGTTCTGGGATTTGCTTTTGTGTGCTGGGTTTTTGAGTTTTCTCTTTTGGGGGCTGTTTTGTGCTATCAAAGCCTCACAGGTCTCTCTCTCTCTCTCCATTTTTTTATCTGTTGGGTTTGGCCTCTGATCATTATATGCTTTTACCATATATTATATATACGTGAAAAGAACTAGTTTTAAAGCTCTGATGCTTTGGTTTGAGTAATGGGTCGATTTGTTTTCTTTCATTTTGTTAGTCCGTCTACTACATGATTCATGAAAGGGCCAGCCATTGTTTTAGATTTTTGGTTTCTTACCCAAAAAAAAATATATATTGGTTTCTGAAGAATGGGATTTTCTTTTGAGTTTTTTCACACTTGTGATGGTCATCACTATCTTCTCTCTGTTTTAAAGAAAGAAAAAAAAAACCATTTTTTTCTAAATTTCTTTGGGTTTTCACATTTGTGGTAATTGTTACTATTTTATAGTCTCATAGGTCTTTATTGTCTATGCTTGATACGTGAAAGCCAGCCCAGGCATTGCTTTTTTGGTGAGTTGCTTCAGTTTCTTGGACTTTCCTGTTCTGTGTTTGTGGGTTTGTCTTTCGCTTCTGACAAATGGCGCTGGGTTTTGGGTTTTCACAGTTTTGGTTGTACAACTCTCACAGGTCTCTTTTTTTCTCCTTTACTTAGTTTTTCTTCTGCGACCGCCATTGTTTTAGAGCTCTGACGCTGGTGTTGCTAGTGGGTCGGTTTGCCTTTGCCTTTTGGGTCTGTGCTTCTAGGTTTCCCGTTTGGTTTCTGACAACTAGATCTGAGTATACAGAGCTCATATCTGCGTGTTTGCATGTATAACAGAAACCAGATCTGAGTATACAGAGCTCATATTTGCGTGTTTGCATGTATAATAGGTCCAAGAGATTTGTGATCACCCACTGTTTAATTTAAATTCAACGGTTCACCCACTCTTGCACTGCTTTTAAGAAATTTTTTCAACTGTTTAATTTAAATAAACTTATTTGAGAGACACTCATTGAGGGATTCTTCAAATAAACTTATTTGAGGGACATCCTTGTAGGGCTCACTCCGCATTGTATTTCGCTAATCCAAATCATCTATTTTTTAGATAATCATTCAAATATATCTCTACAAAAAAATCACTTGAATCCGATATCATTTGACCACTCAATTGAGTTATTGAAATTTTAGTACTTTCTTAAAACACCGTGTTCATTGATTTTGTAGGACACAAACGGTTTCCGATTTGTCTATTTTTTTGCAAAGATGTTCTGTGAATGTAGACTTAAAAAATAGATGATTTGGATTGTTGAAAAAAAAATTCGTATCCCTCAATAAAATTATTTAACTTGGGCTTTGTTTTTTTTTTCTATTTCTATTTTTGTGTATTTTTGCTTTGTTTTCTTGGCATCCGAACACAGCTGTGTCGTTCAAGATCTTCATAATGCAATTGTTTTTTGTTGCTCCTCAGCAGCAACTGTTGCTAGGTTTTCTGGTTCCTGTTTTTAGAAAATTTAACTTTTCCCTCGTAAATTGCCAGCAAGTTTGAGTTCTCCTTTCTGTAAATTAGATTAATTTAGACTATAAGAAAAAGGTGATGGCAAAAAAAAAAAGACTATAAAAAAAAGGCTAAAAAAGGGATTTTAAAGGGAAAATGAAATATGGGATTTGGGTTTTTGTTTGAAGTAAAAAGCTAAGTGGCTTTGTGTGTAAACTATTTAAGTTGAAAGGATCCAAATCTTAATTAATACCATAGTTTTTCCCCTAAAGATCCCATTTCTTTGGATTCAGAAACCCCAAATATATATGTTTCTTTTCTTTTTTTTTTCTTTATGCACCATGCACTTTTGGTTTGGCTTAAATTTGATTAGATGAGTTATTTCCCTTTTCCTTTCCTTGTTCTTTATGCTCTGTTTTGACCGCAGAACATTTTTAGCCTTCATATATGCAGTCTACTGAGCCTGTCGATGTCATTGAATTTTGTTTAATAAATTAAATAGCTTCCTGTATTTCTTTAAAGCTTGTATTTAACAATTGCATGTACCTGCAAACATGGCTTAGCCAAGTTGGCTAGAGAGGATATGCTCCCCACTTTGCACCCGAATTCGAATCCCCCTTGCCGTGATTAGATTAAAGTAGAATATCGCTTGTATAAAATTAAAAAACATTTGCATCTACCCATTTTTGTTATAACAGTTTTCCTATTTGTATTTAGTAATTGACTGTCAATATGCTCTACTACAACTCTGGCATTTTTACAGTCCCCCTAGGCCATGTGTTTGGTGTCACAGATGTACAGTAATTGTGGCTATTACATCAGCAATGGCCACCATTTAGATGTAGTGACTAAGAAAACAGTGGCTTCAGTTTTTGTGCATTTCTATTCATTCATATTCTATACAATCTGATGTTAAGTATTTATTGCTCCCTAACTAAAGCATAATGTGGAGATTGGCAAAGTTGGTGTGCTAGAGATTATTGTCTCCAAGTTTGGCAAAGTTTTAACTAACGACGTTATTTATGTCTCTTGTAGTTGAGCAGGTAGTAGGAAATGGAGTCTTCAAATCCAGAAGGAGTTGCACTTCCTCCTCCTCCAGCCATTATCCCTCCAAATGTTGTCCCCATTGTATCCGAAGAACACCGTCTCGAACTAATGAAGAAAGCATCCAATCCAAAACGTGTTCCCATGGCAAGGCCCGGTATTGGATCTAAAGGGCAAAGGATTCCACTTCTAACTAACCATTTCAAAGTGGGAGTGAACAAGTCTGATGGATACTTCTTCCATTATAGTGTAATTCCCTTTACTCTCTATCTCTTGCCCTATCATTTGCAGGAATAGTGATGTTTGTATAATTGTATTGGTGTTATTATGATGATACAGATTGATATGCTTTATGAGGATGGAACCCCAGTTGGTGAGAAAGGCATTGGACGAAAAGTTATTGACAAAGTTAAAGAAACATATGGCTCGGAGCTGGGACATAAAGAATTTGCTTATGATGGAGAAAAAAGCTTGTTTACAGTTGGCTCTCTGCCTCGTAACAGACTCGATTTCGTGATCGTATTGGATGACATCTCATCAATCAGGTACTATCATGTGGTGATCGTATTCTTTTCAAAAAAAAATTTCCCTTGCTCTTATATTTGATATTGGCTATTTTGCACACACGCATAGGAGGACTGCGAGCGCCGGAGGCAGTTCCAACCCGACTGATAGTGCAGGGGATATGAAGAGAGTTAAGAAGCAGTATCAATCCAAAACATTAAAGGTGCAGATGAACTTTGCTACTAAAATCCCAATGCAAGCAATTGTGAATGCGTTACGAGGTCAGGACTCGGAGCATTTTCAGGAAGCAGTGAGCGTACTTGATATCATACTAAGACAGAATGCAGCAAAGCAGTAAGTATTTCACTGTTGTATCTTTCCTCTGGCAGTCCACTTTTTTATTAGGTGCATCATATTCTGTTTGTCTGCAGGGGTTGTCTCCTTGTCCGACAGTCTTTCTTCCATAACAATCAGAGCTTCAAAAAGTTGGGAGGAGGTATACAAAGCTGCAGTGGTTTCCACTCAAGTTTTCGAGCTACCCAAGGGGGTCTGTCTCTGAACATGGGTAAGTTTCTAAGAAATAGATGGCTTGTATTTTTTTTTTTGTGATTCTACAGCCAAGTTCATCACTGTCCTTGTTTTAATGCAGATGTATCCACTACAATGATCGTGAAACCTGGTCGTGTTCTCGACTTCCTCTTCGAGAACCAAAATGTTAAGACTCATGACCAGATTGATTGGATTAAGGTAATCGTGGTTTCCTTCAATTTTGACATTACATTGGTTGTGCATCGCTCATGATCTGGGCTTTTTTATTTTATACTAGGCCAAGAGGATGCTAAAAAATCTAAGAATCACGGCCCATCCCTCTAACATGGAGTACAGAATCACTGGATTGAGTGAAAAACCATGCAAAGAGCAGAGGTAATTAATTTCTGCCTTATAAGAATCATGCCATCTAAGAAGTACTGCTTTGCAATAATCTTACCACTCTACATTTGTGTCTAGGTTCTTTCTGAAAACAAAAAACGGACAGGATGGTGATGGAGAGGAAATTACGGTTTTCGATTATTTTGCTGTCTATAAACACTTACCAGTGCGCGAGTCAGCAGATTTTCCATGCATCAATGTTGGGAAACCAAAGAGGCCGTCTTACTTTCCAGTTGAGGTGATGAATTTTCTTTTTAAATTTTTTGTTAAGGTTAATATTAGAATTTTCTTTTTCATTCTTCTTTGCCCTTGCAGTTCTGTGACTTGGTTTCACTGCAACGCTATACCAAAGCTTTATCCAGTACGCAAAGGGCTTTGCTAGTTGAGCAGTCTAGGCAGAAGCCCCAAGAGCGGATGACAGTTCTGCGTAATGTAAGTTATGCCCTCTATGTGATTTAGTTTTATCTTTGCCTCTAAAACCTACTGACACCTCAAATGTTCGATCCTCTCAGGCACTGAAGACTAGTAAATATGATGCTGACCTGATGCTTCGTTCATCTGGAATATCAATTGGTGCTGAATTTGTGCAGGTTGAAGGCCGTGTTTTGCCAGCCCCAAAGGTAAAACATCTTCATAGTCCTTTTTTATCCCTTCTTAATTGATCTGGCTAGTATTTTGGGTGCAGTAGAAATTGGCTTGTTTTCATTTTCTCTGTTTATTGATACTTTATTGCAGCTACAAGTTGGCAATGGACAGGAATTTTTCCCTCGGAATGGGCGTTGGAATTTCAATAACAAGGTGCTGTTCTTTTCAAGTATTTTCTGTTTCACCTGCATATAGCTTTGAAAATTTTATGTTGAACTTAACTCAATTATCTGTGTGTAGACATTGGTAGAACCTGTGAAAATAGGGCGCTGGGCTATTGTCAACTTCTCTGCTCGCTGTGACATTCGGTACCTCGTCAATAGTATGTTAAAGTGTGCAGAGATTAAAGGAATTGTGAGATTTACTCTCTCTGAACTATAGAGAACAAAAGCTACTTCTATAATGTAAGTCTATTGATTTGATAATTTGTTATTCTAAAAGAAAATTCTTTATTGTAGACCATAGAAGATCCATTGTTCGTATTTGAAGAGAATTACCAGAATAGACGTTACCCAGCTCATGTTAGAGTGGAAAAGATGATTGACGACATTTCTTCCAAACCAGAACCACAGCTTCTGTTGTGTATTCTTCCAGAGAGGAAGAATTCTGACATATATGGTCAACTCATGATTCTTTTCCACTATTATTTTTTTCTACACTTTATGTTGAGGATGTATATGTGTTGACAATTCTCCAAACTCTCTAGGTCCATGGAAAAGGAAAAATCTTTCTGAGCTTGGGATTGTAACACAGTGCATTGCTCCTACAAGACTGAATGATCAGTACATCACAAATGTGCTCCTGAAAATCAATGCAAAGGTATGTTTTTTTTTTACAATAATATCATTTGTGGAAATTGTCTTGTGCTACTATTTGTGTTTTACGCTTCATGCATTGATTTTGGTCTTCCCTATTGTCTGCACTTGTGCAGTTGGGTGGAATGAATTCCTTGCTAACAGTTGAGCATTCTCCTTCTATACAATTGGTTTCTAAGTGCCCCACTCTGATTTTGGGAATGGATGTGTCACACGGCTCACCTGGGCAGTCAGATGTGCCTTCTATTGCAGCAGTAACATTTGTCCCCTAAACTGAACATTTCATACTCATGATCTTTTCATAAATTTTACTCAACACACGATCACCGTGAGAGCTGCTGCTTTATCATGTTCTTTGTATTTGTATGATATACTTGGGAATTTTGCAGGTGGTGAGTTCCAGGAACTGGCCCTCCATTTCTCATTATCGAGCTGCAGTTCGTACTCAATCACCAAGAGTAGAAATGATTGCTTCTCTGTTCAAGCCTGTATCAGATAAAGATGATGAGGGCATAATCAGGTTGGCTCCTCTCGACACTCACATATACTCTGCCACTTTGATTTTTGTGCATCCATTTTTCTGTCATATTATTAAAAGTTACCTCTTTGTTTCACACGATTTTGTAACATATGTGCTCTTTTCAGGGAACTGTTAAGAGACTTTTATGCTTCTTCAAAGGGCAGGAAGCCTGATCAGATAATTATTTTCAGGTTTACTATTACTAATATATTCAATAGAGTATTAAAATGAGCCACATATGAACAAGCGCATTAGTAATACAGCACATGCATTTTAAATTTCATACATTATTAGATCAATGAGGCACATATAAACAAGTGCATTATGTTTGATCTTTACTTACATGGTTTAGAATACAATTAGTAAATAAGTTTATAATTTCATCTTTTCATGGTGTAACTAGCTCCCACTGTTATGTTTTTTTCCCTTCCTATTTTGCATTCTCCCACAACATCCAGTAAAAAGAGAAGAAAAAAAGTGATCTAGAGTTTTTTTATTGGTGACTGTAAGCTAAAACATGCATTTAATCCTTAACAATCTGCGGTTAGTTATTAATCTCATATCTTGAAATGTTAATAGTATGGATATGGTTTTATATGCTTCTCAACATCTTATTGATATTTTCTTTTTTAGTTTGAAACAGGCTAGTCAATGTGATATGTTTTTCATCAAGTAGAAGAAGAATTTATAAACTAACAAACTACTGGTTTCAATGATAAACGATGTTGTATCAAATTACTTTAGTTTTGCAAAGGTTTGGCGTTCATACAAACACTTGCTGATCTTCCTATTACTTGGATTTTCTCTTATTTAGGGATGGAGTGAGTGAATCACAGTTCAACCAAGTCTTGAATGTGGAACTGGATCAGATTATTCAGGTTTTCACGTGGCCAATCTACATTTTGCTTTCTACTTGCTTTATCTGTAAGAGAAAAATTCTAACTGTACTTTGTGAGGTGTTTTCTGTTTTGCAGTCCTGCAAATTCCTTGATGAGAGCTGGTCTCCTAAGTTCATGGTTATTGTTGCTCAGAAGAATCATCATACAAAATTTTTCCAGACTAGATCTCCTGAAAATGTGCCACCTGGTTAGTCATTTTACCACCAGTTAAATGTTCAGAATAGAAAAGAAAAACTGTGCTTCTGTTGCGAAATCACTCTTATCTTTTGATTACTTACACTTAGGGACGATTATCGACAACAAAGTTTGCCATCCCAAGAACAATGATTTCTACTTGTGTGCTCATGCTGGGTTGATTGTGAGTATTCTAAACCAAAGCCTGTTGCTTTTTGTTGATAAGTTTCTCCATGTTTTTGAGATGTTATTGCTTTTCAAGGAAATGAATAAGCAAAATGGTTGCGTCTATTGTTTTAGACTGAAATTCAACCGGCTTTGGATTGTTTATGTAGGGGACTACTCGGCCTGCTCATTATCATGTTCTATATGATGAACTTGGTTTTTCAGCCGATAACGTGCAAGAACTTGTTCATTCGCTTTCATATGTGTAAGTACACTCATCTTTCACATTTAGTAAGGAAAATCTGTACAAATACATCTACCTGGGTAAGAATGGGCTCTGTTTATTTATGCATCAATTTCAAACATGACGCCGGACTTTGAATTTTGTACAGGTACCAAAGGAGCACTACAGCTGTATCTGTAGGTATGATCCTGTTTTGTATATGTAATTTTTTTTTTCAACTTATGGATCACTTAGAAAAATTTGGGAACCCATAAATTATGATTTCTTGCTAATCACGTCACACCCTCTTTCTTGTAGCGAGCTTGTAGTTGTCTGAACAAAAGGTCAATAAATTGGAAGAAAATTAAACATTAAAAGTTGGTTTTTGAAGTTACATCTTTAGTCTATATTTTCCTCTTTTGCCCTGTTTCTTTGCATGGTGTTTTTAGGAGATTCTTGAGAGTTTGCCGTTTTCTCTATACTGCAGTTGCTCCAATCTGCTACGCCCATCTCGCTGCAGCCCAGATTTCACAGTTCATAAAGTTTGATGATATGTCTGAGACTTCCTCAAGCCATGCTGGTGGTGTGACTGTTGCTGGTGGTGTGGCCGTGCCAGAGTTACCCAGGCTTGCTCCAAATGTGATCAATTCCATGTACTTCTGTTGAAGATTTGGTTTCAATTTCATATCTGTTACTAAGAACTAATCTTTGACCTTACGATGGTACGTATATCTATTTCTAAGAATTAATCCTAATCACAATATCAGGTGTGCAAAATGTTGTCAAAAAATTTCAGATATGAAAACAAAAATACATATACAGTTTTGATTTGAGTAGGTTTTCTTAAGGGTAAGGGCTAAAATAATAATCATTGCTTTCCATAAAGCCTAAGCATGGAGAAAAACTTAGTTGCAATGGGGATAACATTGTTTTTCTATTATTGGCCAATAATGCTATGTCACGTGGAAGTGTTGTCACTCGTGTGTAGCGTGTCATAGCGTTGTTGGTCGGGAATAGCAAAATAGTGCTATCCCTGTTTCATGAACGTCTTTCACCCAAGGATGGCATAAAATCCATAAAAGCCTGTGTGGCAAAAGTCAATACAGCAAGTATATATAGTTCTTTTTTGGTTGGTAAACTAGCATTCTCTTCAATGTATGTTTTGTGGGTGCATTTTTTTGGACTTAATGTCATTATGACAGGACCAGCCCCGAAATCCTCCGAACCTGAGACCGACCCTGTGGTTATTTCGACATCCGATAGATGCCGAGCCCATTTACTAATTTAGAACTTTTCCTTTTACGAGGTTACAAGAAAAGAGGGACGAGACTTCTGCTGAAAATTCGGCAGTCTCTCCTAAAAATGGACTTAAACCCAAAATTCAAACCTGTAGAAAATGACATAAACAGATCCAACAGCCATCACACAATAGTTTAAAGGCACACAGTTTCAGTTTTGGGCCTCCGGCCTTAGGTTTCAACCCTAATGGGCAATATCAGGGCATATCTAAGAGTACAATTTGAACAATAGAAACAAATTTAAAAGGAAGTTTACAAGATGAAACCCTACTTAGGTTCGGGGCTCGGAAGGCGAAGCTCGGCTTGAAAGTTTGGCTCAGCTCGGAATACTATTGTCTGGGGGGAGCAAAACAGAAAGAGCGTGAGTGGACAAAAATAAAGTTTTTACATAATTAAAAACAAAACTGTAACCCCACCGTTTTGAAAATAGTGAGTGGACACAACTCGACCCATTTTTCTCTTTCCTAATTATAAAATGAAAAAAAAAAACCTCAATCGACACACACTTTTAACCACTTAAGCTACAAGCTCATAACTTTTTTTGTTGTCGGTCGAAATACAAAGCTTATTATAACTTTAGTAAATAACTAACTGACACGGGGTTTCTAATTGAGTTTAAGAATGGAATGTTTAAGTGAATTATTATGTTAGTGACAATTGGGATGTGTTTAAAAATATGATGGGACCTTCCACGTTTCCCTACATTTCCCAGTCATTTGAATCATTTTATAAATTTCAAGACATTAAGGTTTCGATTTTCAGACTTACTTACTATAATAAGATTCCAACATCTAATGGTTTTGTTGAATCTCAACCCCAACATCTAACATCTCTTGTGCTTTTAAATTGTGTGTGGGCCTTCGCAATTGCCTTGTTCGTCATTTAAAAAAAAATTACGAATGAAGCCAATGTGTTTTTAATTTTCCTCTCAGCCATACTTGATGTCACTATTCTATTTTGAGATTTTGTTGCCCTCACAAATTTGACTCTCCTTTTTACCCCTTGATATTGGATTTACGATACTTAGACAAGTTTTCTACCCAAATGATAAAGTCTGGTCTTTATGGAGAATAAGAGTGATTAAACTGAGATGAGTTGTTGGGTTTTGTGAGAGAAATTATGTTGTCTGAAGTAAAAATGGAGAAGAATGAAATTTGGTGTAAAAATGGAGAAGAAGAGAGGCCATTGGCGTACAGAAGGAAAGAGTTGTCTGAATCTAAATTGGAGAAGAAAAGTGAAGGAAAAAAAGAAGGTAGGTTGTTAAGTTTTTAGCTCTCACAGCATCTCCTATGAGGTAGCAAATGTTTTCTTTACAATGCCTTTCGATGATAAAATTTAAAAGAGCAAAGGAATTCATTCATAAATGATGGAATTTAAAATGACGGAAATTAATGTTATAGAATTTGTAAAGTTTCTTGTTTGGATAACGGATTTAAATACGGAATTTTACCTTTATTTGTAAAGTTATCTTTTTTTTTATTATAAAAAAACTCAATCTTTCTTAAAATTTTAGAAATGACGACTTTTACCCTCCGTTTGGATGAGGGAAAATAACTCGGAATTTAGCTAAAATTCGGGAATTTAAGAGGAGAAATTGACAATTCCCTTGTTTGGCAACTTAAGCGCGGAATTTATTAAATGACGCGTGGAAAAAATCATGGAAATTGAGGCATCAAATTCCCGAGTTTAATTTCCATCAAAATAGGCGTCATTTTACAATTTCCATAGTGCGGGAATTCATATTTTCCAGTGTGTCAAAATTTATTATATTAAAAAAAAAGCGCCAAACTTTTCATTAAAAAAAAAAGCGCCAAACTTAATAAAACAGCGCCAAAAATCTTTGATAAACCCCGGAGATTGCCTTGTCCCTTTATAAAGAAAGTCGCTAGCCAGAGAAGTAAGGAGCATCATAAAAAGGCTGCAAGCCGTAGAAGCAAGGAGAAGAAGTTCTTCTTGGGTTACACGTCTCTCAGGATCAAATTTGAAGGTTAGTCTTCAAGCCTTTCTCTCCTTCAATTTATGTTTTTCTATTTTAGGGTTACCATGGTTTCTGAATGGCTATCAAAATTGGGTGTTTCTAACTAAATTTATGAATATGTGTTGAATGGGTTTTGTGATCTTTGCGTCACTATGGCTGGATTGTGGGAAGTTTTATGCCCATGGACATTGGTGTGTGATTTGTGTTTATGGTACAGCTCTGTAGTTGTTTGCTAGCCCATGGATATTGGTGTGTGATCACTACTACAAAAATCGAAATAGACGTCGGTAAAACGACGACGGACAAAATAAATACCGTCGTTAAATTTTAAATGATGACGGTAATATAAAAACCGACGTGGATCAGAAACTAAAACACCTAAAAATTGGAAATTCATTTGGGCATTTTTAAAACACGACGCATAAAACTTTAAAAGCGTCGTCTTATTAAACATGTCATTTCGACCAGAAAAAAGACAACAAATAAACAACGACGGTATGTGTAAATATACCGACGTAGTAATTATAGACGACGTTTTACATATAATACCGCCGTTTTGAACATCCAATGAACACGACGGTAATTGTATTATTAGAGACGTATCAAGTACTATTTAATACGACCGTAATTTAATAATTACCGACATGTAAAGTTAATTAACCACGTCTCTCTTTTATTATTTTACGCCGTATTATACATTAGATTACGACAGTACTTATAAATAAAAGGTGGTGGTAAATAGTTACCACGTCGTCATAATATAATATAACGTCGTGGTTTTTTAGATAATACGACAATTCTATAAATTATATCGCCGTTGTAAATCATTTTAACGTCGTTTATATTAATTATACCGTCGTTGTTATTTAAAACAAGCGCGACAACAAAAGTCGAAATAAACGTCAATTACAACGACGACGGAAAAAGAAATACCGTCGTTGTATGTTTCAAATTGAAGCTTTCGAACTGAAACGTCACGCTTTATCTGCGAAATTGAAGACCTAAACGGCGGCTTTTAGGTTTCCAAGTCGAAATAAAGGCCCTTTTCGGTTTCCAAGTCTTAATAAAGTCACTTTTAGTTTTCCAATTCTAAATATTTCCTTTAAATTGGAGTTTTTTTTCCAAACGTTCAGTCTCAATTCTCACATCTCTGAATGGTTTCAGTAATGCATGATGTCTCTCTTTGGAACTCAGTTGTGTTTTTACACCAAACCAATCTAAGAACTTCGGTTTGGTGTAAAACAACAATCTGAGTTCCCAAAGATTGCATATTTAGTTTCTTGTTTAACACAAATTTCTATTTCTCTGTAGTTATTTTTATTTAAGACGTCGGTTTGTAACTAATCGACGTAGTATATATTTATAACGTCCCTATTATTTAAAAACCGTCGTTTATATTATACTTTATACGACGGTTTAATTTACTTTCCGTCGTTTATATCCAAGTCGGAGGAAATCCAAATAAGTTATGCTCCCCTCTTCTCGTCTTTTGTTTCTTCTTTCTTTTTATTAAATCCTGTTATCTCTAACTATAACTTGCTTCTTTTTTTATCTTGGTTTTGCAGTGCAAGAAGGCAACGATAACTCATAAACACAAGAACAAATTGATGAAATTCGGATCGAATGAAGATTGGTTTAGTATTATGGATATGATATTTTGTATGGATATATAGGAATGAAGATTGTTAAATATTTTGTATGTAATTATTATTGAATCTTCAAGTTTTATGAAACAAATTATTCTTGAGTATATTTATTGTTCACAAAGCATTATGGTTGTTTTTTAGCAAGAAAAATCGTTGTGGAGAACCATTGGAAGAAAAAAAGATAAAATGTAAAATTACTAAATCTTTGGATATAATAAACAGCAGTTCTTTCAAAAAAACCGTCGTTTTTACATTAATAGACGCCAATTCTATTACAAAACCGTCTTCTTTATATATAATAGACGACATTTCTTTCATAAAAATTGTCGTCTTTATATATAATAGACGACATTTTTTCATAAAAACTGACGTCTTTAAAACGACCGTAATTTTATAATTACCGACATGTAAAGTTAATTAACCACGTTTGTCTTTTATTATTTTATGTCGTATTAGACATTTGACTACGACAGTTCTTATAAATAAAAGGTGGTGGTAAATCGTTACCACGTCGTTATAATATAATATAACGACGTGGTTTTCAGATAATACGACAGTTCTATTAATTATATCGCCGTTATAAATCATTTTCACGTCGTTTATATTAATTATACCGTTGTTGTAGGTTTCAATTTCGAAACTTTCAAACTGAATCGGCACGCTTTATCTGCCAAATTGGGGACTGAAACGGCGGCTTTTAGGTTTCCAAGTCGAAATAAAGGCCCTTTTCGGTTTCCAAGTCTTAATAATGTCACTTTTAGTTTTCCAATTCTAAATAATTCGTTTAAATTGGATTTTTATTCCTAACGCTCTGTATATCTCAATTCTCACCTCTCATGCAAGAATGTCTTTCTTGCGAACTCGATTGTTGTTGTACACCCAACCCATCTAAGAACTTCGGTTGGGTGTACAACAAGAACTGAGTTCTCAAGTAGGATTGTATATTTAGTTTCTTGTTTAACACAAATTTCTATTTCTCCGAAGTTTTTTTATTTAAGACGTCGCTTTGTAAATAATCGACGTAGTATATGTTTATAACGTCCGTATTATTTAAAAACCGTCGTGTATATTTTAATTTATATGACGTTTTGATTTTACTTTCCGTCGTCTTTAAAAACGTCTTTTGAAAAATTTGACCGCAAATTGTAATTTTTCGAATTTTCCCTAAACCCTATATATATAACATTTCGCTATCTTTCTTCAACTCATATTCTGACCTTAAAGTTTTCTGTTTCCATCAGGTTGCTCCAAGTCCATCAGGTTTTCACTTTCTCAAATTATTTGAAGTTAATTTGCTCCAAGTCAGAGGAAATCCAAATAAGTTATGCTCCCCTCTTACGGCTTTTGTTTCTTGTTTCTTTTTTAATCCTGTTAAATGTATCTCTAACTAAAACTTGCTTCCTTTTTTTAATCCTGTTTTGCGGTGCGAGAAGGCAACGGTAACTCATACACACAAGAACAAATTGATGAAATTTGGATCGAATTTCATATGTAGCCCCTCTTTTTCTAATTATAGTTTAATATTATGGATATGATATTTTGTATAGATATATAGGAATGAAGATTGGTAAACTATGTAATTATTATTGAATCTTCAACTTTTTATGAAACAAATTATTCTTGAAGAGAACCATTGGATTATTTGGAGCTGAATTTATTGTTCACAAAACATTATTGTTGTTTTTTTAGCTAAAATCGTTGTAGAGAACCATTGGAAGCAAGGAAAAAAAAAGGTAAAAGGTAAAATGTAAAATTAAAACATCTTTGGATATAATAAACGACAGTTCTTTCAAAAAAACCGTCGCCTTTACATTAATAGACGACAATTCTATCACAAAACCTTCTTCTTTACATATAATAGACGACATTGTTTTTATAAAAACCGTCGTCTTTACATCTAATAGACATTTGTTATTTCATAATAGACGACATATTTCACAATAATAGGCATTTGTTATTTCATAATAGAGGACATATTTCATAATAATAGACGACTGTTATTTCATAATATAGGACATATTTCATATAATAGACGCATTGTTATTTCATAATAGACGACAGTTCTTACAAACCGTCGTCTTTACATATAATAGACGTCATTTATTTCATAAAACCCGTCGTCTTTAGATTAATAGACGACGGTTTGTAGTAAAAGCGTCGTCTATTAATCTAAAGACAACGGGATATTACCGTCGTGGTTTTATGCGTAAAGATGTCGGTCGATTCCTCGACGGTTGAAAAAGTAAATTTACGACGGTAAATTACCGTCGTCTATTTCGATTTTTGTAGTAGTGGATTTGGGTTTTGCGATTGTTCTATGCTGCTGAAAACTGATTTTGGTCTTCTCTCTTTCTATATGCTCTGTAGTTGACAAAAGCTTTATTGATTGTTATATGCTGCTGAAAATCGATTTTGGTTATCTCTTTCTATTGTGATTGTTTAAGAGCATGTTCATATTTTTTGTTCAAAGAAGATTGCAATTTGAGACTTTTCGGTATTCAGTGTCCCATACATTAATCAACAATTCTGATTTATATTGGCAAGAAGCACGCAGTTTGCATTGAAGTTTCATTACTTTGTGGTACAAACGGGCAGTACGAGAGATGAGTACATCATTAACCCTAGAACATGCTCAACAGACCTTTTTTTTTTGTTTCATCAACCAACTTTCCCATGCTATAGGTAGTTCACGTCTTACATTCCTTGCATAAATCAGTAACCTACATTTCACCAGTAAGCCAGCCATACAATACAAGTCATAGTCAACCTGAACAAACTATTTGGGGGATTCAATCATCAACTTCATGTTTCAAGCCATGGCACGTTTCCAGCAATCAAATATTTGCTTGGAAGATCTCCCGCAGATGGTGCAAGATATGTAATTGTCTTCCTGTAATGTCATATACTTGATTAGATCACACAAAACCAGAATACAAAAGGTGATTCTAGCAAACTTGTTATTGTAGCTCAGAATTCAAACCTCTGAAGATCATTGTCTATGATATAAATAAACCCAGCAACATTACTGCAAAAAGGACAAAATGGTCAGTGCTAAGAGTGTATTGTAATTACTTAAAGACTATGGATTATACTCTGTAATATAGCATGTCATGGTCAAAATCACATCCCTCAACTGAAGTGATTTGTGTTTTAACAAAATACTCTATGCCCATGGATATTGGTGTGTGATTTGTGTTTATGGTACAGCTCTGTAGTTGTTTGCTAGCCCATGGATATTGGTGTGTGATTTGGGTTTTGTGATTGTTCTATGCTGCTGAAAACCGATTTTGGTCTTCTCTCTTTCTATATGCTCTGTTGTTGACAAAAGCTTTATTGATTGTTATATGCTGCTGAAAATCAATTTTGGTTATCTCTTTCTATATGCTCTGATCAAATGCTACAATGCAATAGACGAATTTACATGATCAACGTGAATGAAACTATGTCTACCTTTTCACATAATCAACCATAATGGTAACTTATTGATTTGATCCACAGTAGTATTAATTAATGGAGATATCGTGTCTGAAATCAAACTGAAAGAGCTCTTCTACCTTTTTTTTTATATGCTTTGTTTTCTAGTTTTCTCTGATTGTTACAACTATTAGTCTGCTATGTTGGCTTTTCATGTCATGTAGTGAGTTACAGGTAAATCAGAAAGTAATATTAATTCACACATATTAACAGGTATGGCTACTGTTAATGTTGATAACATGTTAACGAGGTTAAGACAGAAGCGTGCTATAGTGAAGAGAAGGAAAATTATTGTTTGTACAATGATCTTTTTTATGGTTACGCTAGTACAATGGTATTATGATAATTTTCGTGTTAAAGAGCCTTCACATGATTGGGATGAAGAAAGGCGATCTTATTTGAACCGTATGTACAATGGAAAAGAAGTTGATTGTATTGATCAATTTCGAATTAGCAAAAGTGCATTAAAAAAGTTATGCAGAATTTTAGAAGAAAATGGTGGGTTGGTTCGTACAAGAAATATTTCAATTGAAGAATCTGTAGCAATATTTTTGAAAATAATTGCTCACAACTTGAAATACAGAGTCATTGGTTTTGACTATTACCGTTCAATCAAAACAATTAGTCGGCAATTTAACAGAGTCTTATATGCCATGATGAGAATTGGTGAAGAATACATAAAATTCCAGCCAAGTACTATTGGGAGTTCCGAAAGAAGCAAATGGTAGTGGTTTGAGGTACTTATATAACTAGAAAAAAAAAAAGAATTTTATTTTATTTTTCAACTAGTTATCTTAAGTTTCATACTTATACTTTTTTATATTTCATGTTTAGAATTGTCTTGGGGCACTTGATGGAACTCACATTCCGGTAACAGTGTCGGCGGAAGAAAGACCAAGATATCGAAATAGGAAAGGCGATCTCTCAATAAATGTTTTAGGGGTTTGTGCTCCAGATTTAAGATTTATTTATGTATTACCTGGATGGGAGGGCTCCGCATCTGATGCTCGTATATTGCGAGATGCTTTACGTAGGAACAACCGATTTCATGTTGCAAGAGGTAATTTTTAATACTAGTTTTAAATTAGATTGACATTCTTTCCTTTTTTTTCAATACAAGCTCTTTATAACTAATTTGCTTTTTAAAATTTCTTATTGTAGATAAGTACTATCTTGTGGATGCGGGTTATACTAATGGACCGGGGTTTTTAGCACCGTATAGAGGAACTAGATATCACTTGAGTGAATGGAGTGGGAACAATCGACCTGAAAATTACAAAGAGTTATTTAATCTACGTCATTCAATTGCAAGGAATGTAGTTGAAAGAGGATTTGGACTATTGAAGAAACGATGGAGTATATTACGTACACCTTCATTTTTCAACATCAAAACACAAGTTAGAATCATAAATGCATGCTTTGTATTGCATAACTTCATTCGAACCGAGCAAGCCGATGATCCTGTTTTAGAAGTTCAAGATTTGGAATTTTTAGCTTCGTGGATCATGACATATCAAATCATTCAACATTGGAGGAAATACAAATAATGCTCATGATAGGATTGCAAGTGTTCAAGTTCTTGATCAATGGACAAACTTTCGCGACACATTGGCAGTAGAGATGTTCCATAATTATCAAGTGCAACGTGGCATCATTCATTCTTGATTTATTGTTCACACTTGGACCTTTGTTTCTCTTGTTTCTTGTATTTCATGGTTTTTTTTGGTAGAAAAAGTTAATTAGAATGATCATTACTTCTTAAGTTATTTGTTTCTCTCGAGTGCTTGACTATTCTATCACATGTTGTCATGCTTACTGATGTCCATAGTTGGGATTCTCTACTTAATTTCCTTTCTAATTGTATTTTAAATGTGAAAAAGTGAACAAGCAGGGCTAAAGTCATGAATGGATTTGGAGGAAAAGAGGCTTGCAAAGGAAAGTCAAGGAAAAGGAAAGACAAACAAGGAGTTGAACCTGAAGGAGAAGACAAAAACTATTTTCGGTGGAATATAGCTATGGAACGTGAATTAGCTGATATACTTCGCGAGGAGCGCAGCTTAGGTCACAAAGGAGATGGTGGATGGAAGGCAGTTGCTTACAATACTGCTGCAAATATATTAGCTGCACAGTTTAATCTCCAGATAAGTGCTGATAATATTAGAAATCGTGTTAAGTCATGGAAAAAGTTCTATGGAGTAGTGAGTGATATATTAAGTCAAAGTGGATTCAGTTGGGATTCAACAAAAAAGATGATAAGTATAGATGAAGATCATGTTTGGGAAGAATATGTGAAGGTAAATATATCAAAAGTTCTTTTGTTTAATCATGTGCTTTTTTTTTCTTTATGTTGTTAAAAAGTACTTATAAGATTCTTATTTGACTTTGATTATTTATTTGGTAGTCTCATGACGATGCTAGAGGTTTTCGATTTAAAGTTATCGAAAATTGGGATGATATAGTAGATTTGTGTGGCAAAGATAGAGCCACTGGAGAGGGCGCTGAAACAGGTGCAGATGCAACTGAGGTTGACTCCTACTAATGAAGTTGATCATGTTGATTTGGATGGTGATACACAAGATTTAGAAGATATTCATGTTATTGATGATATTTCACCAACCACAACAAATGGTCAAAAGAGAAGAAATCGTGCATCAAATTCTTCTGATATTCTTCCTACAAAGAAAAGAGGTGCTGTTAAAGATGTTTTTGCTGATTCAATTGCTAGAATGGCTTTATCATTTGAAGAGTTTATCCGTGCTGATACTAAGAACCTTGATCCAGCAGAGGTATATGCTGAAGTACAAGCAGTACCAGGACTTAGTGAAAATGAACAACTCAAAGCATGTGCTTGGCTGATAGAAAATGACAAACAATTTCAGATGTTGAAGGCACTCCCAATTGAGAAAAAAAAGAGTATGTTGTTGATGTTTATTGCACGTGGGGAGTGATTTGGTTGGCTAATATGCTCTGTTTGTTTAAGTTGAGTTATTTAGTTCGTCAAACGATATGTTATTTTTATACTTTGAAGAATACCTTCTATGTCGGTTATCAGTTTTTTTGTTCTTTCGAAATATTTAATTTTTTGTCATTTACAATTTACATGAGCTATCCAAACATTGAAATTTTCAATTTCTGTCATTTACAAAATTCGACATACATAAATCCAAACGCTGAAATTTTCAATTGCCTGAAATTGAAATGACGGAAATCTAAATTCCGTCATTTTAGAATTCTATGTAATTTGCATTTCCTTCATCCAAACGGAGCATTAGATATAATTTAAAGTTGGGATTTCTGACCTTCAAATTCCATTTTTTTCCACACACAATTTCTAAATTTCTATGTTTTTCTTAATCCAAACACGGGAATTGGTTCATGTCAATTTAGAAATTTTGACTTTATTCAAAATCCCAAGTTAATTTCCCTCATCCAAACACAGTGTCATTTGCTAACCTTTGTGACACTTTGATACTAACATTTGCTATGGTGTAAAACTTTATCCTTCCAACGAGGGGCAGAGATAGAATTTTAAGGTTGAGGGGCCGCTATATAAGATACTAGTATGAAAGATAGATAAGCATTCAAAAACTACATGTTAAAAACTAAATATGTTCACGTTATCTATTATTTGCTTCTTTAGTTTTACTTTAGGGTAGTGATTTCCCCACTCCCCTTTTATCCACTTACACTTTCTTTGTTAATAATTGTATAGTCTCACTCCCATTTTATCTTATAGTAAAATGCATTAAAAAGCAAAAAGTAGTGTAAGTGGATAAAAGGGGAGTGGGGAAATTACAACCCTTACTTTATCTTAAAAGTTTTTTAATTTGTTTTATATGTAAGGGTTTTGCTTTTGGCTTTTATGGAAAGAGGAAAACCATAATTTTTTTTGTAACAATTTACTATGAAGTAAAGTAACTCACATGTTATGATTCTAATTTTTAAATTTGCTACATGGGTTGCTACTTCCATTGGAGGGGTTTTTATCCTATGTGACCTATCAAATCAACATTGCTACTCCTTGAGTTGGTATATTTAGAACAAAAGCAAAAGGATACTAACAGAGAAATTCAAAGATCCAGATCCTTCGAAAATAAGGCAAATTAAAATATTTTAATAATGGAAACGCAGCTGAACAGTAAACGTAGGAACAGTGGCAGAGCCAGCCAATAGGATAAAAAGTAGGGTCAAAATGGGGAGAAATTTTTAAATGTTTCAGGTACACCACGTGGCTGGTGTACCATCCAATAGATTTAGAACATGTGGAATTACTCTCCAATTTATTGCATTAATTTTTATGACACATGGGCGGGCTGCATTGGAAATATTCCACATATCCTATATCTAGTGGATAGTACACCAGCCACGTGGTGTACTGGAAAAACCTAAAAATTACTCCAAAATGGGAAGCCTTTTTTTTTGGTTCAAAATGGGAAGCTATGATATAAGTTGTTGGTGAAGCAAACGGGCAGAAGAGACACGCGGCAGTAGACTACTGGACATGACACGCATATATCCATTTGCAGCATCAGTTCTTTTCAGATACTCTTACCTTATTACGCAAGTAACAACAGAGGCACGTGACGCAGCAGGTATTTTGGTTTTGGGGCCTTTCACAATTGTGGTAGTATTTTCCCTTTCCAGCTAAATTGTATGCTCTCACAGTCTTACAGGGTCTCTCTCCCTCCCTAATTTCTTTGGCCTTTAATTCCTTGTCACGTGTGTGCCATTTATTTTTTATTTTAGTATTTAGAAAGAGAAAATATTTATGCTTGTGTTGTTAGATTTTCTGTATATGTTCATAATCTTTCACACAATCTGAAATACATAAAAGACATACCTGGTGTCATCTTCTTTGAGTACACGATCTCTGAATTCATCCAATCGTAGCAGCAGTAGCACAAGCAAAAGACACGAACGACTTTAGACTTCTGCTCTCTCTTTGAAACTGTTTCAGCTCTCTCTCTTTATGATGAGATTTGGGTTAGAGAACATATTTGATGAGAGCATGGTCTTAAGCTTATATAGGGCTAAGCCCATCAAGCAACGATTCACGCAAAAGAAAATAAATAGGACCACTTTAATTCGCTTCAAAACTTTCCTTATTTTACAAAGTCTTGGACCCCAAGTATAACCTAATTTAAACTCTTATCAAACCTGATATAACTTAATATATAGTGCACCAATCTAAATTGGAATATAACATGTGTCTCATGAAAATTAGTCATGATCTCATTTTTTTTTTTCATTAACGAAGAACATTTTTTTTTTATAAATAATGAATGATTCTCGAGGTGAAACTGCTCACATTGTGAGGCATTGGAAAGTACCGGAGTGGGTATGCTACTTTTTCCCCAAAATTGTGTGAGAATATGGGCTTGGAAACATAGAGCACGTCCAACATTAAGTAAGCAGCGGCGATGCTTTCGCTTTACGACTCCATTTTGTTGGGGGTTATTAGGGCCAGGGGCGGATCCACAGAGGAGCAAGGGTGGTCAATTGACCCCGCAAACCTACGAAATCCTCCATTAGAGCACCCAAAGTTGACCCTCGCAAGGTGTTCGACGAAATGCCCCAAAGGGGCAAAATGTGCAGCAGCCCAGGACTTTGTAACATGCGCCTTCTTTTTTTTTAGTTCGCTCGACGTCAAAACGACGCTGCGTTCCACTTAAGGTTTTTTTTTTTTTTTTTAAAAACCTAGCCAAAACGACGCTGCGTTTTGGCCCAAATTTTAAAAACAAAACCTTTTCTCCTCTGTTTTTGCCCGATAATTCCCCCTCCCTAACTCATTTCTCACTTCTCAACTCAAGTTCTCAACCCTAAATCCCCAACCCCAACTCAACTAAACCAACCTCCCCTCCCCAAATGAGTTTTAACTCATTTCTCACTTCTCACTTCTCAAGTTCTCAACCCTAAATCCCCAACCCCAACTAAACCACCGGGAGTAAATCTATCCATGAATTCACTGTCAAGGTTGGTTTGTGAGGAATTTTGATTCTGTTTACTTCAGTTTTAGCCACGAATTCAATATTGAAGGCAAGTCAGTTCTTTAGATTTTCATTTTACATTTGGGGATCTTTGTTTGGTTAATAGCTTGGGTTGTTTCAATCTATAATTTTGAGTGCAGAGATAGGGGAATTTACTTTGTTCACCTTATTCTTTCTTGGATTTGAAGATAGGACAAGATTGATGTAATTACCCAAAGAAAACAAAAATGATGCTTACAATTCTTAGGTTTGCCCTTATATTTTTAAAGTCATAAAGAAGAGAACTTTATTTTCCCAACAATGGTGACCCGCATGGATAATTGATGGGAGAGGCCCTTACTTTAATTAACTGCCTTTAATTTTCATACCAGTATTTGTGTTTTTGGGTGTTGCCCCTTGAGAATTGGGTTTTAATTATCTTTCTTAGTATTGAATATCTCAGTAGGTTTGGATTTTGCCTTTGGAACCAACCCTTCTCTCAGTTGATGTGTCAACTAACTAGTAATGGGTTTTATTCGGAAATTGATATATCTATGTAAATCTCTTCCATGTTTCATTGCTTCAATGAGAATTTGATGTGTATAATATGTCCTTTTACTTGCAGGATGCCAAGGGTAAAGATGTTGATCTTAGCATCTACAAAGGGAAGGTCCTGTTGATTGTCAACGTTGCATCACAATGGTACACCATAGCTTCTTTTCCTTCTGACGTTCTCCCTTTACATTAAACAAAAATAATGTTTTAGTAACTAACCTTCTTCATAACTCAGAAGCTAGCAGCCTTTTCTGCTTCCCTTTTTCTCTTTCCTTGCAACCTCATTTATACAGTTTGCTATTTGATTTTGATGCAGTGGCTTGACTAATTCGAACTACACAGAGCTGAGTCAGGTGTATGAGAAATACAAAAATCAAGGTTTGCCTTTTCACTCCTTTCCTTTCACTTGTTCTGTTTTTGATTTCTCTCTCTCACCAATACTTATACTTCATCCTGGGGCCATTTTCCTAGAAACTCTTATCTATTGAGGTTTTCATAGGTGATTTTGCTTAGGCTGTTATGAGCTTTTCCGGCTTTTTCTTTTGGTGGCTTTATAGTTTACTCTTGCTTCTGTGGCCTTGTAGGTTTGGAAATCTTGGCATTCCCATGCAATCAGTTTGGAGCTCAGGAGCCAGGATCAAATGATGAGATTGTAGAGTTTGCTTGCACTCGCTTCAAGGCTGAGTATCCCACCTTTGATAAGGTATAAGCTGTTTCCGATTTCATTTTGATACGAATGAACTGTGAAGCTTTTCCTTTCATGGAATTGTGTTATTAGCTAGAGCTGGTGATCGACATGTTTTCAATATCTGCTTCCAACTTTAGGTGGATGTGAATGGTGGCAAAGCTGCTCCCATTTACAAGTTCTTGAAGTCGAGCAAGGGTGGGCTCTTTGGTGACGGCATCAAGTGGAACTTCCCCAAATTCCTTGTTGACAAAGAAGGGAATGTTGTTGACCGTAATGCCCCTACAACTTCTCCTCTTAGCATTGAGGTAGAAAATCAACCATTCATGCCATTGCTTTAATATTTCATTTCAAGTGAAGTGATTTGATTTTTCGGGTTGACTAACAAAATTTTGTTTGGTCTTGCTTTTGTTTTGCAGAAGGATGTAAAGAAACTGTTGGGGGTTGCATGAAACTATAATGATACGTTTTCTGAATTGTAATGTAGTTTTTTTTATTAATGAATTATAATATTATTGTTTCATTTTTATGGGTATATTTTGTATAATTTTTTTTTAACCCTTTAGACGTTGACCCCTGGAAGGAAATTTCCTGGATCCGCCACTAATTAGGGCAAAGAATGTTGAAAAATCATTCCAAGTTTAGCAAACCAACCATATGCATAGAGGTCAATTTAGCTCCATTGCCGGCTCTAATTTGTTTGACAATGCACTAAAATTGGGTGCTTATAATAGACCCTGTGTTTCTTACTTGAATTTCATATGTCAATGTGCTGGGAACAAGGTAGTACAAGCCATCAAGCTCCTTCCCTAATCCAATCATCTTCTTCGTTGCAATATCTTGGAAAATACAAAAGATGGGAGAAAATATGATGAAACAATATAGTGATCATGTGACATGTTCGTTTTATTATCACGGTCTCGACTCACATTCATGGCATGAACTGAATTTCTATCATGAATATATCAACGACTTCCATTAGACATTGTATTATCTTTTCTTGCTCCGCAATCTCCATGATCTCCTTCACGAAACCACCACAAAGTTCATCCCAGAGCCCTTTGAATTTAGTGTAGTAGGCTGTTATGGATAGTTGATACTGTGGTCGACCACTTCTCGATTGGGATGGTGTTATAGTGCCACTTACACTAAAAGCACTATGTTGTTGCACTTGTACATGTAAATTTAACATAAAATATTCAAATTTAGATTTTTCTTTCCTTCACTTTTTCCTTATTGTCATGGATTTCTTCCATTCCATGTCCTGAATTTGTTTGATTTATCAAAGATTTAGTGGAAAAATCAAACTCTAAGAACAATAAAATTAGAACCGATCCGGATCCTCTGCTTGGACTCAACATTTAAAACAAGCCCACATCCATTATTGCTCTTCATTAAAGGCGGATTTCTTCTTACCCTCGCTAGCTGATCCCAGGACTTCCTTAAATGAGTCTTGACTACTCTCTTCTTTCGAATCAGTACAAAGTTTCAGAAGTTCAATCCCTCACAAACATGCAACCAAAAACCTAATTAAACTTTTAACAAGAAAATTAATTAAACTTTGTTAGGACAAACAGAATGATTTGATTCTCAAAAACAAAAAAAAAAAAAATTTCTAAATAAAAGTTTGGAATATTAAATATTATATCCATTTACATTTTATTTCTATAAGGAAATTTTTCGTTTTAATCAAATATGCATATCCCTAACTAACATACGTTTTAATCAAATTAAAATATAAAATGTTTGTAAAACTATTTCCCAATAAAAATGATAGAGTTTTTTTTTTGGTTCAAAAAATGATAAAACCCAAAAATTGTTGCTCCTTTTCTGAAGAAATGAGGATGACGACAAAACCGGAGAGCTGCTTAACCGCGTCATAACGTCGTTAAGGAGACAAAATATGAATAAAATTGAAAAGGCAGGGTCAAGACCGGAAACTAGAATTTAGGAGCTGGGGCATCCGAGGGCGCAGCAGACACGCGTCACTATATTACTGGCCTTTTGCGTCCGTACAGCGACAGCGTCACAAGAAAAACGCTGCAGGAAAGGCATGCAAGCAAGCAGCAGCCTTTTGCTGATACTCTCTCTTTGTCTCGCTTGTTGCCTACACCGTTGGGATTCAATTTGTATATAAATACCGTAAAATATTTCCTAATCAAAAACCCAAAACCCACCACCGAAAAAAAACCAAAAACCCTAAGGCGCTCTTGGATTTTGCCTTTGCGTTTTGGGTTTTTGAGTTTTTCTCTCTTGGTGGTGTTGCGTGCTCTCAAAGCTTCACAGGTCTCTCTCTCTCTCCTCTTCTTTCTCGCCATTTTTTTGTTTTTGCTGCCTGGGTTTGGCCTCTGATCAGTATATTCTGCTTACCATACGTGAAAAAAGCTATTTTTAGAGCCCTGATGCTTTGTTTGAGTAGTGTTTTTTTATTTATTTTGTTCGTCCGTTTACCACGTGAAAGCGCCATTGTTTTAGAGCTACGAGGCTTGTTTTAGTAGTGGGTCGTTTTAGCTTCTTTTGATTTTGTGAGCCTGTGCTTGTGTGTTAGATTTTGGTTTCTGAAGAATGGGATTTGCTTTTGAGTTTCTCTCATTTAAGAAAAAAAATTCTTTTGTGTTTTCACAGGTCTCTCTCTCGTTCTCGCCATTTTTTTCTGCTGGGTTTGGCTTCTGATCAGTATATATGCTTACCATAAGTGAAAAAAGCTTTTTTTTTTATAGCTCTGATGCTTTGTTTGAGTAGTGGATCGACTTGTTTTGTTTGATTTGTTTATCCGTTTACCACGTGAAAGAGCCTTTGTTTTAGAGCCATGAGGCTTGTTTTTGCTTGCTTTAATTTTGTGAGCCTGTGTTTGTGTGTTAAATTTTGGTTTCTGAAGAATCGGATTTGCTTTTGAGTTTCCCTCATTTTTAAAATTTCTTTTGGGTTTTCACATTTGTGGTTATTGTTACTATTTTATAGTCTTGCAGGTCTGTATTATCTATGCTTGATTCGTGAAAGCCAGACATTGTTTTTGTGGTGGTTACTTCGCTTTCTGGGATTTTCCTATTCTGCGTTTGTGGATTTGTCTTATGTTTCCTCTTCTGTGTTTGTGGGTTTTCACATTTTTGGTGGTACAGCTCTCACATGTCTCTCTTTTTCTCTTTCTCCGTTTTATTTTTTTCTTCTTTGACCGCCATTTTTGGAACTCTGACGCTGGTGTTAATAGTGGGTAGGTTTGCCTTTTCCTTTTTTTTGTTCGTCTGTGCTTGTAGGTTTGCCTTTTGGTTTCTGACGACTAGGTCGGAGTACAGAGAGTGCATATTTGCGTGTTTGCATGTGTGTGTATATATAAATATATCTGTTTTTGCATGCGCTTTTTTTGTTTTTTTGTTTTTGGGTATTTTGCTTTGTAAACTTTGGCATCCGAAAGCAGGTGTAGTTCAAAATTTATGCCATCTTGCACAATGCAATTTTTTTTCGGTGTTGCTTCTTAGCAGCAGCTGTGCTAGGTTTCCTGGTTTCTTGTTTTTCTTTTGTAAAAAGACTTGTCTTTCTGTTAGCAAATAGAAAGGTCCTTTTTCTTAATCTTTTTATATTTGTCTAACAGTACAAATTTTAAAAGTGCTTTTCTATAACAGTCTGTTTGGATGGTGTTTACAGAATTCTATTTGAGTGTTGTTTTCATTACTGCCATTTTCATGCTTTCATTGGATTTTATTTTATTTATTATAGCTTTTGCTTATCTGTTTCTATAATACTATTGTTCTTGGTGACTGTGTTTTAGTTTTTCCCCTTGATGACATTTTTTGTTGGATTAAAAAACCCAATATATATTTTTCTTTTCTTTTCTTCCTTAAAATGCGCTATGTACTTTTGGTTTGGCTTAGATTTGATAGATGGGTTATTTCTGTTTTCCTTTCCTTTTTCTTTATGCTCTGTTTTGATGGCAGAATATTTTAGCTTTTATATATATGTTAACGACTGAGCATGCCATTGATTTTTGTTTAACAAATAAAATAGCTTTCGAGTGTTTCTTTTAGGACTTGTATTTAATAATTTACTGTACCCATTTAAGAAGCCGTAAGCATTAACAGTTTTCCTATTTTTATTTTTTAGTTTTATAAAAATTTTACTGTCAATATGCTATGTGAAATGGTGGTCCAATATAGCCTATTTCCTGATTCTCTAACCTTTTGTTTTTCCCTTCCTTTCTTGGATATCCCTTTAAAAGCAGATTATTATGTATTACTAGTAGCATCATTTCTATAAAGGCTGGTTTAACTTTTAAGTATTGGTACAATTCAGAATTTACCTCCTAGTTCTTCTTCATATAACTTGGTGAGGTTATATAACTTCTGCATCTTAGAAAGTTGTGATGTATTGAATAGTTATATAGGCCAGAACTTACATTTTTTTCACATTATCTAGCAGTTTTATGTAGCAAAGACACTTTGATGGAATTGAATTGAGATTTGTTAATTTTAGTGCCTAAGTGTTAGGTGTTATGTTGGTCCCAACATCATATTTATAGTTATGGTGGTATATATTTCTGCATATATATATATAATAAATGGTTGAAATCATCATTTTCATCCTGGTTTGCTTGCGTTGATTGTATTCGTTCTTGTGTTCTTTTCTTTCCAATTCTACACAATCTGATATTAAATATTTAGTGCTTTTCATCCAATTCATCCTAAGTGGTAAATGGTACCTCTGGTAGTAAACTTGCAGCCTAACTAAAGCATAATGTGGCGATTTGCAAAGTTGTTTAATTTGCTAGAGATAATGGTTTCCAAGTTTGACAATGTTATAAACTCTTTTATGTTGCATGCATTTTACCTAACTACGTTATTTATGACTCTTGTGGTTGAGTAGGTTGTAAGAAATGGAGTCTTCAAATCCCGAAGGCGATGGACTTCCTCCTCCACCACCCATTATCCCTCCAAATGTTGTCCCCATTGTAGCAGAAGAAAAATCTTTCGACTTAATTAAAAAACCTTCAACTCCAAAGCGTGTTCCCATGGCAAGGCCTGGTATTGGATCTAAAGGGCAAAGGATTCCACTTCTAACCAACCATTTTAAAGTTGCAGTGAACAAGTCTGATGGATACTTCTTCCATTATAGTGTAATTCCTTCTACTCTCTCTCTTGCCCTATCATTTGCAGGAATAGATGTTTGTATAATAATATTTGGTGTTAAATGATGATACATACAGATTGCTATGCTTTATGAGGATGGAACCCCAGTTGATGGGAAAGGCATTGGCAGAAAAGTTCTTGACAAAGTTAAAGAAACATATGGCTCGGAGCTGGAACATAAAGAATTTGCTTATGATGGAGAGAAAAGCTTGTTTACTGTTGGCCCTCTTCCTCGTAACAGACTCGATTTCTTGGTCGTATTGGATGACATCTCATCAACCAGGTACTATCCTGGGGTTCATAATAAATTTTCCTTGCTTTCTCGTATTTGCTAATCACATTGGCTATTTCGCACACATGTATAGGAGGACTGGGAGCCCTGGAGGTAGTTCCAACCCAGGTGAGAGTGCGGGGGATATGAAGAGAGTTAAGAAGCAATTTCAATCCAAAACTTTAAAGGTGCAGGTCAATTTTGCTACTAAAATCCCAATGCAAGCAATTGTAAATGCATTACGAGGTCAGGACTCAGAGCATTTTCAGGAAGCAGTGAGGGTTCTTGATATCATACTAAGGCAGAATGCAGCAAAGCAGTAAGTATTTGACTGTTGTATCTTTCCTCAGGCAGTCCACTCTTATATGGCACATCATACACTTTTTGTCTGCAGGGGTTGTCTCCTGGTCCGACAGTCTTTCTTCCATAACAATCCGAGGAACTTCGCAGAGTTGGGAGCAGGTGTATTAGGTTGCAGGGGTTTCCATTCAAGCTTTCGAGCTACCCAAGGGGGTCTGTCTCTGAACATGGGTAAGTTGCTAAGAAATAGAAGGCTTGTTTATTTCGGGATTCTACAGCCAAGTTAATCACTGTCCTTGTCTTAATGCAGATGTATCTACTACAATGATTGTGAAACCTGGTCCTGTTTTCAACTTCCTCATGGAGAACCAAAATGTTAAGACTCCTTACCAGATTGATTGGATTAAGGTAATTGTGGTTTCCTTCAATTTTGACATTACATTGGTTGTGCATCGCACATGATCTGAGCTTTTTCATTTTATACTAGGCTAAAAGGATGCTAAAGAATCTAAGAATAACGACCTATTCCTCTAAGATGGAGTACAAAATCACTGGATTGAGTGACAAACCATGCAAGGAGCAGAGGTAATTTATTTCGGCCTTATAATATCTATGCAATCTAAGAAGCAGGCTTAAACTATCATCTCATTTTCTGCTTTCTGATATAATCTATTAGTACTTCTTTGCAATGATCTTACCACTCTACATTTGTGTCTAGGTTCTTTCTGAAAACAAAGAAAGGACAGGATGGTGATGGAGAGGAAATCACGGTTTCTAATTATTTTGCTGAATATAAACACTTACCAGTGCGCGATTCAGCAGATTTTCCATGCATCAATGTTGGGAAACCAAAGAGTCCATCTTACTTTCCACTTGAGGTGATACAATTAAGTCAATAACTTATTGTTTAGGTTAATATTAGAATTTTCTTTTTCATTCTTCTTTGCTCCTTTAGCTCTGCAACTTGGTTTCATTGCAACGCTATACCAAAGCTTTATCCAGTATGCAAAGGGCTTCGCTAGTGGAGAAGTCTCGGCAAAAGCCCCAAGAGCGGATGTCAGTTCTGCGTGATGTAAGTTATGCTGTCTATGTGATGTAGTTTTATCTTTGCCCCTTAAACTTACTGACACCTCAAATTTTGATTCTCTCAGGCACTGAAGACTAGTAAATATGATGCTGACATGATGCTTCGTTCATCTGGAATATCAATCGGTGCTGACTTTGTGCAGGTTGAAGGACGTGTTTTGCCCGCCCCAAAGGTATCTTCATAGTCCTTTTTTGTTGCTTCTTAATTGATAGTTTCTTTGGTTCTGTAGAAATTCGTGTGTTTTCATTTTCTCTGTATATTGATCCTTTCCTGCAGCTAAAAGTTGGCGATGGACAAGATTTTTTCCCTCGGAACGGGCGTTGGAATTTTAACAACAAGGTGCTGTTCTTTTTAAGTATTTTCTGTTTCACTGGCATCAAGCTTTGAATTTTTTATGTTGAATTTAACTCAATTACCTATGTGTAGAAATTGATACAACCTGTGAAAATAGAGCGCTGGGCTATTGTCAATTTCTCTGCTCGCTGTGACACTCGGTACCTGGTCAATAATATGTTGAAGTGTGGAGAGATGAAAGGAATTGTGAGATTTCTCTCTCTCTGAATTATAGAGAAAAAAAGATACTTCTATAATGTACATCTATGCGTTTGATTATTTGTTATTCTAAAAGAAAATTCTTTATTGTAGGTCATAATTGATCCATTTTTTGTATTTGAAGAGAATAACCAGAATAGACGTGACCCAGCTCCTGTTAGAGTGGACAAGATGATTGAATACATAAAGTCCAAACTTCCAGGACCACCACAGCTTCTGTTGTGTATTCTTCCAGAGAGGAAGAATTCTGACATATATGGTCAGCTCATGATTCTTTTCCACTATTATTTTTATCTACACTTTATGTTGAGGATGTATGTGTTGACAATTCTCCAAACTCTCAAGGTCCATGGAAAAGGAGAAATCTTTCTGAGCTTGGGATTGTAACACAGTGCATTGCTCCTGCAAAACTTAATGATCAGTACATCACAAATGTGCTTCTGAAAATCAATGCAAAGGTATGTTTCAGTTACAATAAAATCATTTGTGGAAATTGTCTTGTGTTGTCTACTATTTGTGTTTAACGTTTCATGCATTGATTTTGGTCTTCCCTTGTTTTGTCTGCACTTGTGCAGCTGGGTGGAATGAATTCCTTGCTACAAGTGGAGCATTCTCCTTCTATACCTTTGGTTTCTAAGTGCCCCACTCTGATTTTGGGAATGGATGTGTCGCACGGCTCACCTGGGCGTTCAGATGTACCTTCTATTGCAGCGGTAACACTTGTCCCTTAAACTGAACATTTCGTAATCATGTTATTTTCCATAAATTTTACTCCATACACGGTCACCGTGGGAGTTGCTGCTATATCATGTTCTATGTTTTGTAGGTGGTGAGTTCCAGGAACTGGCCCTTGATTTCTCGGTACCGAGCTGCAGTTCGTACTCAATCGCCAAAAGTAGAAATGATTGCTTCTCTGTTCAAACCTGTATCAGATAAAGATGATGCGGGCATAATCAGGTTGACTCCTCTCGCCACTTGCATGGACTCTGAAACTCTTATATATTGCATCCCTTTTTCTGTTATCTAATTATTAACAGTTCTGCGACATTTAACATATGTGCTCTTTGCAGGGAATTGTTGCTAGACTTTTATGCTACTTCAAATAGCAGGAAGCCTGATCAGATAATTATTTTCAGGTGTGGTATTACTAATATATTCAATACGGTACTTGCGTTAGAGTTATAAAATTCATTTTGAACTCTCTGAATGTTTGATGTGTAAATTACGCAAATTATTAAATGTCATACATTGGCCCTTTTTTATTAGATCAATGCGCCGCATATAAACAATTGCATTAATAATACGGGTACTTAAAAGCTTTAGAATACAATCTATATGTTGGCCTTTCTGTCGATGTAATTAGCTCCCAGTACTATCTTTCTGTTTCCTATTATGTCATTGTCCCACAACATTCAGTAAAAAGAAAAAAAAAGGAAGGGATCTTGAGTTTCTTATTGATGAGTGTAAGCTAAAATATACATCTAATTCTGATCTGCAGTTTGTTATTCATATCATATCTTGAAAGGATAGTGTTTCACACCCAACAGTATTGATATGGCTGTGTATTCTTTTCTATACCCTTTTCTCAACATCTTTTTGATTTTTTGCTATGTAGTTTGAAACAGGCTAGTCAATGTGATATATTTTTTCAACAAATAGAAGAATTTATACACTAAAAACTACTGGTTTCAGTGATTAACAATGTTGTATTGTATCATTTATCATAATTTGGCAAAGGTTGTGAGATCATGCGTAACCCTTGTTGATTTTCCTCTCTTGTTTTTTCTCTTATTTAGGGATGGAGTGAGTGAATCACAGTTCAACCAAGTCTTGAATGTGGAACTGGATCAGATTATTCAGGTGGCCAATCTACATTTTACTTTCTATATGCTTTATTTGTAAGAGTAAATCTCTAACTGTACTTTGTGGGGTTTTTTTTTATGTTTTGCAGGCATGCAAATTCCTTGATGAGAGCTGGTCTCCTAAGTTCATGGTTATTGTTGCTCAGAAGAATCATCATACAAAATTTTTTCAGACTAGTTCTACTGAAAATGTGCCAGCTGGTTAGTGATTTTACCATCAGTTAAATTTTCAGAATAGAAAAGAACATAAAACTGTGCTTCTGTTTCTAAATCATGTTTATCTTTTGATTACTTAAACTCAGGCACAATTATTGACAACAAAGTTTGCCATCCCAAGAACAATGATTTCTACTTGTGTGCTCATGCTGGGATGATTGTGAGTATTCTAAACCAAAACCTGTTGCTTTTTTGTTGAAGATATGTTATTGTTTATTAAGGAAAGGAATAAACAAGTACTTAAGTCTTGAGTGCCTGGACATTGTCATGTCTGCTGAATTGTTTTAGACGGTATTATCTTATTGAGCTACTTTGAATGGAAATTCAACCGACTTTGGATTGTTTATGTAGGGGACTACTCGACCTACTCATTATCATGTTCTATACGATGAACTCGGGTTTTCAGCAGATGATTTGCAAGAACTTGTTCATTCTCTATCATATGTGTAAGTAGTATACTCGTCTTTCAGATTTAGTAAGGAAAAAGAGAGGAATAGTCAACTACGTCCCAAGATACAAATAACTGGGAAAAAATAGGTTATTGGAGTGAAATTCAAACCTGACAACCTTGCTTTGAATTCTGTACAGGTACCAAAGGAGCACTACAGCCATCTCTGTAGGTAATATACAAAATCCTGATTTGTAGTCCTTTATGTAATTGACTTCAACTTATAGACTGCTTAGAAAAATTTAGGGCACGTTTGATAACCATTTCATTTTTAGGTTTTAGTTTTCATTTTTTATGCAAGAGTATAGAGGAAAATGAGAGTGAGGATGAGATTGAGAGAGAGGATGAGAGGGAAAGATGGGAGGGAGGAGTAGAAAAAGTGAAAACAAAAACTTGAAAGAGAAAACAATTTCAAATATATTTCAGTTTTTAATTTTTGTTTTCACTTTTGTTACTTCTCCCTCCCATCCTCCCCTCTCATCTTCCATCTCAATCTCATCTTCACTCTCATCTTCACTCTCATTCTCACTTTCATTCTCCTTCTTTTTCCTCTGTACTCTAGAACAAAAAATGAAAACTAAACACTAAAATTGAAATGGTTATCAAACAGGCCCTTAGGAAGCCATAAATTATGATTTCATTCTTGCTACTTACTATACTGATGCCATGAACCTGCTTGAATTCTTTGTAGCTGCACTAGTAATATGATTTGTCACTTGACAGCCTATTTTCTGTATAGAAAATCACACCCTATTTGAAATCGTTGTCTGAAAATTTGTAGAGTTACAAATGGCAAGACATTTAAAGAGTGAAAGTTGATTTTTTAAGTCACATCTTTAGTCTTTGTTTTTATTTTTTTGCTCTGTTTTTTTTGTAGTGTTTACCTTTGCCGTTTTCTCTTTGCTGCAGTTGCTCCAATCTGCTACGCCCATCTAGCTGCAGCCCAGATTTCACAGTTCATCAAGTTTGATGATATGTCTGAGACTTCCTCAAGCCATGGTGGTGGTGTGACTGTTGCTGGTGGTGTGGCCGTGCCCGAGTTACCCCGGCTTCATGCTAATGTGATCAACTCCATGTTCTTCTGCTGAAGATTTGGTTTCAATTTCATATCCCATGGTGGATGGCTTCATAATAGCATATGAAGTTTTTGTGAACCAACTGTTTTGAGTTTACGGATTTGAATAGGAATTTCAGTAGCTTGTATATCATTTGTAGTTGAAATTATCTAAAGCTGAAACATTTCAGAAATCATGTATTGATGATTTCTGTTTTTAAGAATTAATCCTTATATGATAGCGTGCAAAATGTTGTCAAAACAGAATTCAGATATGAAAACAAAAATACAAATACAATTTTGATTTGAGTAGTTTGTCTTTATGATAAAGGCAAAAATAATCATTGCTTCCTGAACTAAAAATACCCACATTATATATTTTTTTTCTAGATAAAGTGCATAACAGATAACTGACAACACAGACTGATACTGCTGCCTCTATTTTTCTATTTCCTCCATCTACTATTGTGGATGCTTATTTTCTTTTCCAATTGTTTAACACTTCACCAATATCTCAACTATCCAAAAGAACTCAGACCAAAAAAAAAACTATCCAAAAGAACATAACAACCAACAGGGGACAAGTACCGTTGGAATTTTGGTCCTCCCGAATTGGGTTCAATGTCCATTGAAAGTTATCTCATTCTTAGAAAAGAGAAGTATTAAATCTAAGCTAAAGCAAAATTTCTCTGTTTGAGTTTTTGTGGTGATAGGAAGAACCAGAAGAGTTTGGACATGAGCCTCCGTTTGTGAAAAAACAAAAAGATAATACTGTGGGTGAGGTTAAGCTCAACGGATCTCTAAGTGTGAGGTTTTAACTTAAAATGTCTTTGATGTGGAACTTAATAGTGGACCACCTATATTTGAACTATATTGTATGTCTCCGATGTGGGACTTATAAATCATGAGTCGAACTGAGGACCACTTGAAAAGAAAGGCTCTGATACCATGTTAGACAACCACTAACCCCAAAAGCTTAAGTTGCCAAAGAAAGGGCCAACAATGTATTATCTTTGTCCAGTACTCTTTCTTCCATACAACCGGCAGTCTCTTTTCTATAGAATCCAATGAACTTCATAGAGTTGGGAGAAGGTATGTCAAGCTACCAGGGTTTCCATTCAAGTTTCCGAGCCATCCAAGGGTGCCTGCCTCTGAATACGGGTAAGTTTCTAAGAGACAGAAGACGCGGTTTACTTTTGTCGTTCTACTGCCAAGTTAATCACTATCCTTGCTTGAAAATGCAGATGTATCCACTAAAGTGGTCATAAAACCAGGTCCCGTTCTGAACTTCCTCGTGCAGAACCAAAAAGTTGATACCTGATTGCATCCATATGACTCTGTTCATGAGTTTGAGCTTTTTTATTTCATACTAAGCCAAGAGGATTCTTAAAAACCTAAGAATCCGGATTTCCCCCTCTAATATGGAGTGCAAAATCACAAGTGATGAGCCCTGCACAGAGTAGATGTAAGTTGTTTCTGCCTTGTAACATCCCTGTCACTTAAGAAGTAGGATTAAAATATCATCACATTGTTTGGTTTGTTATTAAACTATTGGGCTTGTTGAGTGCCTAGGATTGGATTAGATTAGATAACTCAATGGATTCTAGATATATTAGCGGAGGAAGTGAAGGTAGAGGATTTTTAATTTTGAGGATGAGGAAGGATAAAATATAAGTTGTTGATATATCCTACCATTGTTCTAGATTGAATGTGATATGCTTTTTTCATGAGTAATTCATGTTCTACCTTTAACAAAGTTTCTTGAAACCTTAAATCTATTGAGTTATCCAATAAAATCCAATCCTAGGCTCCAAACGGTAATGTATCCCTTTCATCACTCGTACAGCAGGAGACAAAAAATAAAATAAAAAGTTCTCTCCTGAAACGTTCATCTGCTATTTAGATTTTAGTTGAGTTCTATTGTTTTAAGAAGCGAGCATGAACTAGATCTAAATGGTGGCATGAGTTGCAGCATGCAGAAAGAACATAAACTGAACAAATTTTGAAAAAACGCAACGCTAAATTTTTCTGGACAAGTCTTACAGACAATAGTGAGATTACACAACGGTCCCATGAAAATTCCTAATGCGGCTGATGTCACAAAGAAGTGAATAAAAGGAAAACCTCATCACAGGGATGCAAAGCACAAGCAGCTGATGCATATAGATACAAATTTTAGAATGGAGCTGACGTCGTTCTACGAAGCTGATACTTTGGCTCGGGAGGTGGTGCACTTGGCAACACCTTCTCTAGCTCCTGCAACGGCAACACATATGATATAAATAAGATATCTTTAGTTGCTAATCCAAATAGCTTTTAGACCCAAATCACACAAGACAGAAAATGATTATTTAATCATGCTGTTATCTCAATATCATGCAAAGTCAAACAAGCTAGGTAAGAAGTCTTCTACAGTCACCGGCTTTGAAAAATGAAATGAAACATCAATAAAAGGTGAAGGTAACTCACTAAAGGAGGAAATGGATCCTCCAGAACAAAAGCAGAAGATAATGGAGTCCAAACTACCAATGAAAATTATAAACCGGGACAGCTAAGCAACAATTAATAATTTTTTTCTGAGAAGAAACTAACATGTCAGAATGAGCTGCAGTTCTGACAACTGGTACACCACGACCCCTGAATATATCGGTATTCAGGCATATTGACAAATTATAAATTGGTGGCCGATCAATCATTGATATGCCACTTCAAGAAGAACTTTGAAACCATAAACCTTTCAGAAACTATGATGCAATCCTGTTATAAGTTAGAACCCAATTAACTCCCTTTACCTGAACTTTTCCCTTCCACCCATAGAACTTATAAATGCAATCTTGTTAGTAGCCAAACTTAAAGAGAAACAGGTGCTCCCAGTGAGCCTGCCTGGCTGTGAGTCCCCCAACCCCAACTCCTGTCCCCTGCAATAAAAGCATGAGGGTTGCAGGGGAAGAGAGGGAGAAGAGTCAGGGGGAGAGGGGGTGGGGGGGTGGAAGGACCTGTCACCCGGGAGGCACACTGGCACTAGAGCTGGCAGGAGTAGCCAAGGCCCAAAGTAACTTCATTTTTTTCAGTTCTTTTTTTTTTTAGTAAAAAAAATGTTCAAAGTATAAACTTGGGTTTTGGAGTTTACAAAAAAGTAGGTGGGTCTAGTTACAAACTGTAGGGTACCAATAGAAGTTCCTAACATCATATGTGATACAACTCCAATTTAAATAGCCACAGGGAAATTATCTGGAGCTAAAGCCTGATAAAGTATCTAAGCACAGCTCAAACCTCATCTACGGCATTCAAAGACACTAGTCTCCTTAATACTAATCCCTGAGAAACTAAAAACTTTAGGTCTCCACTAATAATGCTCCTTATAAAACTGCTGATGAGAATCCATCAGGAAAATCCTCTTCATTCAAAATAACTGCCTTAAGAAATGGTATTTCCTTTTAGAATTAACACTGCTTGTGAAACATCCTCTTTACTCTGAAAAACACAGCATCTACAAGCAATTGCCATACAAAATTGTATTGGTTATCCTTGTTACTAGCCTCACAACATGCAGTACGTCCGTGTGTGAGGGCTCCTATATTTTTAAAATATAAAATTAGTTAGTAGATGGCTTTTACTGGGTGGTTACATTTAAATCAAAATCTTATTTTTTATTGGAAATTTTGAATAAGTTAGCTAACTTATAGACACATGTAAAAGAGTCTCAAAAGGAATGAGGCCCAGCCCCTTTGAGGTTATATAATAGAAAAGCTGAAACGCCCAACCGATCATTGCCAATAATGTAATGTATCAGCTATCCCGACCTGTACATGCTGGTTTAAAAGGAAACAGGAGTGGGCACCATCCTTGTCGAATCCATTTGGCATACCAAACTGTTTTTCATTTTATCACATGTGCTAGTCTGTAGGACAGGCAAATACCAACTAGTACCGGCTTAGGTTGGCTGATATGAGATTTCTACTATTTACTTTATTTCTTTTAAGGAATTAATTCTTTTAAAGTTCATAATACAAACAAACCAAATCCCGTTTCTTCTTATTCTAACTAAGTACTACAATAATTGTTGTATGTTTTGTTACATGCGCTATTACCTATGTTTTTTTTCGTCCTTAAGTTGAATATCATCAAATTCCATTAATATTTAGAATTTATACCTCAGAGTCCATTCATTGCCTTATTTAGTGATTTTATACATGTAAATGTAAATTAAATGAGTATATACTATCTCAAATTATCAAACCTGAACAGGTACATTGAGATGTTCTAGTAAGAGTACCAAAAGAACTTTTAAAACAACTCTCAGCCTAGGACCCTCACAGTTCCTCCATAAACATAAATAAAAATTTCCGACACAACTCTAAACCCAATCTGTGGACACATGGTAACAGCATATGGTTGCTCTACTAACCAATATAGGAATACTGTGCGGTATTCCATATAGTGGGTTATGTAAAGTCATGCTTCAGTGTGAAAGACTTATTTCATAGCACCACAACCAGCGGAGGGACTGGTATTAGAATCAGATTTGCTTAGCCTTAGCATCTAACAAGGAAAGATTCCTTTAACTTTGAACATATGTCAAGGGCACTATCAAAACCCATGGTCAAATATCACCTTGATATGAAGTTTCATTCCTGAGATCACGAGGCAGCGTTGGCCTATTGAATAGAAAGGATCATATAGAAGGGATCATAATCACAATCTGGTAGGTCCCAGAACAGAATTGGGATTCTACTCTTTTTTGGGAACCAGGAAACGGCGCTTTAGGTTCTAAACAAACACAAAATTCGCCCCCAAAAAGAAGGGAAAAAGCAGAATTCACATTATGTCCAACATCTTTTACAAAACCACATTATCATTCTTTGTGTAGACCCAACTAAAGTCAGATTCCTTAAAGCATCAATGCAGACCTTATATATTGTAATGCAAGCAAATTGGTGAAACTTTTTTGTCCACTATCTCAACATAAGCTTTACGATCACTTTCTTATGGCACACATACAATTTTACTTTTATTTATTGAGCTGTTTTTGTTTTGTTAGTATGGTGTTACACTAATAAATCTAGAGTTACTGATAACATAATATCCTGGTAGACCATATTCTAACTTCCAACCTCAAACTTAGGGAATGACCGTTGTGTGTTTTTGTGTGTGTCCGCGCATTGTGTGTGAATTGAGTTGACTCACTGGCACTATTACAAGCCCAGAGGCTTAGCAAAATGTACCACAGGTGATAAGTTGTGTTACTGGCAATGACATCAAGCAGCAGACAAGTTTGGAGATTACTTGCAGGATGGCATGGCAACTTCACCCAAAAAACAAAAAACCAAAACAAAACAAAATGTTAATAAGTAATTTACTGAATGACCCCTCCATGCATCTTGTAATGTTTATGACGGGAAAGGAATAGTACAGCTATTCAAGGTACAAAACACTCCTTAAGGCGGACAAAAATGCAGCTTATGAGATTGTATTGGTGAATGAACAATTAATGCTCTCCCTGTTTCCTTTTCTTTCAGGAGTTATGTTTTTGTTTTAATTTTTTAAATTTGTTGTATACTGCTTGAGTGTTTGGATAATGCCCCTTAGCATCCTTTATTCCTTCTATAGAATTTTCTACTACGAAAAACAGATCATGCTTTTCCACCATCCAACACCCAATCCGTGATTTTAGAAAACTCAATCTACCAAGTTACCGACTAAAGCATTTATACAAAAATCTCTACTACATCTATATTTTTCCAGAACCAATGACGTATCAGATCAATCAGATCCCAGCAGTATCCAAATTCAAGAAATATAATAATCCTCCATCTGAACCACAGTTCTAATTGTCACAAAATTACGTGAGTGGTGCCTGTGTGTGCAGGTCTCAGTTACCTGCAACAGGCTTCTATCTGAAAACAAAATAAATCTACTGCAGTACAAATAACTGCCTAATACCAAATGAAAGAAAATAAAGCCAACTATAATTATCTCTTTTCTAATGATGGGGAAAAAAAGAGTTTTACTCATTGCAGTTGTATCAAACCCAACTACAAATATCATTCAACAATGCAAGGTGTACTGGGGAAATCAAATGAAACAAATACAAAAAGACATCATATTAAAACCCTAACCTTCTGTTTCCTTAGCCTTTCATTTTCCTCCTCTAGACGTGAAACTTTGTTCTCCAGTTCATTTGTATACGCCTGTTACAGTTTTCTATTTTCAGCTAAAGATTGCAAACGAAAAACCTTGTGGTGGATTTATAAACCAACCGAAAGAAATGAAAATTGACCTGCTTTCGTGCTCGTGAACGAGCAGCAGATTCTCGGTTCTTTATCATTCTTTTCTGTCTCCGTTCAACGGTCTTCTCAACTATGTCCTCTGGGTTGCCCCTTTTCCTCCCAGGTGTCTGTGTATCTGATAACGTACCCATTAAGGGTGAAGGCAACGCAACTTGGTTGTCAGGATACGGCACTTCCATTATAGCACCAGCCCCTATGTGCAGTGGTGGTGGTATAGGTTGGCTAGGCATGTATACCCCCATCATACTTTGTTGTGGATGCTGATATTGTGGTTGTTGGTACTGCAGCCACTGACCTTGCGGAAACTGAGATGCCACATTCGCATCAACCACGGCAAGAGGAGCAGAACACTTTTTGTCTGAAGATGCTTCAGCTTCAGCAACAACTCCCGCTTTTACCAAGAAATCCTCTAAGGTCATCTCTCCCAAAGTACGTTGTCGTTCTTGAGATTTCTTTTCCTCATTATTTTTGCTTTGTTGAATATCTCTCCAAACCTCATCAACTGTCTTCTTGCTCAATGCACTAGTTAATGACAGGCTTGCCTGACGCTGCAGTGTAGCTTGATTGACCAGTGTAGTGCCTTCAATGTCCATACCCATGGTCTGGTTGGCCTCAGCACTCCATACATTTTTTAGAAGCTCGTCAAGGTTCATGCTGCTGAGTGGCTTCCCCAAGTCACCTAACTGATTTTGTACCTCATCGAGCGTGAGACCGTAAATTGAGTTTTGTCGTGCCAAAGGCTGGAACTGCGACTGTTTGCAATTACCATCAGCCCCACCTTGAGAACCCATTGTCTGTATCCCCATTCACCAATTCTCAATAAGAAATTGTGATTACAGAAGGCCTATTACCAAAAATAACAACCCATACCCTAGTTCAGCCTTATAACCACTCCAGGCAATCTTCAAACTCAGACCCAAAAATCAGAAACCTAACAAGAAAACATTGAAATTTCAAACATAGAATTCTCCAGTATTGAACAAGGCCATGCATGCTACGAATACCAAAAGTAACTAAAAGAAGAATGAGAATGATGGTTAGTAGATATCAACTTGACTTGCAAACCAACACTCAAGCATGCACATATAGATTTGAATGGGGGTTAGAATGATTTCATCAATTCCAGACAACAGAACATCTACGCATGCAAAGGGTAAAGCCATAAGCTGCAATTAAAAAGAAGGATACCAATTTATAATTAAAATAGGGCAAAAATAATACCCATAAAATTACAGCTTAAAATCGCTTGAATGTATAAGAATAGTCCAATTTCTTTGAAAACAAAAACAAAAATCAACAGATTACCAACTTGCAAATTCAACTCGACAATAATGAACCTCTATATCCAGAGAAAAAAAATATATTTAAACAATAACAAGACTAATAAATCAGATGCTATAAGCTATTGAAGCCTAAATCTAACCAAACATACATATATACAATAGAAAATAAAACAAAAGGAATAGCCAGAAAGGATGTGAACAAGGGTCAAGGAAGTTAGTCTCTTGCATGCAAGTGATTAAGGGACTTCTACAGCCTCTATTTGAGCCAATGCTTTCAGACCCTAAACCCACAATCAAACTCTCAAGAACGAAAACCCCAAAATCCCATTTTCCCAGAAAATCAAAGAGCAACACAATGAAGCATGAAAAATCAAATTACATTATTTCCTCAAACAGGACCAAAAAGTCACAACATTACCTCACCGCAAAAATAAAGAAAAAAACCCAAATCCAAAAGCTTAGATTTGCATGCACCAAAAAATCAGTCTTTTTCTCAAAATATATATTTTTAATAATTAGAAAAAACATCACTGACCCAACTTCCAAATGCAAGAATGTTTTCCTCAGAGAAAAAAAAAACCTTCCAACAAATTAAAAATAGAAAAAACAGAGAAGGAGAAGAATGAGTGAGAGGTCTGTATCTAAGAGAAAAAAGCAAGAGAATCAGAGAGAAAGAAAGCACTCACTTTTACCAGTCCGATCTGAATCGAATGAAGAATTTTGGGTTGAGAGATTGTTGTGTGTTTTGAGTATAGATGTTCAAATCATCAGCAGAAGCACACACTTGTACAAAAACACCTACCCACTGTATCTATTTGTAATGTATCCAATTTGCAGAGAGACAAACAAAACTCAAAAAGCGCAGTTGAGAGAGAGAGAGAGAGAGAGAGGTTTCTGGCTTTCTGCAAAAACCAAAAATTCCCAAATTTCATTTTTCTATATTATTTAGTGTACCCAAAATTTACTTCTTTTTTTCTCCCTTGGTAGACAGTCCTCTGCCTGCGCCCTCATGGGTTCATTATAGACTTCCCCAATTTGTTTGGTCCACTTGTATGCAACCAATTAATAATTCAAATTGTTTATTAATGTATTGATAATGTAGTAATTTTTTAGTATTTTAAAATCAAATTTTAATAGCTAACTGAGTTTAGTCAAGTGAAAAAGGATCTTGACTTGCAAATAGCAGTCTCAAGTTCGAATCCCCACCACATCTTTGACTTGCAAATAGTGGTTTCAGGTTCGAACCCCCACCACACCTTGATAATGTGTGTGTGAAAAACGTCATCATTCTTGTAATTTAGACTATCATTTGTATTTAAAAAAGCTCTAATTTTAATAAGCATATTAAATCCATTGTGTTAGATTTTCTGAAATAAATATGAGGATTAGCACTTACAATTAACGTGGAAGTTTTTTTTTTATTGTAATATTTTAATTTTCTTTTTGGTGTGTGTGGAGAGGTGTACACAAATAAGCATGGGCAGACAGGCAGGGGAGCAAGACTGCACGGAGTGAACCCAACTAACGAGAGTTTTGTCAAATAGTGAAACGCTGTGGAAGTGGGATATATGCTTTGTAGGCACAAAATCAAATTAAATATTGAAATGCAGCAGACAGTGTACACGTGGCACTCCATGCTATTTTGCCTATTTGTAATTTTGAGACCTTTCCCTCTGTGTTCAATTTTCAGAGACTACAAAACAAAGCTCTTTCAAGACATTTATTTTTAAAATATCTTGGGGTTTATAAAAATAAGAAATTCAATAAATTAAATAATTATGATGCCTCAATGCTTGTTGACTCTATCCTTGCGCCTGCAACACTGCACAAGTAAGTAACTATCGTTATATGATGTCCAAAATTCTTATTGTGTTAAGCTCTCTCTATGTAAGGTCTATTTTCACAAAGGAAGAAAGAAAGATTGTGGGGCTTATTTTTAATTGTTTATAATTTATTATTTTAATAAATTACAAATTTTATCTATCATTTTTCAAAATCAATAGACGGTAGATCATCCTCCTGACCGTTAAATATTAAAGTAGCAAATGTTAATCCCTTTTTTTATTCTTATTTGGACTTTTCTTCTATGTTATTTGGATTCATTGAATTTATTAACTTTTAAAACAATAAAAATAACATCTAAATAAAAATAGCAAAGTAACCAAAAAAATATAACTCCTACCTCGATTCTCTCTTCACCTTTTTAAGTTCTTCTTCTTGCTTACGCTGCGAATGTGGACCTTTTTTACACTTTATTTGACTTTTATGTTGCACCGTGTGTATTCATTAATGTCACGTATACAAGCAAATAAAATAAAGTTTATCAACCTTTTAAAAATTGAAATTGTGACGATCAAGAGTGGTGCCACAATCTCACATCGCTTGGGTGAAGTTAGGTAAAGTGCCTTATGTGTAGAGTTGATCTCGCTTAGTAAGACGCGTTTTTGGCTTGAGGGTCCAAGAAAAAATTTATGCGGGCAGGGTCCAAAGCGATAATATCTAAGATAGTAGGCTGTGACAATTTGAGAGCTTGACCCAACCGAAAGTGTGCCGACGAGGAAGTCAGACCTCCAAGGGGGTGGATTGTGACTACCTAGAGTGGTGCCACAGTCCTACATCGTTTGGGTGAGGTTAAGTAAAGTGCTTTATATGTGCAGAATTCATCTCCCTTAGTAAGACGTGTTTTGGGCTTGAGGGCCCAAGAACAAATCTGTTCATGCGGGGCCCAAAGCGGACAATATGTTGCTAAGAGAGTGGCTTGTGACGTAAATAATAATAATAATAATGGTCAAATGACATTAATCTCCCCTATAGTTATTTTCTTTCATTCTCGTCCACTTACCCTTTTTCCAATGTGTCAGCTAGTGAGATTTTTCTCAATGCTTAGAGTCATTGATTCTAATAGGACATATCATTTTAAGGAGTTTTGGATTTCAAGAATATGGGCTACAAGAACAAAACTTGAGTGAAAGTTTGCTTATTTGTTCATTGTGAGGTTGAGGTAATGTATTTTCGAGTTTAAATGTTCATAGACACACATCTCAATACAAGATAACAATGTTCGTGTATCCTATATATTTCGTTTTGAAGACTCAACATTGTTTTTTGGTGCATCATTTTCTTATATATATAGGGTCAGGATCGGGGGACACATAAAAAAACCACATGATTTGACACACATTTTTAACTTTTGGATGAATCATCATCTAAGGGTTGAAAATCATTCAACATTTAAGAGGAATGTATTTATTTTATTATTTTATTAAAACTTTATTGAAAACACAAATACATTTAATTTTGTAAACTCTCTCTCTCTCTCTCTCTCCTCTTTTAATTTATTAAATTATTTTATTCATCCCTTCTTCATTGTCTTCCTTCCCTTGGCAACTTCGCTATGGTTTCTTCGTTCCCACCGTTCCCTTCTCTACTGCCATCACCCACACCTCCTCTTTCTTATTTCTATTAAAAACACTTTAGAACCCAGAAAAAAGAAATAGAAAAACCCAACAACTGCACACCCTTCTTCCCCTCCCGAACCAGGGTCCTCCCTCATCCGACCATAGCCTTTCCCCACCACCACCAGATTACCATTGTTATTGGCTTGTGAGCCCATATGATAAAGGAATAGCAACAAAGAGCAAAGATATAAAACTACCTCCACGATTTAGACGTATGCGTGATGTAGTGATATATTAATTATATAATGAGGCAATACAAGAGATCATATACAACTAGAACTCTGGAAAGATAATGCAGATAATTACAAGAGATAATTTTACATAGAATTCTACAAGTACTCTACACAGCTACCTTATTTCTCACTTTCTTTCTCTACTCTATCTCATTTTTCTCTCTTCTTTCCACAAGTCTTCAATCCATAACTGGCAAAGACTAAGAAATCATTTCTTGTTGTGGTCATGAACCATACAATCAAATTAAAACAATGAGTCTTTGGACATGCACAATTTGGGTTTAAAATTGCTTCGGGATTTTCTGATGGGTTAAGACGACAAAGAGGGGAAGGAGAAAGAAGGGTGATGGAGAAATGCTGAAATTTGTGTCATTTTGTTCATCTTTAACATATAAATTGCTTTGAAGATGTATTCAAATTCCTTGTCATTTTGCTCATCTTCAATATCTAATGCAGGTTTCATCACCAAACGAAAGTGAGGAGAAGGATTTAGCAAAAATACTTTTTTTTTTTAAAAAAATTTGGAGAGAGAGAAGAGAGAAAGAGGACAATTAATGATCATTTAGTTTAGTATGTATTTCCAAAAAGATTAAAGTTTTCAAAAAATTAAAAACAATTAAAAGCAATAAGATATAATCTAAGCCGTTAAACATGCCCAAATCGAAAGGATGGACAAGTGTGTCAAAGAGTGTGGCAAAATGTGTGTCCCCCGATCCTGACCTATGGGTCATGATCTGGGACACACACAAAATCACACATTTTGACACACTTTCTCAACCTTTAGGTATGCTACCATCCAACGGTTGAAATGTATCTGACAGAAAAATGATTTCACTATTTTATTAATAGCATTAACTCATTGCACATTAAAAGAGACATAGTCTCTCTCTTTTGCACTCCTCCCCATTGTTCTCTTTCTTTATAAATTCTATCTCCTCACTCTCAATTCTTCTAAACCTCTAATTCGAAAAAGAAAGCTATGAATAAATTAAGTACCATATATTGAAGATGAAGACAATGACAATAATCTCATCACTCCTCTCTCTCTCACTCTTCCTTCTGTTTCACCCCTTTGTCATTGGAACCCACCCACCGAAAAATTTGAAACAATTTTAAAATCAAACTCGACATGTTTAAACTCTCATATTTGTGATTTGATTATATTGTTCATCATCGTGATTCATGACCAAGTTTAGGTGGTCAATGGGCAATTATCTGGTAGGCCAATACTTGCTGAACGGCTCTCACATCATCCCTTAATTGAGTCGAAGAGTGACTTCCTACATGAGACTATTGCATACAACTTTAATCAAAACAGGGAGAAACCCAGTACATTAACTAATTTTTTAGGTAAATGAGATTTGTCAAAATCTAAACAAAAAGAGTAGATAAAACAAAATAAAAAATAGAAACTTGTATTAGAGCTAGATGAGATAGCGAATTTTTAAGATTTCCAATCTTCTTCCCCTATGTACATAAACAAAGACTCCAAGTTTCTCTCTTTGTTTTATTTTTTTTTCTTGAAGGCTTGAAGTGTTAACAACACAAAGTCGTTTGTGAGCCACATAATGAATCACCATATTGAAATTTAAGGGAAATTTTATGGAGTGAAGGGAGTTTACCTAGAGAAGAAGATGAAGTGTGTTTGGGGGAGGAGGGGCAAAGTGGCCTTGAGGAACAAAGATGATACATATTGAAGAGAAAGAAATTTTTAAAGTTTAAAACATTAACTCCAAGACGTGTATTAATTGTTTAGAAAAGAAAATAATAATGTATTCGAACTTATGTTGCCTACTTGTACTTTGATTTACTAAATTCAATTTCTTATTTTTACAAAAAAGTCTTGCGTATTTTAAGGGGCATGGAAATACAATGTCTTAGGATTAAATGTTGTACGCCTTAGGATATATGACAACTTTAAGAACCTCATTTAGGGGCGTGACATTCATAGTAGTAAGTCAATGAGTATTAAGGATGGAGGGGGGAGTTAATTTGATCAAATCCATGAATGACCAATACATTATAGAGCTGCGAAATACTTATGTTGTAATTAAGAAGTCTTTAATGACTAGTATGTTAAAGCAGATGGTGGTAGAGGCAAAAGGGGTGGGTAACTTTTTTAGAGTTGGTTTAGGGCTAGTTTGGCATTCGTGCTTTTAAAAAAGCTGCCTGTTGTCTTTGCGAAAATAATCACCGTGAAAAAAGCAGCTAGGCGTTTGGTAAACTATTTTTAAAAACTGCTGTGAGTAGTCAAAGTGTTTGGTAAATTTTTATTAGAAGTGCTTTTAGTGTGTATAATGACCAAAAAGGACATGATGATGAAACTGTTTGTTATTTTCTTTATTCTTTTTCTACTTTTATATATATATATATATATATATATATATATATATAAACCAACTTCACTACATAAATTTTTATCTTTTTTAATTTACACTTTTTTATCAAAAATTTAATCTACAATTAGCACACATATTTTACCATAAATTATAAATTACTATTGTAACAAAAGTAGTTCTAAATATTATTAATAATAACAATATCTTTTGAGGGCTTCAGGCATAACAAATATACAAAAATTGTTCAATTGCCCCAATAGATCACTACAATATAAAAGAAGCTAATTAGATGCATTCATTAAACTTGTAGCGATGCTATTTCTCAATGCTTCCATCTCTTGTGTTCCATTGTCATGAAGACTATGGAGTTCTTGTTGTACAATAACATCCACCTATCTCTTCACTTAAAATATCATTTGAAGCATCAAAATGTCTATCCGTTGGTTGGCTTCCCCTACGAAAATTCGGGAGATGATACCTTTTGCCTTTATATGATCTCAAATAACCTCTCATTTGTGGGTACCCTTCAATTTATCCACGTAAAAATATTCTTTTGAAAGTTTTCATTTATTTAAACATTAGCAACCCAACCTCTATCCATGCCTTTCAAACATTCACTGGTTTTTTTTTTTGGTTTTCAAATATTGATTGTTTTTCAAATAAATGAATTACATTCCTAATGGAAATACTTATATTCAACACTTCCGAAAATAATGAGAATACACCATACACAATAATTCCATTAATCTTTTCATAATGAAAATACAAAAAGTGTTGCAAGTGGTGGACCTATCCTCGGGACTATTACATTAATATTTTCATACTGAAAATAGACCAAGTATTGCAAGTGGTCAACCTTTTTAACAATTTTATTATAGTTATGATATTAACCAAAAACTTGGAAAATAGAAAAAATTGAGAATTTCATTAAGCTCCTCCTTGCTATTCACCATTAACTGCCATTAAGCTCCTCCTTGCTTGACTTGATTCGCCATTGAGTTTCTCCTTGCATGATTGGATTTGCCACAACCACTCAACTGAGTATTGGCTTTCCTCTGGCCAGAAGGTAATTGTAAGGTACTCTCTATATGCTAAGGTATATATCAATATAAATGAAATACAAACAGCATGCTTATAAATCGGAAACCAAACTAATTTGCATATTATCATGCATTTGAGTGGTTCTCTCAAGATCTGGAAAAGCCTAGTTCCTAAGCAACATTTGAAAGGGCAAACACTTCCAACTTCATTCTTTCAGGAGAGAAAATAAAGATGTCAGTAACTGTGTATATTAAGATATCTGCAGAATCACATGCCATGTACCTAGCATACCACAACCCAACTAAAAATGGAGAAAATTCTAGGACCAAAATGATTTGACATGAGTGAGATGAAAAAAAGAAATAGAGAAATGCCATCCCTAATAACAATTTTTGTATCTTGTATACTTCTAGAGAAAGATGTTAAACACAAATATTAAAATGTCTGAGAGACCACTGATGAGATAAATGAGAAGTATACTTGACCTTACTCATAAAGCAGCTCAGTATTTCCCCTTTTAACATTGTCTTCTCCAATGCTAGTGACAACACCATATCTCAACCATTTTTCTAGAGAGTGTGTCTTCATTTTTAAGGAAAAATATTTTTCACCAGCTGCCATGTGGGATTAAAGCAATAAGAATAAAAAAGAAATCATTAATCAAGATGGTGAAAGAGAAAAAGAAACAGTTAAATATGTATTTGCAAAACTGAATACTAAAATAAGTTAGCAGCAACACAAGTTAAAAACAAATCAAGAAATTCTAATGAGCCAAGCAAATCTTAAACCATATTTAAGCATTAACTCTAGTATAAAATAAATCAAGAAACTAGATTCTAAGGAGAACCAAACTAATGCATCTTAAGAAAAAAGGGACTGTTTCTATTATCAGTCTTAAACCATATTTGTCATGAACATTATTCACCAGTCCCAAACAGCATTTTATAGGGACTGTTTCTATTATCAGTAATAGCATTCTATAGAGACTGTTTTTATTTCAGTCTCTAATAAAACGGTCCTTGTTGAGCGTTTTTCTAGTAGTGATGAGAGTTCAATGAAGCAAAAGGTGAAAAATACCATTTGGGTTGAGCAGCCACAAGCAGTCGATCTAAACAAGTTTATCCCAGCCAGTTATATGTTATCTGGATGTCAAATGTCAAATTTGGTTCTACTATTATTAAATAACAACTATGTGATTTTAACAAGACCATAAAGACAAGTTACAAACAAGAAAAACTGTGTTAGAAATTTCAGATTACTGACTTGCATATCAAAAACCCCACTGGCAACTGAAATCTCAAAAATAACTTTAACCAATTTGGCAAGATTTCTTGAAACACAGAGACATCTCTAAGGCCCCGTTTCGGATTGCTTTTTTCATCAAAAACCTGCTTCACTTTAAAGTTAAGCAGTTTAAAGTGTTTAGTAAATCTAAAATATCCCGATTATTTTAAAAGAGTGGCCTTTTGACGACTTTTAAAAGCGGCTATGGGTTGCTTTTCAAAGTCGCTTTCAAAAGAAGCGAGATGAGCTGATTAATGAATTTTTAATTCCCAAAACACCATCATTAAATTTTTTAAAGACACCACCTCCACCTCCACATCCAACTCCACCATCTCCATCACCACCTTCACCACCACCGACTGCCATAGCCACCACCACCTCCTTCTCCACCACCATCACCACCACAACCACCACCTCCTCCTCAACCTCCACCACCTCCACCACCAACACCACCACCACCATTTCACCACCGCCACCACCATCTCATCCTCAACCTCCACCACCATCACCTCCACAACCACCATCCCCACAACCACTACCTCAACCTTCATCACCACCACCACCTCCACCTCCACCACCACCACCATCGACCACCACCGACGCCACCACCTCCACATCCCTTTCCTTCTTCTCCACCATTACCATCACCACGACAACCACCACCTCCTTCTCCACCTCCACCACCTCCACCTCCACTACCAACACCACCACCACCACCACCTCCTCCTTCTCAACCTCCACCACCACTACCTCCACCTCTCCAACCGCCATCCCCACTACCACAACCACCACATCCGCCTTCCTCACCACCTCCACCACCATCTCTTTCACCACCACCTTCACCTCCATCTCTTTCACCACCAACTCCACCACCACTACTACCACCACATAATTAGCGCATAACACTTTCAACAGTCTATTTAGTCATTATTCACAGTTACAACATTTTTATATTACAATTTACCAAACGATTTTGACACTACTTTTTGTACTAACAGCACTTTAAAATATTGTTTACCAAACATGTAGCTGCTTTAGTTTACAGCTAATTATTTTCAAAGCACAGCAGAAGCAACTTTTTTTTAAAGTGACAGCAATCCCAAACTGGCCCTAAGCTTGGGCCTTAAAGCTTCAGGCTTCAGCAGCTCAAAACCCCCACCTGATCAGAAACTAAGAAATCCCTCTCCTCTAAAACCAACTCAAAGTATCCCAATCCAAGAAAGTTTATAGCTTTATATTGACAAAAATCATTTAGGCACAAACTTCTTATGGATTCCTTGGATATGTTACCTCATATTGAATAACTGAGAAAATTAATTATCTTTACACCAAAATTTTCAAAAAACCACAAACCCAAAAACTTTCAAGACCTCAATCTCTCAACCCAAAAGCACAAAACATGCAGAAGAGGTAAAAAGCTTGTTGGGTATCAAAGGATGAACCTCGACATGAATGAACCCATACAACAAAAGAAGAAAGCCAGAATCTGAAAGCTATATAAACTCAAAACAAAAATATCCAATTTCAAATTAACCCATCAGTACAACAAAAGAACAAAAAGTTGAAAAACAGTAGATGAAACTAATCACTCTCTCCCTCTCACTCACTATGGTTTTGTGTCTTCATCCTAAATCCCGCAACAAACATAAAGTAAAGTCCCAAGAAAAACCCCCAATTTGAAACAGAAAGCCCTAGATGCAGAAAGTTTGAGAAGTAGAAAAATCAAAAATAAGAAACGTAATTAACATTTAATTAACTTACTTGTGAGTGGGTAACCTTCTTAGCAACAACAGAGAGTAGAGAATTCCAGCGAACAGAGTAGAGAAGAAGGTGGAGTTCGAACAAGCGAAGAAAAACGGAGTTTTGTATCGACCAAGTATTGGAGGACAAAGGACTGTCATTTTGAAAAATAAGTGAGGATATTATGGGAAAGTCAAAAAAGTCATTAAAGCACCGGTTAGATTTTTTTTAAGGGTAAAGTGCGGTTTTGCCCCCTGGACTATAAGGCAATTCGAACTTACCCCCTGAATTATTTCGTCTGCCGATTTAGTTCCTCAACTCATAATAAATAGTCAATTTCCCCCTTACCGTTAAGTTTATCTAATTTCATCAACTTTTCTGTTAATAACAAGGGCAAATTTGTAATTCTAACTTAAAATTCATAAAAATATTGTAAATAATTAACTTTTAAAAGAAAAAAAAAATCTTTGGGCGAGAAGAAATCGATGGGGGTGGGAGTTATGTGGGGAGAATAAAATTTTTTTTTTCTTCTAAAAGTTAATTATTTACAATATTTTTATGGATTTTAAGTTAAAATTACAAATTTGCCCTTATTATTAACAGAAAAGTTGATGAAATTAGATAAACTTAACGGTAAGGGGGAAATTGACTATTTATTATGAGTTGAGGGACTAAATCGGCAGACGAAATAATTCAGGGGGGTAAGTTCGAATTGGCTAATAGTTCAGGGGGCAAAACGGCTAAAAATCCTTTTTTTAAAGCAGATTTTAGAAGCTGGGTTGTGAGAGATTTTAAAAAACAAGGGTCATTGACAGCAACTTTTTAAAAAGCCCAATTCCTCATGTTTACCAAACACCCAAACTATCATAACTTTTTATTAAAGCTGCTTTTTTTAAAATTTCAGCAATCCCAAACGCCACCTTAGCGTTGTTTCCTCTATGTCTTTTGCTACTTCCAACGTAGACATGCCAAACGAATCGTCACGAACACGACCTGTTCAAATAATAAATGACAAGACATGACCCGTTTTACCCCTTAAGAATAGTGGGTTGCTTTAACCCGCATGACATGTTTCATCCGTTTTAGCCTACATGACCTGTTTCACCCATTTGGAAAATAAAATATATTTGTGAACAAATTGTGAAATGCAAACACATCATATTAGACCAAATAAAAATGAAGTTTAAATCTGGAAATAAAACATCTCTAAGAAATACATGCCCAAAAAGATCAATACTGATCATTCAGAACAAAAGCTAAAATTGTTGATAAAATGTATTAAACATTTAAACACCAACATAAAGCTTGAGATAACAAAAGCTCATGGAGAAAACGAACAAGTATGAAGTAGCATCTATAAACATGACCCAAACTTCAATATTTCACCACTTGTGCTATTTTCCTGGAAGAAAAAAACCATAGATGAGAAAGTATAAAATTATTGATAAATACTATATATTGATAAAATATCAATTAATCATCAACCATCAAGAGAAATACTATTGAAGCATTGTCTTGATCTAGTATATTCATAAGTAAGTTTGAAGATATAGTTAGTCAGACTTTCCACTTTAGCACTCCCTTCCTCTATAGCTAAGCATAGAAAAAACAAAAGTTACAAACTATGCACATAATGAAAAAACATAAAATAAAATACTAGTTTTAAGTTATATAAATATTACCTCCCTTGCCAAAAGGCCAATCACGAGTACACAGCAAAGCTTGAAAAGTTTCAGGCAGTAATGAACTACGGTATTGATCTAGTACTCTTCCACCAATACTAAAATTGGATTCCAATGCAACCATAGAAATAGGAATTGTTAACACTTCACGAGCTAAATGTGAAAGTATCGGCAAATGAACATGCTCCATTTGCCACAAAGAAAGAACATCTATGTCTTGCTTTCTATCTAGTCTTTCCTCATCCAAATACCTATGCAATTCATTTTTCCTACTTGAACTTGGACCATTTTAGTAACTATATATTATCAAAATCCTAGGTCATACAAAATGAAACACACAAATATTAGAACTATGCATAATTGTAAATGCAAATATATAATATGCAACAATACATATAAAAGCTAAAATAATTTTAAATTACCTAAAAAATGGCGTATTCATCTTTCGTGTGACTAGTAGTCTCATTCATTGGATAATTTGAATTAACAAGATGAGATAAAGTTTATGAATACACATCAAATAGTGAATTCAATGTGTCTCTAACACAATTGAATTCTTTAGAATCCTTAGCATGAAGCTTGGTATAAGCCCACTCTACAAAATGCAACTTATAACGAGGATCCAAGATAATTGCAATTATAAGAATTAAACTGTACTATGACCAATACTTCTCAAATTTCATGTTTATATTAGTTCCCATCTTGTTCATGAAACTATCATTATCTTCCATGACTGCCTTGATTTTGTGTTGGATTATGAACATCTTAGGGAAGAATATAGGGTACTTTGTCTCGAAAAATAAGTATGTAACTTCATAAAAGTACCCACAAAACTTGAAAATCTTCTCTTCTTGGATCCACTCTCGGGGATAAGGACAACTACTAAAATTGGAATCAATCAACCCTAAATTAATAAAAGCACAATGATAGAAAAGTGCATTCTCAAGCATGGTAAAAGTTGAGTTCCATCTACTTGGGACATCTTGTCTCAATCCTCTCTTACTATCTACCATCTCTACTTGTGCAACACAATCATAGAACTTTTATTTCCTCCACTAAGAACCCGTTATTTATTTGATGCATTCACGAATCTTGTCACTGACGAATCAATTTCTTTAAGTCCATCTTGGACTATCAAGTTTAAAATCTGAGCACAACGCACATGAAAAAACTTGCCACTCATCAATAGAAGATCTCTAAAGTTTAATTCATTTGTCAAAATATCAACAAAAGAAGTATTTGCATTTGCAGAAATGTTGTCCAAAGTAATAGAAAACAACTTCTTCTCAATCCCCAACTCAGTTAATAATGTATTGATTTTTTTTTCAGATAATGCAACACAAGAATGTGGAGGAGGCATATGAAAAAAATTTATAATGTAAGACCCGTGTCTTGGGGAAGCAAGAACGGTGAGCAATCCCACATCGCTCGGGGAGGGAAAAGTGAAGTGCCTTATATGTGTGGGCACTTCTCTTCCTAGCACAAGGCCTTTTGGGAGCTCACTGGCTTCGGATTCCTTGGAACTCCGAAGTTAAGCGAGTTGGGGCTAGAGCAATCCCAGAATGGGTGACCCACTGGGAAGTTGCTCGTGAGTTCCCAGAAACAAAACCGTGAGGGCGGGCCTCAAAGCGGATAATATCGTACTAGGAGAGTCAGGTTGTGACATAATGGTATCAGAGCTGGACCTCGATCGGAAGTGTGCCAACGAGGACGCTAGGCCCCAAGGGGGTGGATTGTAAGACCTGTGTCTTAGGGAAGCAAGAACGGTGAGCAATCCCACATCGCTCGGGGAGGGAAAGGTGAAGTGCCTTATATGTGTGGGCACTTCTTTTCCTAGCACAAGGCCTTTTGGGAGCTCACTGGCTTCGGATTCCTTGGAACTCCGGGTTAAGCGAGTTGGGGCTAGAGCAATCCCAGGATGGGTGACCCATTGGGAAGTTGCTCGTGAGTTCTCAGAAACAAAACTGTGAGGGCGAGGCTCAAAGCGGACAATATCGTGCTAGGGAATCGGTCCTGGATCTGCCCCGCTTGATTTCCCATAACTGATTGTTCTACAGGCTCCGTAATTGGTCCCGGAATAGGGTATTCCTCCTGTCCTAGAGGGACGTCCTGTCCACATAAACGGGACGACCGACGTGTCCCCCTGTGAGTACCACCACGTTTAGGGCCCATTTCTGTTACAAGAAACAAGAACTTATTAATACAAAAATGCACGCAAGGTGCGAAGTCTACAGGAATTTAAACTTAATGATCTGATACCAAGTTGACAAAACCTGACCTAAATTCCGCTTTGGAATTCAGGTCAAGCCCTGTGCATGTCCGACACCTGTCGGGTGCCGGGCACAATTGACCACTTTGCCCTCCATAAAACAAAACTGAAAAGAAAAAACTTTTTAAAGGTTCGACTTCTGCCGAAAATTCGGCAAAGTCTCCCCTGTAATTTGAACGTTTCCCAAAAATTTTACCTGCAACAACCCACAATTTTATATCCACAACGTCCAGCACGCACAAGATAAGTTTCACACACCCACAAAAGTGAATTGTACGGCCTAAGGCCTTACAGTAAGTTTTGGGCAATTCAGAGCTACTAAATTAATTTAATTTACAAACAAGGTTTCTTCGGGTCAAGGACCCTACACAACAGTCACGAAAAACGGTAGTGGAGAAGAAGGCCGGTGGTGGTGCTCAGGTACAATCCTACTGCCTGGGGGAGCAAAACATTTGAAAATGTGAGTGGACAAAAAAAAAGTTTTATAAAATAGTTTAACAACATACTAACCCCACTGTTAAAACATTTAGAAAACAATTCTATCAATTCTATATTCGTACAATAAATTAACACATGCGTATATACATATTCATATACTTTCATGCCCAAAGAAATTCTCAGTCCATAAGGAAAGCAACGTCAATTAAACTTCCTAATTTTTCCACCTAGGTGTACCCTTTTTCTTTTCCCGTCAATTCCATTTCCTCGCAAAACTCGGTGACACAAAGTCAACCGAGTCAAGTCCTCGCAAAACTCAGGAAAACACGGAGTTTACCCGAGCCGCGTCCTCGCTCCGCACGGTTCGGGCGTCCCCGAGACCCGTGGGGCGTAAAGTCATACGCGCACGAGACTTATATCAAAGGCAACTATGTCCGTAGACAGGATAATAATCAATATCCACATATATTCCGTAAACGGCATAATCTTTCCGAAGGCAACATTTCTAGGGTACCTAGGGTGGTTTTAAAACCGTTTATAAAACACATAATTAAAACATACACCTTTTGACAGGACCCGACCCTAATTCCGTTTTGGAATCCGAGCAGGACCACACGCACCGACACCGTCGGGTGCCGGAACGCTTGACCAAAATGCCCTTTTAAGAAAGCTCAAAAGAAAAACAAGTTTTAACACGTTTGACTTGCCGAAAATTAAATGAGTCTCCCCTGTAATTCGAACAAATCCCAAATTAATTACTTGCATAAAGTCACAATTGTAAAATTCCCAAGCTTTCGGTATGCACAATTATAGTCACAAACAAATATTCCCAAAAGAGCCATTAATTCTTCATATCAAGTTAACTAATAACTTTACTAGATTTCCAATTCAAGTTCAAAACCAAATTACATGATATTCTTGCTCGTGGCTGCACCCAGATTGATCTAGGCTGCCTACGTACTCTCCGTGAGGGATCAAGCCACACGTAGCTCTTCCATACTAGAATATTTTCCAGAAAACCATACTTGAAGACTTTTCGCTTAATCCATGTATTATGTACAGCCCCCCCTAAGGGGTATATGCATAAACCGAAGGCAACGGGGAGGGGAAAGCGTCTAACCACTGTGCGGTGAAATCGGGCAGGTGGTTAGGGATCTGAGCCAACCCCGTGCAGAAAATAGAAGCGAGGTGGCATGCTATATTACGTAATCCGTGCACCGTATATCTGTAGTGCACTGATTTCCACATCATTGTGTCTCATCCATTATGATCCTTTCCGTCAATTCCCTTTTCCTCACGAAACTTGGAGCCACAGAGTCAACCGAGTCGCGTCCTCGCTGAACTCGGGAACCACAAAGTTTCTACGAGCCGCGTCCTCGCTGAACTCGGGAACCACAAAGTCTCTCTCGAGTCGCGTCCTCGCTCCGCGCACGGTTCGGGCGTCCCGAGACTCGTGGGGCGTAAAGTCATGCGTGCGAGACTTATTCCGAAGGCAACTAGGTCCGTAGACCGGTAATCACCAATATCAATATTTATATAATCCGTAAGCAACAATTGATTCGAAGGCAACCATTTAATCCGAGGCAACCCGTTCAAATACAATAGCTTAACATATAAATAAATCAACTCATTCATGAAGTTCAATTAAATTCAATTATGTGATTTATAAATAAACTTCAGGAAGTAACAGTTTCAGGAAAACCTTCACTAAATCATTTATTGCATAAAATCCATTTATTCCGTAATTAAGTCATAATATCATTCGCCCAATATTGACATACAAAGCATGTACAAATCATTATATAGGAGACCATGCCCGCTAAAATAATTATCCAATAATAATTATAATAATGATTAAAACAATTAATAACATATACTAACTATTGAATAAGTAAAGTATAACCTCAAGGTATTAATATAGCAAATAAAAACCACATAAAGACAATAATAAGAATCTCGGTAATAAAACTCAATAAACAAACATCCCCAAGTCCTTGGACCATTTTAGTACTTTCCGAAAGATTAAATGGCCTCGGAAACCTCCCGGTAAACTTAGTGGTCAAACTCTCCATTTTGGTCAACCTGGCCAGCGGGGCCCACGACCTCCAAATTCAGCCTGAACTCTCCTAAATTTCCAACGAGGTCAACTAATCACATTCCGAAGGTTTAGTCTCGATCGAGCGGTCGGATTTCTCGCGATCACACGATCGGACGGTTTTTCGTGAAACTAAACTATAAGTCATTGATCCATAGCATCCGGGGCTCCGATCCACAATCCGTCAGCTCCTACACAGTCCTAAAAATACGGGGAACAACATGCTAAGAATTGGAACCGATCCAACGGTCCGAACACACCGAACCCGGATAACACGCAATAGGCGTAAATCCGTTCGACTGTCATACGAACTCCAAATTGAAATCCGAGCACGCCTAAGCGCTCGTGACGACGTAAGAATAATTTAGGATTAAAGATTGACAATTAAAAGTGGGCCAGTGCGTGTGGAAACACGCGCTGGCAGATTCGAGGCCTAAAAAGCGATAAAATTGGGCATTCGGACAAACTCCAAATCGAGAGCTATCCTTTCGCCTACAGCTAGTTCTCGGCCTCCCGAACACTTTTCTCAACTACGGGAAAGTCCAATTTGGACCGCAAATGGCCCAAAACCTAATTCCAAAATCGGCTGAAACCTAAATTTGAAAATTGGGTTACCTACGCTACGATTCGATCTGCACCTACCCAACCATCAGCTAGAGCATGAAAAATAGGTGGAAAAGCATACCTCACTCGTCCCGATCGGTGGCCGGAGGAGGGAGAACGAAGAGGTTGAATTTCGAGTAAAATCCGGCCGAAATCGAGCTATTTCCGGCGGGTTTCGCGGCGGTGGCGGCTGGGGATGGCTGGGGTGTGTCGGGGAAGGTTGGCCGGAGTGATCGGAGGTGGTCCGGTGGGCTGGGGCTGCGTGTGGCATCTACTTGGTGGTTATGCCGATCGGAGGAACCAAAAACAAAAACAGGGGGGTTAGTCGCACGCAGGGAGAGAGAGGAGAGGGAGAGGTTTCTTATTTTTAAAATTTTTTGACCTGCGAAATTACCTTTTTGCCCCTAGCACAATTTTAACCGTATACTCTTCGATATAACTCCGACCCGAGCCCACAATATACCCACGAACTCGTATCAACGAGCCCGACGTAACGGTGTGGCTCACTTCCCCAATTTCTTTCTCAAACAAAAATATTATTTTAAATTTCCAAATTCTCCTTAATTAATTATATTAATTCAAATTATTTTATTTTATTTAGTTTTAAACCCTTTGATTTATTTTTCTTTATTTAGTCAACACAACATAATTATTTAGTTTAGTATACTTCCGAGGGTAAAAATGTATTTTACTTGAATACTTTAAGATTTGAATATTAATTTCGGACCGGGATGTTACACCTTTCCTCAAGCCATTCCAAAATCCATAAACCATATTCATGAAACTCATTCTAAAATTCAATAATAGGCTCGAAAGTTAAATCATAATTAACATTCAAGAAATTCAATTAAATTCCATTACGCAATTCATAAATAATATTAAAAAATAAATAATTCCATAAAAGTATTAAATAAATCATTTCCTGTCAAAAATTCATTTATAAAATAAAAGTCCATTCACTGGGCGTCCGAGCTAGCCTGACCCTTTGAGGGTCCTTCCTGCAAATTCGTCGGAGCTTGAGCACCTATTTGCAAATTTAAAATAATTTATTAATTAAAATAGCCCGGCACGATAATTTAATAAAAATCCCGACCCCCGGGCCTAAAAGTGTTCATACTTAAAGAAAAGTGTTCCTAGGCCCATTTAACTCCATATAAGCCGTTAAATCAATTTAATATTCTCTGGAATTAAATATTCGATTAAACTTTTAATTTAATCCGACTGGGTCACTCGTAGGGTTTTTAACCTCCAATTGACGATCCGCAATTTCCAATAGGTTCAATAAGGCTTATAGAATATATCGTGAAAGTTTGGTCTCGATTGAACGGTCGGATCGCTCACGATCGCCTGATCGGACGGTTATTAATTTCCTAACTCTAATTTCAATGTTTCGGAGTATCCGGGACTCCGATCCACGATCCGTCAAATCCTATACGATCCTAAAATACGAGGAACAACATACATGACTTCGGATTCGATCCAACGCTCCGAACACATCGAACCCGAATTAACCCTAACCGGTAACAATTGGTTTTACGCTCAAAATATTTCCAAAAATTCGTTCGAGCATACCATCATGCTCGGGAGGCTACGGGGGACATTTTAGCACGAAATTGGACCGCCACCACCCTGCCCACGCGTCGGCAAATTGGGTGGCTTAAGAGAATTTTTCAGTAACAGAAAATTCTCGAATCAACCTGCAAACCCTATACCAACTGACTTAGGGTGGCGAGAGGAGGCTAATGGACCAAATAGCCAGCCAAAAAGCCAGCCAAATCTCGAAAAAACCGACGCCAAACCCTAACTCCTCAAAACCGCTCCAAATCCTCAAATCGATTGAAACTAAGTTGAAAAACATGTAGAACTCGAAGAATAGGTGAGAAAACTGACCTTGGGCGATGACTTTGGTGGCTGGATCGGAGAAATCGACGGCGAGAAGCTTTGGCTCGATTTCGCGTTCGCAGAGGGGCTCGAGGTGTTTTTGGTCGGAATCATGGGCTAGGGTGAGTTAAGGGAGGTGAGGGGAGAAGTTTGGAGGCAGTTGGGTGGGGTGGTTCTGGCTGGAACGGCGCTGGCCGCCTCTAATTCAATCGGAGAGGGTTTGAGTCAAACGAAGAAGAATGAGAGGGTTGGGGGTGAGGCGCGACACGCGCTTGCCAATTGGCTAGCGTGTTTTTATTTTTTTTCTCTTTTTTGAAATTACAAAAATGCCCCTAGGGTTTTTAGACCTTTACGGGTTCGTTCGAGCTCGAAATTGGGTGTGCCGCACGTCTACGAACTCGTTTCGACGAGCCGGACGCAACGGTGCACCCCGTTTCACCAAATTCTTTCCCGAACAAAATTCATTTTTAAACCTATTAAATAATTCCGGGATAAAAATGTCTTTTACTTGAATACTTTATTAATTTTATCATAAATTAAGATCGGGTTGTTACATATACTTTTTTGTGGAATCTCCAATCTTGATCAACAAAGTGAGCTGTAATAGCAATGTGGAATGACATTAAACTTGCCGGCAGCATATGGGAATACTCCTTGGTTTTGTAGCGGTATATGCTGTTTAGATGTGCAACATTAAGCCAGTAATAGCTCTAGATGTGAAAGCGTAGATCTGTGAGGCACTTATCTATCTACTCAAGGAGTTTCTTAGCTTCTAGCTCTTGCTCCAATAGTCCATGTGCACACCTCAATGCAAAGTAGAAAAGAGCTTAAATCTCAATTGGATAACCATAAATCCCCTGTTCAGAAAAGCAAGCAAAGGTGGTGAAATTCAGTTAAGTGGAGCCTCTAGTTATGTTATCCCTTGAAGTCAGATATCGAGTAATTTTATATATACTTGCTGAAAGTGTCAAGAATCCTAGAAATTGTCAAAAAAGAAAAGACTCACTATCCTGATATCAATCATGCAACATCCGTCTACACAGAGAAGTGTTGGGTATGTGTCAAAGCTAACTGACAGGTAAGGGTGGAGAATTAGTTTCAACGCCTTCTGCACCTCAAGATGCTCTTTGAGTGTATGGTCACTAGTGCCTTCTGTGTATGATCTCAATAAAACAATCCACCATGAAGCATAATCTACTGGTTCAGCTCTTACAAGTATAACCATTAGTACATTGAGAGGTCCATACATCTTACGTTAAACAAATTCTTCCCTGAACTCAGCTTAACAAATTGTGAAGTTTTTGTCTTTCACTTTTAAACAAGTACATTTGACTAAAAAAATAAACTCAAATTGAAGCAAATTAGGAGATGAGTTGAAAGTCCCTTCATTAGACTACATGTTTGGTGCAAAGAGACTTGCAATCACTACAAGAAAAAAGAGTTTTTGTGACCGTTATATATTGGATGCGCAAAAATTGGTCACATATAATAAGTATATGTGAGGAAAAGTATTGGTCATCACATTTAGTCTCATAATATCAGGATTGTAAGAATTATACCTTAACCTTAACCTATAGGACAACCTTTAGGGATTGTACCTTTATGTAGGGCAAGATGCATCAAATTTTGGATGACTAATTTTCTATTTCTTTTTGCTTTTGTGGTTTTCCGGCTGCTTGTTTCGAATTGTAAGTCTTAGACCCATTTATGCGTTTTCCTTTTTAACAGAAGTTATGTTCTGAATGAATTCCTTTTAACAGAAGTTATGTTCCCTACTCAGCAACCCTAACCCAATCAATCCACAAACATCTATCATCTCTTGAATTTTCTCAGTCACCTTCAAAGAGAGTCATTGTCTTTGAATTCATTTGAGCAAATCTTTTCACCAAGTCCTCAGCCGAAGCTTGCACCCGACGACGCTCCAATCCCGCTATTTGTTTCTGCAAAACTGAAGTTGCCATTTCTTTCTTTAGTCCAATACACTCTAGTTCAAGCTGATCTGCTCTCATCATAGCCTCTTTAATATCCCTCCTTTCTTGATTGGATTCATCAGCCTCTTTTATATTGAAGTCATTATTTTTAATTTAATATTAAATGAATGAAATTGACGAAATTGAGACATTTAACCTGATTTGTGAACTGTTGCCAATGTGGTGACCAAATTCTGAAAATTAAAATTATAGTGACCGAAATTAGGGGTGGGCATAAAAACCGATAAACCGAACGAACCGATCGAACCAAACCAAACCAAACCGAAAAATAAGGTTTTTTGACCAAACCGAAAAAAGTCAACATTGGACCTGAACCGAACCGAAGTCAACGGTTCAGGCTCCGGTTCCAAATTTTTTTGAACCGGTGAACCTGAACCGAACCGGCCATTTATTAATAATATATAAATAAAACACGTGTCCTCTGTTTATTGGCTAAAATAAGAGCATCTGTTTGGGTATGCTTGCACTAGATGACAAATCGCATAACAAAACTAACCTAGCTCTCCACCTCTCTTTCATTTTCACTCGGTCGCGCCGTCTCTCTCCCTCTCTCGCTCTCGACCTCACCTCACCCTCTACCTCTATCTAAATCGTCTCACCTCGCCCTCAACCTCTATCGTCTCTCTCGACCTCACCAAATCGACGGCGACAGCGTCAGCGTCGCTTGTCTCATCTCTCTCGATCTCCTCTCGTCTGTCAATTCTCTCTTTCTCAATCTCGATCGCCGACTCTCTGTCTCTCTTGATCTCCTCTTGTCCTGGTCTCTTCTCTGTCTCTGTCTCGACCTCACCCTCTCCGTTCGGCCGCCTTTCTCTCGACCTCATCCTCTCTCTTTCCCGAAACCCTAACCTAACCCTATCGAATTTCATCCAAAAATCTTGAATTTTTAGGGTTTTTTGAGAGCTCTGGGTATTTCAATTGAGGTATGATCTCAGCCTCTCTCTCTCTCTGCTGTGGTTTGAATGAATTTCAAATTTGTATATATTTTCATCTGTTTATTTTGTTTGTGGTTTAAAATAGGATTTAAAATTTGACTACGAATCTGTTTGGGTATTTCAATTTGTTTGAATCTCCTTGGGTATTTCAATTTGTTTGAATCTGTTTATATGATAAATATATTTGAATCTGTTTGATTTGCAGTTTGTTTGAATCTGTTTGGGTATTTCAATTTACTGCTAACCCTATTTTTGTTTTGTTTTGACTGTGTTTAATATGTTTTTAATCTATTTTGTTGATAGGATTAGGATATAGTGTGTTTTTAATCTTTTTTTTTTATAGGATATATACTCTTAATCTGTTTATGGATAGGAAAACTATGATTCAGCGTGTTTAATTCTTATTTGTTTTCATTTTCCCCAATTTAGTAGATTATTAGGGTTTCAAAATTTTGGTATTCTGCTGCTAACCCTATTCTTAGTTGCTTCTCTTGTATTGTATTAGCTCCTAACCCTATTTTTTGCTTCTCTTGCTGTGGGTATTTCAATATTGAAGCTTGTTTGTAACATAACCATATTTTCTGTTTTGACTTGTAGCATCTCTGCTGCTGAGCTTTGAAGGTTTCGAAAATTTGGCTTCAATGGAGGTAAATATTTGCTGCTAACCCTATTTTGTTTTGTTTTGAGTGTGTGAAATATGTTTGTAATATGTGTTCTGTTTTATTGATATAAGATATTTGTTTTTAACTGCTTTGTTGATAGGATAGATGTTTTTAATATTTTTTGGGTAGGATCTGCATTTTTAATCCGTTTTGTTGATAGTTAATCTGTTTATGATTTTCAAGTTATGACTTGTTTGGTTCTTTGGGAAGTGTTCTTCTATCTTCAATATTAATAGAATTTTGTTATTGTCGGTGCTTTCACTTTTCTAATCACTAAATGTTTAGTACGTGATTAGGTACGATAAGTAACAAAGTAAACTATCGCCAACTCTCTCGCTTATTTGTTGTTATGTCCTTCCAGTCATAAGATGTTTTGAATGATAAGCGATTTGTGCTATAACGTGTTTTGATCTGTTTAAATGATTTGAGACGAAACTCGCAAAAACTTTATTTTTGGTGAAATTAACTATCGAGTTGGAGTATGATTACGGTTGTTTGTTGAGTGATTTTTAAGCTGATGCAAGTATATTTTTGCAGCTCCCTTATACAAGTGAATCTGTTTGGTAAGTGATAATATGCCATTAGTATCATTTGTTCAAACTGTAGCTCCTTTATTTGTATTTTTGTCATGGGTTGTAAAATATAATTTGGTGTTTTACTTGTATTTTTGTCATGGGATGTAATATTGGTGTTTTACTTGTCTTTTTGTCATGGGATGTAAGAAACAACTAATTTGATAGTTGGATGATGCTTGTGATTGTGATTAAGTTTAGAAACTTTAAAAAACAGGTTATATATGAGTTGAATTTACATGATTTGGGTTAGGAAAAACGAAATGGGCTTTAATGGATAGCCTGTTTGTAAAATTGGCATTGTGAAAAAAAAACAAAATTGGGCTTTTGAATAAATAAACTGATTTATTTGACCAAAAAGATTTTAGCCCAAAAAAGTGATTTGGGCTTAAAAAACTAGTATTGGGCGCAGGCCCAAAACCGAATAAAAACCAGAACCGAACCAAACCTATCGGGTTGGCCCATTTTCGGCTTTGAGTTTGGACCCGATCCAACCCGAGAACCGAAGCTTTACTCGGTTCGGCCCACGGGTCATCCAAAATTGGACCCGACCCGAACCGTGCCCAGGCCTAACCGAAATCATTTTCGACCCTAAACCTAATTACCAAAAATGTTCTTGGCCCCTTAAAAAAATACGACCCAAATAAACCCGGTAACATGAAAGAAAATTAATTGGGCCAAACAAAACCCATGTTGTGGATGTGGTGGTTAAAATTTGTCAAGGTAAGAGCTGGGCCGCCCATGAGCAAAGACTGATCCATAAACTCATGATCCGAACTTGCCAAAAGTATAGAGATTACAAAAAGATTCAAAACAGCGAAGCGCCCAAAAACCATCGCGTCGGTTCGCGTAAATCCCTCTTTTTCCAAATCACTTGATCTCCAATTTATTCAATCAAATTCAAACAAAATCCCAAATTTTCCTTTCTTCTCATTTCCTCTTTTTCCCCATTTTCCCTCGTTTTCAGTCTCCTGAACCCTACAATTCAAACATTTCTCGAATCCCAAAATTCAATCAAATGTCGGCTTCGACCGTATCTATAACGGCGAACCCGGCCACAACGACTCGGCGGCGTACGGTGGTAGCCGTCGAGAAAAAGTCGACAAACATCGAACTTATCTCCGCAGAAAAGGCCGACGGCAAAGCCGAAACCGGCGGTAATTCTAAGGATCTGAGCCACCACTCGATCCGGGGCGAACCGGGTCTCGACCGGTCGGCCCATGGCAAGAAGACCGGTCCCAATTCCACCATTTCACCACCCTCCAATCGTCGCTCTCGCAGAAGCGTAGCCGTTGATCACAATCCTCGATGGGTCACCGTCCTCCGAATCTTTGCCAAGAACTTCATTCTTTTTCTGTTGGTTGTGGGTTTGTTTCAGATTGTCAGAAGACTCGCTCTGCGTTCCGGGGATGGGGTTCCTACGGCCTTTTCGGAGTTGGAAGGTCGCATTGCGGAGGTTGAATCGTTTATGAAGAAGACTACGAAGATGGTTCAGGTTCAAGTGGAGGTTGTGGACCGGAAGATCGAGAGTGAGGTTGGAGGGTTGAGGAGAGAAGTGGAGAAGAAGATCGAGGACAAGGGGGTTGCGTTGGAGAGGGATTTGAGGAAATTGGAGGCGAGAAATGAAGGTTTGGAGAGGTCGGTGGACGATTTAAGGAGCGTGGAGTGGTTGTCTAAGCAAGAGTTCGAAAGGGTGTACGAGGAGTTGAAGAAGACGGCGAAGAGCGGCGAGGATGGAGAATCCGGTGCTAGGTTGGATGATATGAGGGCGTATGCGAGGAATGTTGTTGAGAAGGAGATAGAGAAGCATGCGGCAGATGGGCTTGGTAGGGTGGATTATGCTTTGGCCAGTAGTGGGGCTTTCGTTGTGAAGCACTCAGAGCCATATTTGGTGGGGAAAGCGAGTAATTGGGTGTTCTTGAAGAGTACCAAAAATGGGGTTCACGGTGATGCCGAGAAGATGCTAAGACCGAGTTTTGGAGAGCCTGGGCAGTGTTTTCCCTTGAAAGGGAGTAGTGGGTTTGTCCAGATTAAGCTGCGGACCCCAATTATTCCTGAGGCTATCACTCTGGAACATGTTGCAAAGGTGATGTTCTTGTTCACTATTCTGTCTTTGTTTCTTGATGCATTGCTCGATTGTGTTTTTTAAAAAAATTTAATCTTGGTTGAAAATTGAAGGGTCGAAATCTTTCAATCTTGATATTTAGAATTAATTTTGAACCTTCAAGTTGATGAATCTAATGATCAGGTACCTTGGTAGTTAACTTATATGGAGATTGTTTAAGATTGTTCAAAGGGATGCTGATTTTAACTCATAGTGGTCTAGGAATGTGGGATTGAAAATAGAGAACCTTCAGGCTAGAGTACATTTATTTCAGTAACTGTCGTTCGGATTTCTAAGGGTTTACTTTTCTGACCAGGTTATTTGGGTTATTTGTTATGTTAAAGTAGTATGGATGCTACAGGATTCCAGAATAGATAGAGATCAAATTCTTGAGTATGTGGATCATGTTAGATAGTTAGTTTTTGGATTATTACTGCAAATAACTTAAAGTTGCAGAAATTCTGGGCCACTTTTTAGGTAACATGGGTGAAGAGATTTTAAATGGACTATTTATTAAGTAGAGCTGCCTGATTTCGTGTTGAAGACTTTACTAGCCTTCATTGTGTCAAGAGCTGGTGTTATGTCTAAAATTGAAATAAGCATGTATTAGTGTGAAAGCTTTATTAAGACTCAAGAGACAGATATACAAAAGGCAGAGAAGGTTTTTGCACTAACGTACCACTCGCCAGATGTGCCAAGTTTCATTACAGTGCTGTTGTATTCATTTGAGTTCTCTTGCTACCTCTTCTGGTTAGGTTACTCTTACTCAGCTTTTACTGCCTTAGCTTTAATCAATGTGGTTATCCTGTCACAATGTTGAAAAGGAAGGAACGGACATAACCAAAGCCCCTTTAGTTTGGCTCAAAGGTTTTGGTTGTGGAACCAGTAAGGAGCCAGCAAAATCATGGCTTCGCTTTGCAGACATACACGCATACACACACACTGAGAATCCACATATGTACTTCCAAAAAAAAGTAGAAAAGTTCAATTCCTTTTTATTTTTTTCTATTTTGCTCTCAAGATATAGTTAATTTTATTTTTACAACATTGCAATAATCATATACAGATAAGTCTATAACTGACTCCTTTTTTAGCCCAACAGAAAGGGCTTGCTTCAGATTTGTCTTTTTTCTCATTTTTAAAAAGGTTTTGCTGGTGTCCTCTTAATTATACTTATTTTTGTAGAATAATTCTAGGAAAGTCTCCTTATTCGATGTAAGAAGTCTATGTAGTTTTGCGTAGTTGTCAACATGGATGATATACTTGAACTGGAATTTATTTAGTTAAAGAAGGGGACGATAGCTTGGTTGCCACCGAACCCTTCCCTCTTTAATTTCTTCTGAATATGATTATGGGCTGCAGCTTACATAGAGAATATTTAGTAAGGTTGGTATTTATTTTTTATTTTTGGATCAAGAGTAAGGTTGGTATTATTAGTGTGGAGGATTTAGGATATTCATGTGGTAAAAAATTATGCCAGAGTTGTATGTGCACGTTTCTGACAATAATAACCTTTGATGCTTCGTTTATTTGCTATTATGCATTAGGTTGCTTTGTTTTGGCCTAGTTTACTAATTTGTTTGATAGGCGAACTGGGGTACTTATGTTGTATAACTAGGTCATTTTGTATAAAGACTTGTCATAGCAGGTGAAGGACTTATTATTAGCAAATTGGTATAAATTTATTTGATCGGTCTCAAGCTCTACATCTGAAGGAAGCATGTTTGATTTGGCTGTAAAATTCTGAACAATTAATGGATGTCATATGTTGGTTTCAATAGGTGCTTACTATAGGCTTCATGTGATATTAGGAGACTGAACTGTAAATTTCAACAAGTATCATTGTATAAAAGATGTTGAACTGAGGATAATTATTGAAAAGTTTTTTTCACTCTGAATAAATAATGTCTTAGTAATGAAAATTAGTTGAGGTAATACCATATAATGTGAAAAAGTTACGAAGGAAAAAATATTATGTTTGTATATGTTAAAAATTCAATATAATTATGTGCAAATGTCACTCTTTGTGAGCATTTTTCTGGTTTTTTCTTTTAGCCAGCATTAGGATGAGTTCTGATTCTATTTTTTGTTTATTTTATGTCTTTCTCAAAGTTCATTGTTCACTAGACCGTATAATTAATCAACCCATTCCATTTTCGATTATTTGCATATACACAAAAATCACCGTATACCTTAGCCTAGTCTATATCTACATCTGACGCAACTCCATCCCCTTCGTTAAATATTTCTGAATATCTATATTACTCATATCTGACCTTTGTTAAGTGAGAAAAGAAACTAAATTGTTTTTGCTTGTTTTATAATTATGGCTTCACTAGTTTGTTGCTTTAATTGCACCAATAGCGTCTGTTGCAGTGCTTAAGTATCGTAGCATGTGAACCAAAATAACATGGAAAGGCAATTTCTTCTCTGGATATTTATTCTGACTTGAGTTCAGCACCATTGTTCTCTCTCGTGTTTATTATGATTGTGTTGATTGATAGTGTCCTTGTACATCTGACGCAACTCCATCCCCTTCGTTAAATATTTCTGAATATCTATATTACTCATATCTGACCTTTGTTAAGTGAGAAAAGAAACTAAATTGTTTTTGCTTGTTTTATAATTATGGCTTCACTAGTTTGTTGCTTTAATTGCACCAATAGCGTCTGTTGCAGTGCTTAAGTATCGTAGCATGTGAACCAAAATAACATGGAAAGGCAATTTCTTCTCTGGATATTTATTCTGACTTGAGTTCAGCACCATTGTTCTCTCTCTTTATATTATGATTGTGTTGATTGATAGTGTCCTTGAACACATCCCCCATTTGCTAACACATTTTTTATTTTTATTTTTTACAGAGTGTCGCTTATGACAGACGGAGTGCTCCCAAGGACTGCAGGGTCTCTGGGTGGCTGCGAGCACATGATGATCTAGAAGTTGATACAGAGAAAATGTTCAGTCTCGCTGAATTCACTTACGACCTTGAGAAGAGCAATGCTCAGACATTCAATATCTTGGACTCAGCGGTGTCCGGCCTCGTTGACACAGTGAGGTTGGACTTCACATCCAACCATGGAAGCGCTTCTCATACATGCATATATCGATTAAGAGTGCATGGCCATGAACCTGATGCTGTTTCTGTGATGACCATGCAGCTGTCTTAATACCATACCATACTCGTGCAGCATTCTTGGGCCACGTCTGTAGTCAATGTCAAGACTGATTCCTCTTTTTTTCTTTGTTCTTTTCTAACTTAGTTGGTAGAGATTTCTGGTTATGTGTTTAGAGCTGTCCATTTTCCTGTATTGTTCTTGATATTAGTGTTATCTAGTAATTGTGTTGTGTATTCATGTATGGTTAGGTTTGAAATTTTGTTTCCGTACGAAGGAGAGGCAAAGAAAATTTTCCTTTTTCCTTCTTTCTTTCCTGCTTTGCTCGCAATAATGAAATCAAGATAAACGATAACTTTCTTATATGGCACAAACATAATCTCGAATTTAGGTAAATGCTTTTAATAATTTGAGCCATAAGCTCTGTTTGAGCTACAAGCTCATTGCGATAAATGAGAATTTTATAAGATTCATTCCTGCGCAAATTAGTTATGGATGAATTAACAACCTAAAGTTGAACTATATTTTTTTGGTCGTGAGACACTAACAAATTAGAATATATAATGAGAATATCATGCTAATTGAACTTAAAATCAATCAATTTAGCACTCGAACTTATTAAATTTGTAATTTAAATATTTAAAAAATTGGTCACATGCCAAAAATGTGAGGTTCTAATGTGAATAATCAGAGAAATTGTAATTGATTTTTAAAATTTTTTATTATTTTCGGGTTGTAATTACGAATTGCCACTCAAGCTGTACAATACAAAAACTTCGTGGGTAAATTGCCGTTTTCCCACCCCCTCGATTATCAAACCCCTCAATTATCATGCTAATCAAACTTAAAATTAATCAATTTAGCATTCGAACTTACTAAAACAACCAATTTAGTCATTGCCGTTAATTTTTTTTTAATTTCATCCAATGTTTTCGGTAATAATAAAGGTAAATTTGTAATTTCAAGTAAAATAAAAATAAAATACATTAAACCAAAAGAAAAAAATTATAAAAATAAAATAAAATACACAGTGTTTAAAAAATATAAACTAAATCAGCCCACTCAATCCGCATCACCTTCTGACCCACTCTTTCCCTCTCCCAAGCACAAAGAACCTCCTGCGACGCCAACAATGGCTGCTTAGCTATCTTCTTGATTTGTTTTCAATTTCATTTATAAATTTTTCAGTATTTTAATTAAATTTGTAATTTAAATCTTTTAAAAATTGGTCACATGCCAAAAATGTGAGGTTGTAACAAAAAATTGGATGAAATTCAAAAATTCAACAGTAAGATTGAAATTGAATATTTATAATGAGTTTGATGACTAAATTGGCGGATAAAATAATTTAATAGGTTAAGTTCGAATCTCGATTAACATTATAGTACAGTACCTAAATTCTATATAAGCCAGCAAGGCATCTCCCCAGTTGCTCCTGTGGCTATTGAACTCTGGAACATGTTGCTTGCACGGGTGGTGATGTGTTTCACTTCCTGCTTATTTGGTTTAGAAGTCTCTGTAGCTTAATTATGAGTAGTTGGGGGATGAGCATGAGAATGATATAATTAAAACTGGAGTTTGTTTTCAAACTCTGCCTCCAAAATTAAAAAAGCGGAAGGAAGGGGAAAATGAAAAACAGGATGCTATTTATATTTTCGTCTATTAGAATTTGTTAATTGCTAATAGTGGCACGCTCGCAATTCACATTTTTACAAAATCTGTTTTAGGACTTTGTTGCTTTTTTCAGGGTAAACAATACCACATGAATATCCATAGTTTTAAATTAAACATAACAAAGAAAAGAAGGGAAAGGAGAAAAAAGGACCAGTTGAAATAAGCTAGCATTCCTATTTTTCATTTTCCCATTCCTCTTTCATTTAGGCGGCAGAGTTAAATTAAACAAACTCCAAGTTTTAACCTACGAGACTTCTAAACCAAGGAAGACGAAGCCCAAGGGAGTTATAGTGGTCTTCCAATTCCAATTCCAGAAAATGAGAAAAAAATAAAAAGCTTATCATTTCTACTGGAAAAAGTATTATATCCAGCAAAACCAAAGATGAAAAATATGGTGCAATAAAACGAAGCCAAAAATATTGAAGAAAAACATCATCACCAACAACACGTTCCAGAGCAATAGGCACAGGAGCAATTGGGGCCCCCACCTTAATCTGGACAACAAACCCACTCTCTCTCTCTTTCAAGGGGGGTCAAAAAAACAACCAACCAACCAACCAACCAAGCATTTGCAGGATTCTCACATTTTGTCCCACATCGACAAATTATGCCTCTGTGGTGGTCTTTATATTATCAGTTCCAAGAGACTCAATTGCCGAGCCATGTCACGGTGGCTTGTGACCCAACGTGGGGGCAATAAAGATGGCATGGAAGGGTAGAGTGAAAGGTCGTCGCATGACTGGTGTGAAGCTTTCGGATCTGGGCGCGATTGTGTGCGGGTTTTTCAGCCCTCGTAGCAGCAGATGAGGAGAGTGGGAGGGGTGGCTTTGCAAAGTTCACAAGGCCGCTTTGCCTGTAATTAGGTTGGTCTTCAGCTCGCTGACAACGAGTGGGAAGATCATGTCTTTGTTGTTGCAGAGAACGCTGGCTTATCAGAGCAGCAGATGGCGCTCCGGTTTGCCTGCCGCGCTTGGGTTGGGTTCCACGCCAGCACCCTCGGTTAGGCTCCCAGGCCCACTCTTAACCCCACCTCCATCTTTTTCATCATCTACATACTCTTCTTCTTCTCCCTCTTCTATCCACCAGCTCCATCAATTCTCTCAATTCCTCCACTTTCCTTCCTTCCACAAATATTCAACAAGAAATAACATTAAAATAAAAACTAGTTTTTAGTGGAACTTTGAAGTAGTCTAGGTGTATTCTGTTTCTGCAGGGTTTTTGTGGAACTGGTGTTCTGGGCCACTTAACTGGTGTTCTTGGGCCACGTCTGTAGTCAATGTCAAACTGATTCCTTTTTTTTGTTTCTTTGTTCCTTTCTAACTTAGTTGGTAGAAATTTCTGTATGGTTAGGTTTGAAATTTTGTTTCTGTACCAAGAAGAGACAAAAAGAAAAATTTCCTTTTTCCTTCCTTCTTTCTTTCCTGCTTTGCTCTCAATAATGAAATCAAGATAAACGATAACTTTCATATATGGCACAAACATAATTTCGAATTTAGGTAAATGCTTTTAATAATTTGGGCTATAAGCTCTTTGTGAGCTACAAGCTCATTGCGATAAATGAGAATTTTACAAGATTCATGCCTGCGCAATTAGTTATGGATGAATTAACAACCTAAAGTTGAACTATAATTTTTTGGTCGTGAGACACTAACAAATTAGCATATATAATGAGAATATCATGCTAATTGAACTTAAAATCAATCAATTTAGCACTCGAACTTATTAAAACAACTAATTTAGCCATTGCCATTAATTTTTTTAAATTTCATCCAATGCTTTCGTTAATAATAAAGGTAAATTTGTAATTTTAAGTAAAATAAAAATAAAATACATAAAACCAAAAGAAAAAAATTATAAAAAATAAAATAACACTGTTAAAAAAATATAAAATAAACCAGCCCACTCAATCCGCACCCCCCTCTGACCCACTCCTTCCCTCTCCCTCGCACAAATAACCTTCTGCAATCCCAACAATGGCTGCTTAGCTACCTTCTTGATTTATTTGCAATTTCATTTATAAAATTTTCAGTATTTTAATTTAATTTGTAATTTAAATATTTTAAAAATTAGTCACATGCCAAATATGAGAGGTTCTAACAAAAAGTTGGATGAAATTCAAAAAATTCAGCAATAAGATTGAAATTGGATATTTATAATGAGTTTGAAGACTAAATTGACGGATAAAATAATTTAAGAGGTTAAGTTCGAATCTTTATTAACATTATAATACAATACCTAAATTATATATGGACATATAAAAAATAAAAATTGATAGAATGATAATATAATATAGTACATTTATCAAAATCAAACACAATCTATTAAATTAAATTTGTATATAATACTGAAAGAATTTGTAGTTTAAATGGTGAATTAATAAAAATAAAAAAAAAGTGAAAAAAGTTTGTAGTTTAAGTAAAGGATGAGAGTGGGGCCTTGAGGTACCGTCATGTGGAACCCCACCCCAACAGTTGTCCTAGGGCAACGGGGCCCATCTGCTGCTCTGATAAGCCAGCAAGGCATCTCCCCAGATGCCCCTGTGGTTATTGAACTCTAGAACACGTTTGCATCCAAGGGGGAAATGAAAAATAGGATGCTAGCTTTATTGTTCACTTTTTTTTTTTTTAATCCTTTTATTGTTATTTTTTTATGTTTTTATTAATTAAAAATTATGGATATTCATGATATTCATTTGGTACTAAATGTTGGAATTTTTAAAAGATTTTAAAAAATTTACCCTTTGATTTGTTTAATTATTTTGGTTTTTTTTATTTTATTCATTGTGGGGTTATAAATATTTAATTTTCAAGTTTTATTTCTATTTTGAATGCCTTAATTTTTTGCTTTAATATGGTAGAGGTTATATATTCTTGGATGCATATAAAATGTCAATCCTCCTTCACATTTTATATAATAATACAATACCATACTACCACAACCACAACCACCACTACAATTTGATTATCTCATCTTCTACCTTCCATACTTTCTCTACTTATATTATTATTTTCGGGCAAAGGTTTTGTGACTTGTAGACCTATATTCGATTGTAAAAGTGTTCATAGCGGACCTTGTGCCTGTATATTGAGGGCTGTACCTTGGAGTCTTGTAGACCAGCAGTATCTGCACATAGGGAGGCTACAAGCTTTAGGACAACGTCTCTGACGTATCTCAACATACTAGACTTAATTTATTTTACTTTTATTTACCTATTATTTATTTTCTTAATTTTACTTTACCTTAAAAGACTTTCCAATATATTTTATATATTATTTATATTATAAAGAATTTTGCTTTTGACTTTTACGGAAAAAGGAAAAATATAATTTATATAACACTAAAAACTAGTCAAGACATGCACAATTAGGTAATTTTGTTATGGCCTTGATTGACATACCCTTTTACATATTTTATTAATTTGAAGGGGATTATGATTTCCAAATTTGATGCTTATCTTTATGGAAAATATTTTCCTCCTTAAGAGCTTCTATATTCTTGCCAATGACAATGTGATATATGTGTATAAGTTTTTCTTTCTGTATCTTTTATGCATTATTTTTTCACATGTATCAAACTGTGATTTATTGGAATGAGGCAAGAAATGTCCTATCTCTATTTATATTTTTGTGTTGTGCAGCTATCGAATAATAATAATAAGAATTTGGCTGTAAATTTGTGTATAATAGGAACGTATATCTAAGAATGTATTATGTTATTATTATTATTATTAATTTTGTCTGTTGCCTGACGCCACGTGTTGGCTCCTAATTCAGTAGCCATTGCAACAAAATGTCCTTTTTTTATATATAAATTTAATAGTAACTTTAAAAAAGATAGCGGGGCCCGCTGCTGGCCTTTTTTATTTTTTATTTTTTATTTATATCATGAAACTTTATTCCAGCTTTTTTTAAATTAAAAAAAAATCTAATAGTAACTTTAAAAAGATTAAAATTATGTTGTGTGTTTTCTTTTGGAATAAAATTATATTTGTGGAATTTCAATTTTTTTAGGTCAAATTGTTCAAAAAATTAAATTATGAAGTTATTTAAAAAGATTAAATGAAGAAAAGTTATCCAAAAAAAAATTAGACTTAAACCATTCTTAAACAATTTAATAAAGTTGTAGACTTAAAATTTGAGTCCAGAGGGTTGAGAGAAAAAACGATTTGAGGCCGGACAAAACCCAAATAGTTACTTTTTGGAGGGAGAAAATTTGTGTTTAGCCCTTATGGGTTGGAGAAGGCCTAAGTAGAAAGATGTCATGTATTGTTTGGTTAATGCTAAAGACCTTCCGATATTTTATTTGGTAAATTTTGAAAATGTGCTATGAATGTATATATGTATACAGTTATCAACTGCACAGGTTTTAATAGGATCAGTAAATGATTGCTTGCCCTTCTTTTATCATTCTCATGTATATATGGATCAATGTGAAGATAATAATCTTCAGGTCCCAATTGTGATATTCTCAGTTATCATTACTAAATTGTACATGGGTTTCTGAAGCCTTATTATTGCTTGACTACACTTAGTATGTATGCTCGTGCTGTAGGCACTAATTATAGATTTCCTAGTGAAAAAAAATATATAGAAAGATTGCTTGAAGGTTTGAAATGCTTTTAGGTGGCTCAGGTTACTTCTATATAATATTCAAATAACCTGTACAATTATCCTCGGAGTTGGATTTTTATTCAATTGTGCCTTCTTTCATTTTGGATTATTTATTAGTGTGCAATTATTGTAGATAAATCTGTTGCATTTCGTCCCCAACATACATCAATTCCAATGAATGAGATAGAAGAATCATAGAGCATTACATAAATTAGGGTTTGTTCATCTGAGGATAAATGCTGGATGCATCAATTGAGAATAAAGGTATTGCCTTATGCAACTTAAAATGGAATCTCAAAAACTGTTGGCGCCTCAACACACCTCTTGATTACCATACCATTACCCGGAAATTTGGTTCGTTTCGACAGCTGAACCTGGGACTCACATAAACCACTTTGGAACCTCAATGCCTGAAAATTTAATATCGAATGTAGAGCGCTAAGAAAAAGGATTTAATCCAAAATAAAAAGAAAAAATTCACACCCTGAAAACTACGACATATACCCCAGAGATGCATAGCAAAATATTGCTAAATTTGAATTGAACACAAAACGCAGATATATGACCAGAAAATGCAAAGATATCATTCAACATTTAATGGATTTACATACTTTAGCTCCTCGTTAAGATCAGTGTGCCTCCTCTTTGGGTGATCCTCCTCTCCTCTTTGAACTTCATGATCGCCAACATCGACGACGTTAGCACGATGATCATCATCAAGTACCATGAAGTCCGATCGGCGAGGTCTCTTGCCAAGACTAGTCTTTGATGCTGAAGGCAAGGAAGGCAATTCGTTGTCTTGGTGTTGATCATCATCATCGTCGTCATTATCATCATCATATCATCATCATCGTCCACCTCGTCAACAACGTGGTCATCATCATCATAATCATCATCATCATCATCGTCCACTGCCATCCACTGCCTTTGCCTACGATCAACTGTGACATCAGCAACCTGGTGGCCTAATAGGTGGACCCCACAGAAGATTTTATCGGGTGCGGACACGTCATAGAACTCAAACTTAATTTGATACATATTACCCTGCTGCAACCGCGTCAGTTCTTCCCCATTGATCGGAACACGTGGGTCTCCACATAACTTTATCATATTCAATAATGGAATACTCTTAAGAGCCACATGGGTTTCTTTTGCCACACGGTTTTCCTCTGCCAAATGAAATGCTGTCGTTTGGACCTTTTTTCCATTGATCTTAACACGTGACTTTCCCTTATTAACAACACATAGAACCAATCTTAACGTCTCCCAATCTAAATTTGGAGGAATTTCAAAACAGCTTTCACATCGAGCATATCTTAATTTGTGCCAATATTTAACTGGTGTTACATCTTCACAACACCTGAACCACTTTGGTAATTCATCGCCTGGAAGAATAATTTCAAATTCTGAACGCGGAGAATGTACCTACAATAGAATTGGTTACAACAATCATCGTCTTAACCATATAACAAAGAGGGAGAGACAAAGAGAGACACAGAGAGAGAAGAGACAGAAACCTGATCCAGAATAATATTTTCCGTGATGTCATAGCCACGTAGTTTAACGCAATTGACCAAACTCAGACAATGAATCTTAAACTTCGATAATAGTGGCAGTTTTGGAATTTTTTCCATTGATGTGCAGTTATCCAAGAATAACGAATCTAGTTTTGGTGGAAGCACTTCTTGTGGAATTTCTAGAAGACTCTTGCAATCACGCAAGGTAAGCTCTTTCAAGTTCACAAATTTGCTAATGCATTTCGGAAGCGTGACAAAATTGTTTCCAGATAGATCAAGCTCTCCTATTGTGGACCACCAAGACTGAATCATCCACGAACATTTAAACCTTGTAAGATTGAAGGATCCACCAAGATCCAAACATCCAATCCCAGTAAGATTTTTCATTGACATAGGCAATTCTCTTAATACCCGTAGTGATTTCATCTCGACTCCTATTTCTGGGAAACTCTCAAGCCCTTCACAACCACGTACAACAAGTGTTTGTAATTTCAATCTAAGTGTTGTTCCAAACCTCTTAAGCTTAACGCATCCCTTGAGATGTAATACAAAAAGTTTATCAAGGAATCCAATAGAATCGTCGACCTCAACCAAACTTGTACAGTTCTCTAGACGCAAGTCCTTTATGTTTGGGATTCCGGATAAGTCTGGGATTTTTTCTAAGAATTGACAATCACTCAAATTCATAGATGTCAGGTTTGGCAAATGCTGTGAGAGAAGAACACAAAAACAGGAAATAATTAATCACACGCTTCAAAAGACAAAAACTTAGAAAACAATTTTCCTTTTTTTCCTTCTGAAATTAACAACTCTATTTGAAATTATATATAATAGATGAAAATAATTTCAAATACATACCTTAAATCCCTCCAATTGTCTAATATGACTGCGAAGCATATTGAACCCAACAAGATGATTTCCTTGAAAATTGGATGGCAAAGATGGTAACCGATATCCATCCCAATGAAAAAATCTTAATGCGTTGGGCAGATAGTTAACGTCCCCACATAGAGATGCATTATGGTTTATGAAAATTTGAAGATTAAACATATTACGGAAGCATTCTGGATTCAAAATTATCTCAGCTGGTTTTGGAAGCTTCAGCATGATGCCTTTAATCTTTCTTGTTCCCTAAGATCGAAAAGCATTAATTAGGAAACGAAGTCATTGTACAAACCAAAATGCAAGCACATTTTGTTAAGAAAATTAAGGTAACATAAGGTATTCTTTCTTGTCAAATAGCATATAATAACATATGTGATACGTACTTACTGTACTTTCCGTTAGAACTTGTTTGACATCCTCGTAAAACCATAATCTACTACGCTTGCCAGGATCATTGGGGGATTCTTTGCGAACTATTTCCTTGCCCAGGTTTGCTAGCAAGTCGTGCATTAAAATCCTATTATTCCTTTCAATAGTTATCATTGCCTTATTAACGAATTCTTCAATGAATTTTTTGGGTACTATTTGTAGCACATGGTTCTTATATTCACCCTTGAAGAAACATGCAATGTCGAGAAAATATTCTTTTGCGCGATCATCCAAGGCATCATAACTTTTTTGAAGTATTCTTTCAATATGTGTATAAGGTTCTCCTTCGTAATCATCTAATGTAACTCGCCAACGTCGTATATCTATACCACGAAGATGAGAACCTAAAATTGTTAGAGCTAGTGGAAGGCCATCAGCAAAAGCTATTGCACGTTGTGCGAGTTTCAAATAATCTTCTAGAGGTTCACTTCTTTTGAATGCATGCCAACTGAAAAGCTCAAGAGCTTGGTTGTAATCTAACTTCTTCACCTCGTATATCAACTCAATTTCACGATTGTCTAGCAATCTCCTATTTTTTGTAGTAATGATTACTCTACTACCCTCACCAAACCAATCATCTCCAGCCAATTTGTCTAACTGCTCCAATTGGTCCACATCGTCAAGAATTAATAGAATCTTTTTATGCCTCAGCCGTTCTTTTATAACACCGATTCCTTCATCAACACTCTGAATTTTCCAATTTTTGCCTAGAATCTTATCAAGAAGAGTCTCCTGTAGCTGGGCTAAGCTTCCTTCTCTAACATTTTCCAAGAAACAACTTCCTTCAAACTCATGGGCAATTGCATTCCATATAGCTTTTGCAATTGTTGTCTTGCCTATTCCAGATGTCCCCCATATCCCAACCATGTGACGACCATTCCCACTAACATCTAAAAGCCTTTCCACATATTGTACACGAGATTGAATTCCAACTGTGTATGTGGCCACATGCCAAGATGTGCGGCTCAGTACTTTGCTGAAGATTCCATCAACGATGTTGTTGATAAATGTAGCTTCATACCTGCCAGTTTAACCAAATTAGACACATTTAAATATCCAACCACGCAAAAGAACACAACATACTCAAGTACGTAATAGTTCTTCTGACCAAAAAATAAAAAAAGATGTAATAGTTGTTTAACCACAAACCTAATGTTATGTATTATTTTTACAAAAGGATACTTTTCTTTAATAATGAGTAACAGTTAAATGTAACCAAAGTAAAAAAAGAAAAAGAAATTAAGTTAACTTGAAAAAGATAGATAACCCTGAAATATAGAATCAAGACACTAAATTAAACATAATGCCCTACAGCTAAATTTGTAACCAGAGAAAGAAGAGAGAAAAAAAAAATTAAACTTGAAAATGATAAAGATAGAAACATACTCTCCCTCCTTGAAATGCCATCCAGACAAATTTGCTGCTTCCGTAAGAGCTCTCCTCCATTTGAGCACTTTCTCCTTGTCATCCTTGAATTTGCGTTCATGGTGAACAAATGCATCACCATAACTACTTGTTTGTTTTCGCACATCCGACGGATCCACCTTGTAAAAAATGGGCAAAACTATTTGTTGGTTTGATTGTTTACATTGAAGGATCTTGACAAGTTCATCCAAGCACCACCTCGAAGATGCATAGTTTTCAGAGAATACAATGAGAGAAATTCTTGATTCTTCAATTGCTTTGACAAGGGCTGGCGATATTTCTTCTCCTCTTGGAAGCTCTCGATCAATGAAGGTGTAGATGCCCTTATCACACAAGGCCTTGTACAAATGATCTGTAAAACTGGTGCGTGTATCACCTCTAAAACTCAAAAACACATCATATGTCCATGATGAATCATGAGTGAAAGAAGAAGAAGGAGAAGAAGAGACTAGTTGAGTGGTCATAGGGGGCAGATCTGAAGGAAGTTGGGGTTCCACCCCATTATCAATTGGCAATGGGGGAGTAACCCAACTCCCCATAAACCTGGATAAGAATTTGAAGAACATTGAAGAATTGAAGAAGAAGCAGAGAGAATCTTATCTGATTTTGTATTGATTTTCTTTCTTAATAAAACGATACAGTAAGAACTAAGCTTATATACATGACAAATAGCTTAAGGCTTGTACATTCATCAAGATCAACTAAAGAGAAGCTCAAAGAATTGGGTAGAGTAGTGGCGCCCTGGTTAGATTTATGAGGACTTGACGAAGCAGTTTCCTACCACCTTCCATGCGGACGTGATTAAGTTAAAGGTGTGAGGAACTTTCGTTTCAACTTCAACTCATCAAACGCTGAATTTTCTTTTCATACTGACACGGTCTTTAATTTACTGAAGCATCTATAGGTAAGGAACCTTCAAGGCAACTTCTCGTCTTTTTTTCCAAGATGTGTTTTCTTTCAATACATGGAAGGTCTACTTTTTGACTAAGACCTCTTCACTATTATTAAGGCTGGGTACCTTCGATGGAAAATGTATTCTCTCTCACAATGGGGCTCTATTTCCGGGACTTCATATTTGAGGCTCTGAATTTTTTATGTTGAAATTTATTTTACGTGTTAATGTTCTTTTTTATTCTTTTATTTAGTTATTTACACTAATACCCATTGAGTTTTTTAAATTGTTTTCACAAAACTTCTTTTTATTAATTTTTGGGTTAATTTCAATTTAGTATCATGAATTCTCATCTTTAAAGCATGTTTGTCATTGCACTCTCAATTTTAACAATTATGTACTGGCAAGTATGGGTCCCACCTTTTCACTGCTTTCAATGTTAATTGAATGATATTTTCGATCAATTGGTATCTTCCGCAAGTACTTTTGTTAAAAAAAAATTATGACACATTTTTTTGCAAGTTTGAGCAGGAAGAGACCAATTGTCCAAAAATACCCTTAAATTATCCATTTTTTACAAGTTTGAGCTGGAAGGCACCAATTCCGCAAGTGCTTTTGTCAAAGTTAACCCCTAATTTGCATTACTAAAATTGAGCCGTTGTGGTTTTGTAAGTGGCACAAAAATTCAAAGAAGACCCCGAGGCAGAAAAGTCTGTTTCAAGTGCATGTCCTAGGGTGGGCTGTGTGGGTTTGGTTTGTTTCAAAAAAAAAAATTCGGGATTTGCAATTGATATAAACTGCTATATAAAAAATAATAATTACAGAGTTGCTTTCATGTCATGTAGGTTCTGACCCATGAGAGGGTGCATGTGCTTCATTTGGACCTTCATATGTGTTTTCTGAGTTGTTTATCTCAGTGTTGAGGCCCAAAAAAATCCAAGGATAGGCCCAAATAAAATCTCGGCCCATTACGACACTTTATTAAGGAAATACTGGATTTGGAGCATGCAAAAGTTCATCACACATGCTTGCACGAGCCACAGTCCACGTACTATGCCAAATAAACAATCCGTCATGCTAAAAACTAAGAATCATAAAAACGCACTAGCTCCACAAGCCCACGCTAATTATTCCACCAAGCATCGTGATAAAAGCATGCCATGCCAAGCGGGAAATTGTTATTTCACACCACGCTACAAGCCTAAGTGGGCCCAAGCCACTCAAATGCCCGGGGCTTGCTTGAGTGGGTTGTGGTATGGATGGTAATAAGTTGTCATGAGGCCCACTGATGGGTCGAGAAATGGAAGTCTCGGGTCGCTTGGGGGCCTCGGGACTCAAGCCCATTTCTTAGGCCCAAACATGGGTAAGCACAAGAGAGAAGATGGACCATTGCTTCAACTAGAGTAGCCCAACCAAAATAGCCCATTGATCCAATTAGAATAAACTAACCAAAGAGCCCAACATTTGATAAAGCCATCTCATCCATTGGATAGATCATGTGGTTGTCTTAAAAGCCAACATAATTAGAATAAAAAGCAGCACAAGCCTTGGCACTCAGCTGGAAGACAAAACCACGAAGGAGCTTGGAGGATCACGTGCATAGAACTGCTGGGAGGCTCCAGCGCAGGCGAAGGAACAAGTTCCAAGCTAAAACATCCGAGAGACCAAGGGATTTTGGCACGCAGGGAAGGATGCCATCCCTTAAACCAGCAGGCGCACCCATTTTCTTTCCTTCATCAGATTTGGCCATGGAAAGAGGAAGAAAGAGGAGAAAGAAGATGGGTGAAAGTGGAAGTTCTCCATTGTGGCAGCTGCGGGAAGGGCATTGAGCCCCCAAAATCCCTGATTTCGTGAGATTGGGCAGAGATGATTTTACCAGGATAGGATGAGTCAAAGGCATGGAGGAGAAAGGAAGGAAGAAGCTTGGCCAAATTGGATAGAAACCATTAGGGTTTCTTGGAGAAAGGAGCCTTCCAGCGGCTATAAAAGGGGCCATCTTCAACCCAAGGGGAGGAACCCACATCTGGAGAGCAAGCTTCCTCTCTCACCTGCAAAACCCAACAAATTCGTGCTCTGTTCACCCTTCTCCCTTGTTTTCCCTCTCTTGGCAGAGTCTCTGTCAGGCTGCTGGAAACTACTTAAGCCACCCATCATTCTTCCCCATCTCTCTCCCTCTTCATCAAACCCTCTTTGAATCCATTCCTCTTTCCTTTAGAACCCTTGTCTCTCGTAAGAACTCACAGCTCTCTCTCTCAAGTGCTAAACTCATGACAATTTTGCTCCCATGCCACAAGCCTCTCATGCCAAGCTAGAAGATTTATCTGTAATTCATTGTTATTTTCATTGGTGAAGGTAACCAAGGAGTTTCCTAAGGTTTCATTGCTCTTTCGAGACATCCTTGGGGCTTGATCTTCGAACTCAGACACAGAGGGGAAATTTTCATCCGTTGCAGCCCATTCGTCAAACTGCTGGAAAGCCCATCCACCCAGCTGCTGGAAGAAAAAGACCCTCACACTCAGCAACAGAAGAAACCATATTATCTCAACAACATTAACACGGTCTTTTTCATCTTCATTTTCAAACCCCAAGTGGGAACTCACTTTTCCTAGCTCGCTTCCACCTTCAAGGGTACGAACCTGCAAGGTAACTTCTTATCTTTAACGGTGACTCGCTTTCTTTCACTACATGATAAATAGGTATTTTGTTCAAAATTTTGAATCTCTGCATAATAATCATACATTTACATTTACCCGTATTTTGTTACATTTAAATCGTTCTAATAATATAAAGACTTATAATATGGTACGTCAAACTCCAAATAAATATTATTCTCTCTTAACACTGTTAAGTCCAAATAATATTTTAAAAATAACAACGCTTGCCATGGATTTTAACTAGGAGTGGGCACGGTATGATACGGTACGGTATTGGACTGATACCGGTACCGATACAGAATTTTTGAAACGGTATGATACGGTATGGTATTATGACTTTTCAAAAATGATACCATACCATACCGGAACTGTTTGGTTCCGGTATGGTATGGTACCATTTCGGTACCATACCGGCATAACAAGAAAAACAGACAATTTGAACAAATTTAGCATATTCAAACCCAAATGCCATTTCAGTAAACAAATTCATGCCTTTGCCTTATGCCTTATGGCTTACAAACCTAAATGCCAAATGGTTAACTTAAAAATCTATGCATTATAGCTTACAAACTCGTATGCCTAATGGTTAAAATTCATGCCTTATGACTTACAAAGTTACAAACACAATATCCAAGCATATTCACAAACACAATCCAACATAAATGACAAACTAACTGAGAGATCTAGGTTTGTTTGAGTTGAGAGAGAGACAAACTAACTGACTGAACTAATTAACCCTAAACATTTAAGACTTCGGTACGGTACGGTACCTAACGGTACCAAATTTTTGGTACCGGTACCGTGCCAAACTTGGATGATACGATACAGTATGGTACCTAATTTGGCCTAACACAGATTGATACGGTATGAACCGGTTTGGTACGGTACGATTTCGGTATTTCGACTTCAAGTGCCCAGCCCTAATTTTAACCCTTGCCTTGACCTCTGCTTTCCTGATGAAGATAAGAAACCAAAAGTGTCAGAGTTTGTGAAAACTTGAGAAAATGTATATTTATATTGTCATAGACTAGTTGGAACTCTTTCTTTTGTTTACCAGCTAGCCCTCACCATATATATTAATATTATCAAGATTTTTGAGGTTAAAATTTTCTATATAGATATTGTAATCTTAATGGGGCCTTCTATGTCTCCCTATCCCTTTTTCCCATTGACTTGAATGGTATTTTTTCATACGTCAACGCAGTTTCTGTCTTATGCTACAGTGTGAATGTGTTGAAGTAAATGGTAAGGAACCGTCAAGGAAACTTCTCCTCTTGGACGGTGATACCTACTCGGACAGTTGGTGTCAATTGCCCCCCATTGACCCTTTTCTTTTACTTACAAAACATGCCAAATACAAACTAGACTGTACCTTTGCTGCACCATGTTTGTCTAAAGCAGCTTCACATGGTAGATCACCCTGTGAAGTATGTGATATAAACTAATGTTAAAATAAATCTGATCACAACTAGGAGTATTTTCATACAATCAAAACCAAAAGGGCCATAAGTACCAATACCATACCAAATCAAGTAGAAATTTTAGTGCCTTTGCTACAATATATGCTAGAACAAGAAACACATTCAAAGCAAAGGCATATCAATGTCTTTAAGCAGTGCCTAATTACTGTGTAACATGATTTGACATGTCTTTAAGCAGTGCCTAATGTCTTTAAGCAGTGCCTAATTCTGGAATAAAATAAAGGATTGAAATTGGAATGTATCTCAAAATTACAAAAATTCTGAATTATATCAAAGTTTCAAAGTTAGACTACATATCATGAGTATATATGTAGCACTTTGCATATACAAATAGGATCTAGCCGTATCCTTGACCATTAATAGGATCTAGCACTGCAAATTTTGCCACAACTTTTACTAGGCAAATAATCTAGCCCCCTATTCCTTCATCGACAAAAAAAACTCAGGAAAATCCTCATCCTTCTCTTCGTTCTTGAACCAGTGGTGGAGCAGCACTACCAATCTCTTTGGACCAAAATAAGCATGGGCCAATTTCTTATCTATTTGAACCAATTCTCTGGTTTGAGCAACTATGGCCCAACAGCCCAAACCCATTTCAATGGTCAAAGACCAAACCAGTCGACTATACCCAAGGCCCAAGGCCCATCGGACAGAGTCAGTTCTAAATGATAATTGTTGAACAGCGCATGGTCAACCAATAAAACCAAAAGCCCATCTGACAGAACATGTCCGATACAATAGTAATTACTACCAAATTAAATGTTTTTTTTTGGATCTTTTTTATTGAAATGGACGATAATATACTAAACTAACACATCCAACACAAATGCTAGGATTCGAACCCAGGACCTTGCCTGGGTAGAGTAAACTCCCAACCACTACACTAGTGAGTCCTTTGCCAAATTAAATGGTTTTAAATACAGATAATGGTTAACTATTCAAAATACCCAATTTATTCTTACTCTGCAAATTATAAATTAACAACCAGCGTTAATTAAATTATGAGATATATTTACACTCTGGATAGTAACCCAAGATGTCGCCACAAGTGGCGCACTTTGATTTGTTCCAAGAAATACAATGTTTGGAATAATAAAAGAGGCCTAATAAAAGTACTTTTCGAGCCAAAATGGGCTTTGTGTCATTCATAATTAGAAAAGTAAGTGTCCAAAGATCGAAGCCCAAGTACGGCTTTCTTCATTCTCTTTTTAGTTAATTGTATTTAGGCCCACTTTGGACTGTATTTGCTTTCTTGTAAGTCTAAAATATCCATGATATCCCGATATTTTCATCGAAATATCCATGTTTTTGGACGATCGATATTTCCGATACCATCGATATTTTAGACCTTGGAATTGAGCGGCTCGTGGAAAAATCCGAGACTCAATCTTCAAATGATTTTGCTTATGGACAACGTCAACTAATCTCGGATCCATATGGGTGGTGTGTTAACAATTACATGCAAAACTATTTTGGGGATTTATCATTTGTTGACTACTCTTCACAATACACTTATTCTACACATAAAGATGATGAAGATAATGAAAATTTTGAACCTCATATGAACTCTATGTGGTACTAAGTCACTCATGTATCTTACCATGCAACGTATAAAGTGTAAAATATTGTAGTAAATCATTATATATAAATAAGTATGGCGTGTTTAATTTTCTTTCATTAATTACTACATATTTTCTACACTCACAGTATTTGTCAGCTCGCTATATAATCAACTTAAATCAGTTAAACCTATCATATAATGCATTTCCTTCCTATTTTTTGTGATAAACTAATAGATAATTGACTAAAGAAACATCCTACAAAGTTTCAATAAAATTTTCTAAGTTTTTCTTACAATTTCCGTGATTTTTATTCAATTTTTATCGATATCGATAATATCCCGATATTTTTATCGAAATTTCCGTGTTTTTGGACTACCGATATTTCCGATACTATCGATATTTTAGACCTTACTTGTAACTGCATTGTATCCATCAGACAATCTTTATCTTTAAGCTTCTATTGTACTTTTGGTCCGATATTAGTTTAAGGTCACAATTTCTTCCAAGTTTTATTCCATAACAATTGAAATTTTGAAGTTCTCTTAATTGATGCATAGAAAAAAAAAACTTATCCAAGCTAGATTCCCCACTTGGCGCATAATGACTTTGATTAGAGGTAAAAATCAAACGAGCGCAACACATTCACTACCTCACTTCACCATACTTCACCTCTTTCCACTAGAAGAGAAAAATAATAGTAGTGACACACCTAACGCAATTGAGAAAGACTAGTATCCGACTCATTGGAGAATGTTGTACAAAATAAATTTAAAAAAAAGAAAAAAGAAAAAAAAACTATTTACCAAATAAAAATGGATAGAATAAATAAGATAACAGAGTAAATTAAACCAAAAACAAAAACCATAAAATATGTAAAAAAGAGGATGAAGAAAAGGATGGAGGTGGGGTTAAAGAGTGGGCCTGGAGCTAACAGAGGGTGCGGCGGCACGTGGAGCCCAAGCACAGACAAGCGGAGCGCGATATGCTGCTCTAATAAGCCAGCGTTCTTTGTGCACAAAGACGTGTGATCTTTCCACTTCGTGGTCAGCAACGGAAGACCTCTACCTAACTCCTCATTCTGCGACGGGTTAGAAAACCCACACACAATCGCACCAACCCCAATGGATCTCTGGCCAAATTTGCGCTCGCATTTGACGTCTGACACCGATTTCATGCGACGACGTTTTACACTCCACCCCCTTCCATGCCGCCCTTATTGCCCCCACTTGGGTCACAAGTCAGCGTGACTTGACTCGGCAATGGAGTTTCCTAGAACTGATTATATAAATAGCACCACCGAAGTATAATTTGTCGATGTGGGACAAAATTGCGCCGCCTGGCGAGTTTTTTTTTGTTTTTTCCACTTGAAAAAGAGTAAGTGGGTCTGTTGTCCAGAGATTAAGGTACGGGCTCCATTTGCTCCTGTGGCTATTTCTCTGGAACATGTTGCACAGGTGATCTGTTTTTCTTAAATACTTCTTTCTCTTCTCTGTATAGTTTTGCTGGATATAATTCAGTAGAAATGCTAGCTTTATTTATATTGGCCCCCTTTTTTTTCTTCTCATTTGTTGGAAATATAAATCTCGTGCAGGCTTTACTGGTCTTTTTCTCTCCTTTCCCTTCTTTTTGTTTGTTGGTTTTTTAAATATAAAAAAAAATTAAGCATATACAAAATCAGGATATTCGTGTGGTAAAAACTAGAAGAGTTCTTTTGTTTCCCCTGTAAAGAGAGTAAGTGGGTTTGTCCAATTTGACCCCAAAAAATTTCCATGTCCTTGTTTCACATGAAACTGAAAACTGAAATCAATTACAAAACAACTTTTGTTCAGTTATTAGTTTTAAAAAAATGAAAGTGAAAAACTTATGAATATCAAATGGACCCTAAATAATTTTGTTTCGCCTTTTTCTGAGTGAGATACCTTTACATATTTTATTGGTTTGTTTTGTAATTCTTTGTCATAGGATTTAGGGATTATGATTATGATTTCGCCTTTTTCAGTTAAGGGATTATGATTTCGAAACTTGATGCTTACCTTTATTTATTTTTTATGTCGAGTCTGAAAAAAGAAAATGATTTGGCTGTAAATTTGTGAATAATAGGATGGTACGAGGAAAGCTAAAAAAAAGCTTAGGGCCTGTTTGATAACCATTTCAGTATTTTCTTTTAAAGTTTCCAGTTTTCAATTCAAGAAATTGAAAGCAGAAAACTTCTTTGATTATCAATTTTAAGGCTCGTTTGATAACAATTTCATTTTCTTTTCACTTTTCACTTTTTTTTCAAAAAAAAAAAAACCTAAAAACATATTTGATAAAACTTTTCATTTTCAGTTTTCAAAATCACCCTTACTAATTCTCATGAATGAGGACCTAAACTAAATTGAATTTCTATCTAACATTTTCAAATAATCCATTCTCCAAAACAAACAGTGCTTAATAAGCATTGACATCTGAATCAATGCTTGCGAAGCTCCTCGATTGAAAGGGCAACGCTTGCGAAGCTCAAGGCATATGTTACTAAGACATCTTATGCATGACTCCTTATGCTTATCGCGTTTCATAGATTTTCAACACTGCACTAACCCGTATACATAAGTATTTTGTTCTATTTTAGATTTAAATGTGGCACCGAGAACAACATTTTGGGATGTTGCATGTGAAATTTTTTCAGATGTTACTTGTTTCAATAATGTATTAAAACTTTCCTCATAATAATCATTGGCTCGAAATTCTACCTGATTGAAATATTTCCCAAAATACAAGGTATTTCTTTTTCAACTCTCTTGGGTTAAAAGAGAGAAAGTTATCAGACTCAAAAAGGATGAATGGTTTTGAGGAAAACATGTTCAATGAAATGCTTTAAGATTCAATGCAAATCTGAGAAACCTGTTTCAGGGCCTGAATGGCATGCCGACAAGGGTCCACTTAACCTCTTATACGCTTACAAGTAGGCCACAAGTTGTGTGGCAACTTTACACCCTTCCAAGTCTATCTTTATCGCCCTCACATTGAGTCACAAGCCCACGTTACTACGCCCAGTGATTTAACTTCCAACATTTGTGTATATTAAATATGAGACGAAAGGATATCTCGCCAATGTGGGACTAATAATTGTCATTTGGCAAGAGAAGCCCAATTTATTTTCTAATAAAGATTGAGGTGAAACTCACTCACATTGTTTCAACCACAATGATTAAACTTGTCAAAACTCAACCTCAAAACCGACATGATTATCTTCTCATCTTTAATTGACAATCACTCATCTTTGCTTATTTTACAATGCGTTGCTTCTCAAAAATCGAAAACCATGGAGAGTTTGCAACTCCAACTTTTGGCAGTTTACTTCTTGGGTTTTTGCTTGCACAATTTCCAATTTTAGGCTGTGCGGTGGCGGCTCCATTTTAGGCCATATCACCGCTTGTCGATCGGTCACCAGTTACGTAAGTTCGGTTTGATTATGAACCGATTCCACCCCTATCTAAAGGGGTTAGTATTTTTATGTTACACTTGTATTGTTACTTTTAGTTGTATTGAAACTACAACACAATGACTAGTATGCGTAGAATTAAAAATTAAATTATTGAGGAGTTATGTTGTGCTTAGATAGGTAAAAAGGATGAAAATTTTACTCGAAGAGATTTTCCAACTCCAACTTTTGGTAATTTGCTTCTTGGGTTTTCGCTTACCCGATTTCTAATTTTTGCCCTCTAATCATTTGTCTCGCTCAAATTTAATTGAGGAAGTTAACTAGCTAGGAAACCGTAAGAGCAACTCCATCCATGTGCCTGGGCTAAAGGCAGGCATGGGGTTCCCATGGGCCCGAGCCCAAATTTCATTTCCAGCAACAAAAGGTTACCCGGGCAGGAGGTGGAGCCCAACAGACTGGGCTGGCCCTCGGGCTCTTCTTGCTTGGGCTGATGCCAGGGCAATGTGACGTCAGCGGCGTAAAAAATATTAAAAACATCCAAAAAATTCAGAAATATTTTTTAATAACCTATCAATTTTATTATTATTAATTTTATACATACAACTAAAAGTAATCCCATATAAAAAAATAAAATGAAAATAAAAGTGAATAGTAGTTGCCCTTTGCCATGGCAACGGGTGGAAATGAATCTTGCCTTTTGCAAGGGAAAATATAATTTATATAACACTAAAAACTAGTCAAGACATGCACAATTAGGTTATTTTGTTATGGCCTTGATTGACATACCCTTTTACATATTTTATTAATTTGAAGGGGATTATGATTTCCAAATTTGATGCTTATCTTTATGGAAAATATTTTCCTCCTTAAGAGCTTTTGTATTCTTGCCAATGACAATGTGATATATGTGCATAAGTTTTTCTTTTTGTATCTTTTATGCATTATTTTTTCACATGTATCAAACTGTGATTTATTGGAATGAGGCAAGCAATGTCCTATCTCTATTTATATTTTTGTGTTGTGCAGCTGTCGAATAATAATAATAGGAATTTGGCTGTAAATTTGTGTCTAATAGGAACGTATATCTAAGAATGTATTCTGTTATTATTATTATTATTAATTTTGTCTGTTGCCTGACGCCACGTGTTGGCTCCTAGTTCAGTAGCCGTTGCAACGAAATGTCCTTTTTTTATATATAAATTTAATAGTAACTTTAAAAAAGATAGCGGGGCCCGCTGCTGGCCTTTTTTTATTTTTATTTTTATTTTTTTTCATATCATGAAGCTTTATTCCAGCTTTTTTAAAATTAAAAAAAAATCTAATAGTAACTTTAAAAAGATTAAAATTATGTTGTGTGTTTTCTTTTGGAATAAAATTATATTTGTGGAATTTCAATTTTTTTTTGGTCAAATTGTTCAAAAAATTAAATTATGAAGTTATTTAAAAAGATTAAATGAAGAAAAGTTATCCAAAAAAAAAATTAGACTTAAACCATTCTTAAACAATTTAATAAAGTTGTGGACTTAAAATTTGAGTCCAGAGGGTTGAAAGAAAAAACGATTTGAGTCCGGGCAAAACCCAAATAGTTACTTTTTGAAGGGAGAAAATTTGTGTTTAGCCCCTTATGGGTTGGAGAAGGCCTAAGTAGAAAGATGTCATGTATTGTTTGGTTAATGCTGTTCTTTACCTTCCGATATTTTATTTGGTAAATTTTGAAAATGTGCTATGAATGTATATATGTATACAGTTATCAACTGCACAGGTTTTAATAGGGTCAGTAAATTATTGCTTTCCCTTCTTTTATCATTCTCTCATGTATGTAGGCAGTTATATGACCAGAAAATGCAAACATATCATTCAACATTTAATGGATTTACATACTTTGGTTCCTCTTCCTCGTTAAGAAAAATGCAAAGCTATCATTCTCATGAGTCATGTCTTGTTGCCATCGCATCAGGCAACAACCACTGCCTTTGCCCACTATCAACTGTGACATCAGCAACCTGGTGGCCTAATAGGTGGACCCCGATTTTAAAGGGTATGGGCCCTCTGCCATACAAGTCAAATGTAACTTGACACATATTACCCTGCTGCAACCGAGTATGGGTCAGTTCTCCCCCCAGATAGGTGTGGGTTCCTAATAATGGAATACACTTAAGAGCCACATGAGTTTCATGTGCCGCCGTATATATCGATTGGACCATTTTTCTGTTGATATGAACATATAAGCGAACATCTGAGTTTCCTCTGCCTTTATTAACAACACATAGAACCAATCTTAACGTCTCCCAATCTAAATTTGGAGGAATTTCAAAACAAACTTCACATCGAGCAACTAATTGCGTAACAGTAGATAATTTGGTACTAGTGTATTCCTCTTTAACTGGTGTTGCATCTTTACAACAGCTGAACCACTTTGGTACTTCATCGCCTGGAGAGTTAAACACCAATTCCTTGTTGTATATTTGGTGGACAGAGTGACAGTCATAATTTGAAACATATGGGCGTCGTGGCCCTTGGTTGACTAATAAAGATTAGTCCAGAGATAGCAGAGCAACATCAACTAGCCGTCATTGATTGCTTAGAGGTGAAAGAATTCTGTTGGGTTTAATGGATTGGTTTCAAATCATGCTTTAAACTTTTAATTTAGATGAAGTTTGATGTGCATGACAGATGATACTCTGAAGCGAAAAACATTTGAACTATTGTACAAGATGACCAAGTCCTCCAATGTGGAAGTGATTGTGGATCGTATGATTGATTACATGATTAGCATTAATGATAACCATTACAAAACATATATAGCTTCTGGATGTGTGGAGCTTGCGGAGCAATTTGCACCAAGTAAGCAATGGTTTATCCAGGTAAGAGTAATACATGTTGCCTTTTATATTCTAGTTATCATGGGAGTATTTTGTTATTGCTTATTAAACACCCAATGTCATCCATGCCTGATATTCCTTCTCTGCAAACCATGAATAAAGTCTTTGAACATGCATGAGATTTGATAAATGTCAAGGTGGCACATAACTTGATGAAGTTGATTGCTGAGGGATTTGGAGAGGATGATGATTCTGCAGAATAATTGGTGAGCCAAAGTTTCCATTTGATATTTCTCCAGGTACATTCTGTCCTCTCAGTTCTTTTCTTAATGTATGGAAGAATGTTCCTGTTGATATCTGAATTTTAGATGTGATCTTAGGTCATTTGTTGGGTTTTGGGGGAATATGGAACTGCTGATGGAAAATATTCTGCTTCCTATATCACTGGGAAGTTATGTGATGTGGCAGAGGCGTATTCAAATGATGAATCCGTCAAGGTATCCCTCAAACTCAGTTTTTTGTAACTAGAGGTTCATTAGTTTTTTGTAACTAGTGGTTCATTATCTGCATTTGTAATTTTTTAGGGTTTGATTTGAAGAAATTTTCCATGCTTCTTAAGTTTGGTAATGAGGTCAGGGTATAATTGTATTAAACGAGATACAATTTAATTATATCTACTGTTAAAAATGCATATAAAGCTAGAATCCGAATAAAAATAATGGGAGTGCAAATCAGAATTTAAAAAATATTTTCTTAAGAATTGGGATTAAAAGGTAATTTGATTTGAAGTACAAATTTACTTTGATTAGAATAAGCAGGGTCTCTGTGTAGTTATAGAAACATGAGAGCTTTTGGAAAGAATAAAGAAGAGAACGCAGGGCACACAATTTTTATTTTCCATTTGCTTAAGAAGTAAACAACCATAAATTTGGTATTTTATGAGTATTTCATAGGTTTAAAATTTTCTTCTCTCACTTTTATATTTGGTTATCTATTCATAAAAAAAAGCCCCATTTGTATTTGTGTGTATATTTGTATCTTACTTGTTGAAACTGAAGTGAGTCTGTTCTTCTCATACAGGCTTATGTGGTTACAGCAATCATGAAAATATATGCCTTTGAAATTTCAGCTCAGAGAAAAGTGGATATCCGACCTGAGGTGCATATAATGAACTCTAATACAATGTTTACTTTGACAACAATATCAATTTGCATACATTAATCGTCTGCATAGATTTGAACACCTTTCGATAGCAATCTTACTTTTGTAGCATAATGTGGAATTTCAATTTATTTATTTTAATCCTGTCTTCATTATTTTTGGTTACCATTTTTTATTTTATTTTAGATTAAATAGGTCATATAGGATGATCCCATCTCCCTTTCCTAAGTGATGGTTTGCTAATAGCGAGGTACAAACTAGTTTTCTCTAGCACAGTACTTGGCTATCAAGGTGCCATCTTCTAGAACTTTGCTGCTGTAGGGGTTGTTAATGTTAGACGTTTAGATGTCTATCTCATTAAAGTGTGGTCTTATAATCATCAAAGGATTCTAAGACTTGATATCAATTAGGAGTTCAAATACAACTAAACCTGCAGCTCTATTAAAGTTAGTGTTTTAAGGCTAATATAAGAGCTAGAAGGATTCCTATCTTAATTGTGGATTAGAAGTTATAAACCTAATGCAATAAGGACTTCTTAAGAGTTTCTTGATGGGCAAGACTCTTAGGTAGATGCATATAAATACAAGTGCCCCTGCTCAACCGATCAAGCCAACCCACACAAAAGAATTCACCCCATCTAGAATCAGTGTATTAAGGGATCGGATTGAGGAGATGTGCTCTTGTATATTCTTGATATTTTCGACAACTCTAATGGAAGACCAAAGTCATGTGTTCTACTTATGTGCAGTCAATATAGTTTACATGTGGTATCAGAGCCTAGGCTGCATGTTTTAGAACCAAAAAGAAATAGCCCACCGTACTTTGATGTTGCTGGCTGTGTACAATTATGGCATGATCAGTGGGCGATTTTGGGTTGCGAAGTTTTCTTTCAGTTTTGATGTCTCTGACAATGCATCCATATTTAAGGACTGGGTTTTGGGGTTTGCGAAATAGCATTTATTCGTCCTAAGGGGGCAATGCGTACGGACAACAGTCATATACTAGCCAATCTGCATATGGCCAAAATCCGGGACCTGCTTATGCTGGAAATTCTGCTGGAGGGCCTGAAGGGGGTCGCAAGTTCCCATGATTTGTAGCTCATTATGGGGACAATATAGCTCTATCTATGGTTCGGCTGTTTTGAGCAGTGCACCTCAGGTTAGTCTATTTCTTCTAGAACTCTTGTTAGTGTATTCCTGGTAACCCGTGCTTTATCAATTTGCTGTCTTACAAATATGGTTGCCGCAAATATTTTATAAAGTTGGCATCAGTTTTCTATATGTCAAGCAAGCTTTGTTTGCATAAATTGATAAATACTTTTACTACGGCAAAAGAATATATGCACCAGTATATATATTTAAGATAAAATTGGGGTTTTTAGTTTCAGCTTAAGTCATTGATTTTAAATTGATCCAAGCATGTTTTGTGTTGATTAAGTAATCGCATCTGTCATGAACTGTTTTGCCGTGACTTGTTTGGAGAAATATGTTTAGCGATTCTTTGATCAATTATTTAATGCCATGATTAATTAAGCTGAGTTTTAGGTTTTTATACATAAGCATAACAAGTGTACATATGCGAAAAGGTTATAAAGTACAAAACCATAAAGCTAAAACCTAAAATTGAAAGCTACATAAGCATGTATTGTTTTGTAATCTTTTGTTTCACTAACGCATTCTGTTAAGCATGTTTTCGATATCAAGTTTTTATCATTCATGCTTGAAAGGCTATTGATCAAAGATTGGAAATCTCGATTGCATAAGCTAAGCAAGCCACAGTAACCATTAGTTACAAGAGTGGTTTTCATTCAACAGTTTGGTCAATAATTGCATCTATATTAGTAGCCTTCTGTATTATTTTCCATCCATAGATGGGAATTGTACAGATTGATAACAATATGATGGAACAATCTGGATAGCAGATTGCATAGACTAGCAAGTCTTCTCTACATCCACAGATGTGAGCTCTCTTGCACAGAAGGTTATGCGAGTTTATTATGCAGGATTTTGGAATATGGTAATTTACACCCACAGTATAAATTAACGTATTTAAGTAAAGATTTTGGGGACAATTTATCCATGTATATTCATGGTGGAGTGATGCGAAAGACAACATATGTGAATTAATAGGAATTTCTCTCTATCCACGGATGTGAGAATTTAACCTACAAAAGAAATTCATATATCAACTCTTTTGGTGATCACTAAAAACATGTTTGATTCTCGACCCACAGGTGTGAATCAATAATGTACAGATATTTAAGCATTATGGGACAGCTTATTCAGATATGTTTGTGTTTAAAAACTTTTGGAATGTCATAATGAACCTTAACTCCATTAGGCTCATATACGGTTTCGTTTTTGTTATATGGATTGTAACATGATACATGTCCTATTTATCGGTTTTGATAAATCTCACCTATTTGAGTTGTTGATGATAATTTATTAATAGTGATCTTAAATAGTCATTAAAGTTGTTTTCATGACTCAAGAAAAGATAATTTTTGTTTATCACATAAAGGGAAACGTGAGCTATTTTGGAACTTTCTTGCTTGGCTATATATTGTTTGTTTATGTATGGACATGTTTGAGACTTGGTTGCCTTTTGTATGCATTTAAGTGAATGTTTTGTAGCATCAATGCAACTTCACATGTAAAGGGATTGATCCGTAGGTGATTTGGATTAAACCATGAACAGTTGGACTGATCCACACGTGTTAAAAGTATTAATCCGTATTTAATTGATTGAATCATGTAAAGTTGGATTAATCCATAAGTTGTGTTCATCATAAAATAAATTGGTTGTTTTGTAAGGTCTATAATAATTTTGGTGTGTTGCTGCATGTGTTTGGGGCATGATTACTGTTATAATTGACACTTTCAGTTTTGAATCTCAAGCTTAAAAGAAATTTGTTTTGTGAATATAAGTTTACATGCATTACAAGTATTAATTTGCAGATGTATTGCATTTAAGGAGCATCTCAATTTATTGCCATGGATATTGCATCACAGTTTTTTAATTCTCAGTTTTATCGACGTCTAATTATATGTCATGTTATATAGAATTCGTGCTCATTATTAAGAAAGATGATCTAAATACCCAAGGAAGGATAATATTTTGAATGATCACCTAAATAAAACTTGGGCTTTTGCATGGCAAATTTTGGATAAAGTTTTGTTATAATTTGAAGGAAAAGTCATGCAATATGAAGCTTAGATCATGTTTAAGAATATTGTATTATTGTTATTTCTTAATTGAATGAGTTGCATGGATCAAATTGCACTTCTAATTAAGGCTTTTGAATCAAAAGTGGCACATTGTAATATATAAAATACTCAAGTTACGAACGATCTTTTGATTGCTCAAAGTGTTTAAACTTGATAAAGTGATATTTTATATTTTACCTTTGTGATATGGTATTAGTTGTTTTGTTTGCACCTACATAGAACTTCATGTTGTATGTTTAGAATGCATAAGGATAACTAAATTTTGAGGTGTATATTGTTAGCATTCATAAATTTATAGTTGACAATTTTTCAGTTTTGAACTACGCTGACATGTCGTCTGTTAGGGTGAAGTTATAATTCGAATTAACTAATGATAAAATTAGGCGAGAAGGATGATTTTCTAAGGTTTCTGTAGGCACTGATTTCATGAAAATATGTTGAGAATTAAATTTTTGGTGAATTTATAAAGTTGAAACAGATGCAAGGAATTTTCCTGACAGTTTCTGCATTATGTATAAAGATCGTTGAATGACTCACCTAAAGATCTTCAAATAACCTGAATTTTTGGTATGATGAGCATATACGTGCCTTCTTAAATACTGTAAAGTTTCGTAAGTTTTGGATATATAGATAATTTGTGAGAATTTTATAAGTGATCAGTGTTCAAGAAAAAGCATGTGCAGGCAGTTTTCTGAGTAACCTTGTAGGACAATTTTAAGACCTTTTAATTCGCTTAAAAGACTCCATATTTTTTCTATATGAAGATTAATGTCTCTAGTTTGTTTCCATGAAATTTGAGGGCAGTTAGACTTATAAATCAATTATGGTAAATTCTCAAGTAATCACATATCGTTGCTGGAAATTTCTTGACAGTTTTGTGCATTTAGGCTTATACTGTGAAGTACATTAGGAGCATGCCTTGAAAGTTCTTTTACACCATTTTGTCAGTGTTTCTAATCATAAGGTTATTGGTGCACTATATATTGAAGTAGCAAAGTAGTGAGTGTTTGCCCAAGTGGGAGAAGTGATGTAAAGTTTTGGGCTTCACACTCAATACCTTATTATCTTGTATTTTGATAAGCTCATAAAGTTTTTCGAGCATACTTGGAACTGTTTTCTGGTTGTTGACACATTGAAGTTTTACATCTTAAGTGTTGGTTTTATGCATCTATATGTTTATGACTAATGTTTGGATGACTGGCTGTTTTTCATTTTGGCTACTAAAGTTCTTCAATGCTTATGGTTTTTAGCATTTATTGGTTAAAGAAAATTTAATTAATATTTAAAGTACAAAGTGAATAAAGTTTAATGCATTCATGATGGTTTTGTTATTTCTCAACTAAAGTCCAATCTGCATGACATGTTATATGTTTTTCAAGATATGTGTTAGTAAAGTGCTATTTTGAGAAATAAATTGAAGGAATTAAAGTTGAGGCCTAATCTTGAGGAAACAATTTCAGTGAAAATAATATGATTTGTTCTATGCTCATTTCTTGAAGCATGTTTTGGTTGCACAATGTGTGTTCGATGAGTGGGAGCATTCAATGATTTTGTTGCATACATTTAGTTTTGACTGTTTATGATTAATCACTTAACGTTCCAGTTCTTCATTAAGGGCTTTAAGGCTAATAAGAACAAAGATTGCTTGAATGTGTTAATTGTTCTTGTTAATTCATATTTTCAGTTGACAGTGGTTAATCAATTACTTTTACCTTTCATTGAATTTATGATCACTAATAAGCATTAAGGTTTTTGTTTCAAGCTTATAAGGTAGAAGGTAAAAGAAAGGAAATTGCATTGGTTGATTGATTTACTATATGAGGTTATTCCCAAAAGTGTTGATGGGAAATTTGATATAATTTTGTTATATCGTTTAGTTTGGATATGCAAAATCAGTGGGAGCTGAGTTTTATCTCACTTAGTTTCATTATTTTCTTGGAGACAGTTCAATTATTTTATAGCTATTTGGTTCAGTTCTTTTAAAATATTATGTGACTTCAGCTTTATGTTTATTATTCTTGACAAATGAATCCAGTTACATGTCATAATGCAGTATAGCTAGCTACGATCACTGCATAAGACATGAATTCATACCAGAGTCATTAAGGTGAGATCTTGGTAATCTCTTAAGGAGGGCGTATGAATGAAAGTGACCTTTGTAAACACAAATTAAGGTTGGTCATGATCATTCTGCATTCTAGTCTTGACGGAAGTCTCATGTGATCTTGAGAGCTTGTATGGGTAATTATAAAGACCTTGAAATATTGAAATGTTCAATAAGTCTTGATAGTTCCATGCTTGTTCTTTTGATTGACAATGACTTGATTAGGAATTATAGTTGAATTGAATTCCATAGGCCTTACAGTAATTGATATTGAGTTCTTGATGATCATTAGACCAAGTGGGAGAATGTTAGACGTTTAGATGTCTATCTCATTAAAGTGTGGTCTTATAATCATCAAAGGATTCTAAGACTTGATATCAATTAGGAGTTCAAATACAACTAAACCTGCAGCTCTATTAAAGTTAGTGTTTTAAGGCTAATATAAGAGCTAGAAGGATTCCTATCTTAATTGTGGATTAGAAGTTATAAACCTAATGCAATAAGGACTTCTTAAGAGTTTCTTGATGGGCAAGACTCTTAGGTAGATGCATATAAATACAAGTGCCCCTGCTCAACCGATCAAGCCAACCCACACAAAAGAATTCACCCCATCTAGAATCAGTGTATTAAGGGATCGGATTGAGGAGATGTGCTCTTGTATATTCTTGATATTTTCGACAACTCTAATGGAAGACCAAAGTCATGTGTTCTACTTATGTGCAGTCAATATAGTTTACAGTTAAAGCCATGGAAGTTACTGTTTTACCCTCACTGGCCTAGGGTGATAAAAAATTGCTCCATGTTTGTTCAGTATAGTCCTAATTTTTGCATTTGTATCTGAGGTTGAATCAGTTGTTTTCCTACGAGTGGTTTTTTTCTTTTAGTTTCCTGCTAAAAATAATGCATTATGATTAGTAATTATGCTCATAATTGTAAGAGTTCTACTGGTATTTATGCCATTTTATTTTGCTTTCCCTGAGAGAAGATAAGATTTGTTAACTTGCAGATCTTTGACTGAAAATTAAGTTGAAAGATTGAAAGTTCAAATCTCACCATGGATTGAACAGGCATCTCTTTATAGATTAGCATCAGTCATGACTGGAATGAATTTATTCTTCCCAAATGATGGAAATTGCATTGTATGTAAATATGCTTTTAGTAGTGGGTTGAATTTCTATAAAGAGCAGAGCTAAATCTGAATAAGATGTTTAATCAAAAGATGTAATGATTAACGTGGATTTTGATAGATGAGTGGCAGTGCAGAATTCTCATAGTAGTTTGGGAAAAAAGGACTTGTATACATTTAGAATCTGGTTTAGTAGTGGACATCTGCATTGCGGATGTCATCAAATCTACGCTCGTTTAAGCTGCTGTTCAATTCACTCAAGGTGGAATGAGCGTGTTTGCTATTTGTGCTTTTTCACCTGTTCAGAGCTTAGCTTTAGGGTTTAGGGTTAAGTTTTCCTGTTTGATGGGCCTTCTTTTCATCCATTTAGTGCTTAGGGTATCGGGTTTAGCTTACCATTCACAATAGTTAAACCATAAACTCTAAAGCTCTAACAAGCGATTCTACATCCTAAAGTAACAAATTGTTTTGAAACAAAAATTAAAGATGTAAAATGAAAACAGAAAGGAGACTTGAAAACAAAACGGACTGAGCAGCTGCTCAAGTCGCTTTCACAAAATTTAACATCAGCTCTAGCAGAATGACATGTGCACTGTAGATCATCCGCTCTTGAATGGTTGACTATATGTATGTATGTATGCATGTAGTTTCCTAATCTTTTAATGATTTAAGGCTTAGTCAGCAAGAAGTTGAATCAGAGTTGAAATGTTGTTTTATAATCGATGGTCTTTTTTTGTTATAATTTTTTTTAACATGGGGTACTTTATTTGTTTTAAGAATTTTGATCTGATGGCTGGACCAGGAAAAGTTTTAAGATGAATTGTCAAAAGATGTTTTAGGGTTGTATTGATTTTTGAATTGTTGGACTTAGCTGAATGTGTATGATATAATTGTTGCTAGAAATAACATATGTTTACATATTTAGTGACCAAGCGGAGGATAGCAGTAAGTCGTTGGTGGTGGGGCTCTTTTGAAATAGTTTCTATAAGAAAGGAACATAGTACAATTTTACTTTATACAATGGTTAATGCTAGTTAAGGGAGAAATATGCTTGATAACAGTCAGATATTATGTGCAGGATTTGAAATGTGTACGTAAAAATGTGTGCATGTGTGTCACAATGATCAGTTGGGTCCCCGACTCTAACGAGGGGAGATTTCGGGGCCAAACGGGTATTGGGTATGGGGATCTTCGAACTTGAAAAATCCCCAACGAGTATGGGAAGGGGATGGTATTGGCGTCTCCATCCCCGAATCCGACATGAAAATATATATGTTTATATTTAAATAAATAAATAAATATTTATAATATTTATGTTTAACCTTACGTTAACCTCCCTTTCCTAATTTTTCCTAATCTTTTTGGAATTTCATATTGATGTGATTTTAAATAGTTGAGTTGAACTTTATAGTTAATTTGGATGTGTTGAATGATAATTTATTATGAAACTTAATGTTAAAATGTATGATAAATATTTTTATGCAAAAAAAAATCAGGGATTCGGGGCGGGTATGGGGAATAGTCCCCCGATGGGGACGGGACGGGGATTCCCCGAAACCTATTAAATGGGGATGGGTTCGGGGACGGGGGCGGGGATGGAGAGCGGGGACAGCGATGGTATTGTCATACCCGGCTCCTATCCGACCCCTTGCCATCCCTACGTGTGGGATGAAGTTTGAGAAAAAGGGCCCATATCTAACAATTGCAAGGGCATTAGTGATATTTTTTAAATACTGAAGAGTTAGCCCCTATAAATAGGCAAGCAAATCATTAAATGAGGGACTTTTTTGGTCGAAAAGAAAAAGGCCATTGTAAATGTTGACTGCAAAATAATCTGACTAGATACCTTACTCTGTTTAAGGCCATCTCCAACTCAAGGGGCCAAACCCAAAAAATCCCAAATTTTAGTCTCAAAACACTTCCAACCCATGAAAATGAAGGACCCAAAATTTGGGAAAACCTAAACTTGAACCCAAATACCAATTCAACTATTGTCTGGACCCAAAACTATTCAGTGGAGCCCACCAACAGATGGCACAGCCCATGTGCATCATAAAATACTCTGGGGCCAGTGAAAGTGACTTTGTCTGTTGCCTGACGCCACGTGTTGGCTCCTAGTTCAGTAGCTGTTGCAACAAAATGTCCTTTTTTTATATATAAATTTAAGAGTAGTGATCTCTTGGTCACTTAGTGACCAAGGATCCGTAGTCACCCACCGTTGGATTTAAATCCAATGGTCTAATAGAGTTTCTTAAAAGGAATGCAAAAGTAAGTAGACTTTTGGATTTAAATCCAAAGGTGGGTGACCACGGATTCCTTAGTCACTAGGTGACCAAGAGAACACTACTCATAAATTTAATAGTAACTTTTAAAAAGATAGCGGGGCCTCATGCTGGCCTTTTTAAAAAAATATATATAATGAAGCTTTATTCCAGCTTTTTTTAAATTAAAAAAAAAATCTAATAGTAATTTTAAAAAGATTAAAATTATGTTGTGTGTTTTCTTTTGGAATAAAATTATATTTGTGGAATTTCAATTTTTTTTGGTCAAATTGTTCAAAAAATTAAATTATGAAGTTATTTAAAAAGAGAACAACTTTGCTGCTTGACTATGAAGCTAATTATAACCTACTTTTACTTCTTGTTGATATAGGAGATGTTAATCCAACGGAATTAGGAGTAGCCATGTCCAGCTAACAATACTTGTACGACAATTAATCCAAAAGGAAAAGAAGAAGAAGAAAAAACAATTATAATTTTTGCAAAGTTTTAAAATCTGGTGGATAAGCAATTGTAAAAACTGCAAACATTTTGGCAGGGTCGGATGTAAAATATAATAAATACGAATAAACTAACAATACAAAGATTTATATTAATTCGTTGTCTAGGTCGAATATGACGAAGAAATTCTAGCAATAACAAAAGTTCGAATCTCAATAATCCAAACCCAAATGATTCTCATTCAAATGAGCAAAGAACGATACTCATATTCTTGCTCACAAATAATAATAAAAATTAAATTTTTTTTGAAGTTATTTCAAAAAATAAAATATCCTACCGATATTTTATTTGGTAAATTTTGAAAATGTGCTATGAATGTATATATGTATACAGTTATCAACTGCACAGGTTTTAATAGGGTCAGTAAATTATTGATTTCCCTTCTTTTATCATTCTCTCATGTATGTAGGCAGATATATGACCAGAAAATGCAAACATATCATTCAACATTTAATGGATTTACATACTTTGGTTCCTCTTCCTCGTTAAGAAAAATGCAAAGCTATCATTCTCATGAATCATGTCTTGTTGCCATCGCATCTGGCAACAACCCACTGCCTTTGCCCACTATCAACTCTGACATCAGCAACCTGGTGACCTAATAGGTGGACCCCGCATAGGATTTTAACGGGTATGGGCCCTCTGCCATACAAGTCAAATGTAACTTGACACATATTACCCTGCTGCAACCGGGTGTGGGTGTGGGCTCTTAATAATGGAATACAACAAAGAGCCACATAAGTTTCCTTTGCCTCCATATATGTCGATGGGAATGTTATTCCATCGATATGAACACGTGACGCTGCCCCGCCTTTATTAACAACACATAGAACCAATTTTAACGTCTCCCAATCTAAATTTGGAGGAATTTCAAAACAAACTTCACATCGAGCAACTAATTGCGTAACAGTAGATAATTTGGTACTAGTGTATTCCTCTTTAACTAGTGTTGCATCTTTACAACAGCTGAACCACTTTGGTACTTCATCGCCTGGAAGAGTAATTTCAAATTCAGACCACGGATGAGAAGATACCTACAATACAATTGGTTACAACAATCATCATCTTAACAAATATAACATAGAGGGAGAGACAAAGAGAGACACAGAGAGAGAAGAGACAAACCTGATCCAGAAAATAATTTTCTGTGATGTCATTGCCACGTAGTCTAACGCAATTCATCAAACTCAGACGCTTAAACACAACCTCCGATGATAGTGGCAGTTTTGGAATTTTTTCCAATGATGTGCAGTTATCCAGGATTAGCAAACCTACTCTTGGTGGAAGCACTTCTTGTGGAATTTCTAGAAGACTCTTGCAATCACACAAGATTAGCAAGCCCAAGCTCACAAATCTGCTAATGCATTCCGGAAGCGTGACAAAATTGTTTCCAGATAGATTAAGTGCTTGTAATGTGGACAAGCAAGAAAGAGGGTTGCTGGGAAGTGGAAATAAGATGTTTGAGTTAGTTGAAAGCAGCTGTAATTCTGGGAAACTCTCAAGCCTTTTGCAATTCCTAAGATCAATATATTTAAGAGACTTAAATCTAAGTGTTGGAAACCTTGTAAGATTGAAGCATCCACCAAGACACAATTCTCGAAGCCCAGTAAGATATGCAATTGACAGAGGCAATTCTCTTATGCCACTTCCTTCCATATTCAATTCCCGTAGTGATTCCATCTCAACTTGTATTTCTGGGAAACTCTCAAGCATTTCACAACCACATAGATTAAGTTCTTCAAGAGATTTCAATCTAAGTCTTGTTCCAAACCTCTTAAGCTTAACGCATCTATAGAGATCTAATACAACAAGTTTATCAAGGAGTCCAACAGAATCATCAATCTCAACCAAACGTGTACATAAACTTAGAAACAAGTACTTTATGTTTTGGATTCCGGATAAGTCCGGGATTTTTTCTAAGAATTCACAATCACTTAAATCCATTGATGTCAGGTTTGGCAAATGCTGTGAGACAAGAACACAAAAACAGGAAATAATTAATCACACGCTTCAAACGACCAAAACTTAGAAAACAATTTTCGTTGTTTTTCCTTTCCGAAATTAACAACTCTATTTGAAATTATATATAATAGATGAAAATAATTTCAAATACATACCTTAATTATCTCCAATTTTCTGATTCGACTGCAAGGCATATTGAACACAACAAGACGTACTGGATGAAACTCGGATGGCAAAGATTGTAACGGACAACTAGGCCAATCAATAAATCGTAACGCATTGGGCAGAAAGTTAATGTCCCCACATAGAGATGCATTATGGTTTATGAAAATTTCAAGATTTACCATCTTACGAAAGCATTCTGGATTCAAAATTATCTCAGCTGATTTTGGAAGCTTCAGCATGATGCCTTTAATCTTTCTTGTTCCCTAAGATGGAAAAGCATTAATTAGGAAACGAAGTCATTGTACAAACCAAAATGCAAGAACATTTTGTTAAGAAAATTAAGGTAACATAAGGTATTCTTTCTTGTCAAATTGAATATAATAACATATGTGATACTTACTGTACATTCCGTTAGAACTTGTTCGACATCCTCGTAAAACCACAATCTACTACGCTGGCCAGGATCATTGGGGGATTCTTTGCGAACTATTTCCTTGCCCAGGTTTGCTAGCAAGTCGTGCATTAAAATCTTCCCCCATTCAATAGTTATCAATGCCTTATCAACGAATTCTTCAATGAATTTTTTGGGTACTATTTGTACTGGCACATAGTCCTCATCTTCACCCTTGAAGAAACATGCAATGTCGAGAAAAGCTTCTTTTGCGCGATCATCCAAGGCATCATAACTTTTTTGAAGTATTCTTTCAATATGTGTATAAGGTTCTCCTTCGTAACCATCTAATATAACTTGCCAACGTTGTATATCTATACCACGAAGATGAGAACCTAAAATTGTTAGAGCTAGTGGAAGGCCATCAGCAAAAGCTATTGCACGTTGTGCGAGTTCCAAATAATCTTTTGGAGGTTCACTTCTTCCGAATGCATGCCAACTGAAAAGCTCAAGAGCTCGGTTGGAATCTAACTTCTTCACCTCGTATATAAACTTAATTTCACGATTGTCTAGCAATCTCCTATTTTTTGTAGTAATGATTACTCTACTACCCTTACCAAACCAATCATCTCCAGCCAAGTTTTCTAACTGCTCCAATTGGTCCACATCGTCAAGAATTAATAGAATCTTTTTATGCCTCAGCCGTTCTTTGATAACACCGATTCCTTCATCAACATTGCCAATTTTCAACTTTTTGCCTAGATACTTATGAAGAAGAGTCTTCTGTAGCTGGACTAAGCTTTCTTCTCTAACATTTTTCAGGAAACAACTTCCTTGAAACTCATGGGCAATTGCATTCCATATAGCTTTTGCAATTGTTGTCTTGCCAATTCCAGATGTCCCCCATATCCCAACCATGCGAGGACCATTCCCACCAACATGTAAAAGCTTTTTCACATCTTGTACATGAGACTGAATTCCAACTGGGTGCTCGGGCACATTCAAATATGTGCGCCTCAGTACTTGGCTTAAGATTCCATCAACGATGTTGTTGATAAATGTAGCTTCATACCTGCCAGTTTAACCAAATTAGACACATTTAAATATCCAACCACGCAAAAGAACACAACATACTCAAGTACGTAATAGTTCTTCTGACCAAAAAATAAAAAAAGATGTTATGTATTATTTTTACAAAAGGATACTTTTCTTTAATAATGAGTAACAGTTAAGTAAAAAAAGAAAAAGAAATTAAGTTAACTTGAAAAAGATAGATAACCCTGAAATATAGAATCATGAAACTAAATTAAACATAATGCCCTACAGCTATCGAAAATATAAAAATACACAAAAAATTAAAATAAAGATCTTCTCCCTACAATTTTATATTTTTTACGAGTAACAATTAAATGTGTAACAAATAGTAATGAGAAAAAAAATTAAACTTGAAAATGATAAAGATAGAAACATACTCTCCATCCTTGAAAGGATAACCGGACAATTTTGCTGCTTTTTCAAGAGCTTTCTTCCATATGAGCACTTTCTCCTTGTCATTCTTGAATTTGCTTTGAATAAGGCCTTTAAATGCATCTCCAAATCTATTTGTTTGATTTCCCACATCCGACGGATCCACCTTGTAAAAAATGGGCAAAACTATTTGTTGGTTTGATTGTTTACATTGAAGGATCTTGACAAGTTCATCCAAGCACCACCTCGAAGATGCATAGTTTTCAGAGAATACAATGAGAGAAATTCTTGATTCTTCAATTGCTTTGACAAGGGCTGGCGATATTTCTTCTCCTCTTGTAAGCTCTCGATCAATGAAGGTGTTGATTCCCTTATCAGACAAGGCCTTGTACAAATGATCTGTAAAATTGGTGCGTGTATCTTCGCCTCTAAAACTCAGAAACACATCATATGGAGAAGAAGAAGAAGAAGAAGAAAAAGAGACTGGTTGAGTGGTCATAGGGGGCAGATCTGAAGGAAGTTGAGGTTCCACCCCATTATCAATTGGCAATGGAGGAGTAAAACAACTCCCCATAAACCTCGATAAGAATTCGAAGAACATTGAAGAATTGAAGAAGAAGCAGAAAGAATCTTATCTGATTTTGTATTGATTTTCTTTCTTAATAAAACAATACTGTAAGAACTAAGCTTATATACATGACAAATAGCTTAAGGCTTGTACATTCATCAAGATCAACTAAAGAGAAGCTCAAAGAATTGGGTATGGCAGTGGCGCCCTGGTTAGATTTATGAGGGCTTGACGAAGCAGTTTCCTATCACCTTCCATGCGGACGAGATTAAGTTAAAGGTGTGAGGAACTTTCGTTTCAACTTCAAGTCATCAAACGCTGAATTTTCTTTTCATACTGACGCGGTCTTTAATTTACTGAAGCATCTATAAGTGAGAGGCACTACCTTTACCTTTTCTTTGCTGAATAAATTGCTTTAAGATAGTGCACATGGCCAGTATTGCTAAATAGCAGAAATGGGCCTACATTGATAGCTACAGAAGTGGTCAAACGGTGATATTTCTTTTTCTTTTTTCACTTACGCTTTCTTTGAAAGATTGTCCTTCTATCCAAAGATTTTGTTTTTTTGGTCTAAAAATAAAAAATTGAAAGATTACTGAAACAAGTTTTATGGTTTGTTTTTTCTTAAACAGGTCTAATTACAGCAATGTTGACGACTATCTCTATGGTGTTTAGTTATAATCATGTTGAAGCTGTTTCTTTGTAATGCGAAGGTGCCTACAATTTGTTGAAGTAAAGGGTAAGGAACCTTCACTTCTGTACACGTGGCAAACCATATCAATTATCAAGTACGCTCAACATGTGCCTTGTGAGCAAAATGAGACGCAAAATTCTAATTTGTAGGGTAAAGTAAATGGTAAGGAAACTTCTCCTCTTGGACAGTGATACCTACTCGGACAGTTGGTGTCAATTGCCCCCATTTGACCCTTTTCTTTTACCTACAAAACAGGCCAAATTATATATATACTAAAACTGATCAGATCGGGTACTATTCATAAGCACTGTTCCTTGAACAGTGAACTGACGTTTTTACCCTTCTCAAAAACCTCTTTCTTTTCTTTCCCTTCTAGACTCTTCGACTGAGACACCTCCTCTAAAGCTCTTTTTCTTCTTTCCCTTCTGGACTCTTCGACTGAGACGCACCCCCAAAAAAGGGCAAATATCATTTTACCCCCTCAAGGTTTGGGGTCATTCTTGAAATGGGCTGCAGGGTTTTAATTTTGTCAATTTACGCCCTAACGTTTTAAAGTTCGACCAATTTACACGTTCCGTCAGTTTGACCAAGTGGTAACTCACTTTTCCTAGCTCGCTTCCACCTTCAAGGGTACGAACCTTCAAGATAACTTCTTATCTTTAACGGTTGTTTGTACCATAATCAACCAAGCATATTCGGTGCTAGGACATTGACAACGTCATCTTCTTCTCAGCTTATCGGAGACACTTCCCTTTGATACTGTGATTGCCTGCCAAAGGTGGTTACCAAGACTCCAGACAACCTAAGTTTTGGACACTTGTCACTACCACAGTGACTTGCACAAAGTCCCACATCGAAACTTTGTGCAAAGTTCCTCTCTCAACTCTCCTATAAAAGGGAACAGTGCCCAAGGTAAAAAGGTAACTCCAATCTGACCGTACCGTTACTCTGTCAAACTTACCATTTACTGCTTACTGACTTAGGCATCGAAGAGCCTTCAGCCGGCACCGCACCGGTGCTCGAGGCTTGACGATTTCTCCCTTTGTTTGTTCTCCCTCAGGCTTAGCTCTTTACCGAAGACCTAGCTCCTCATCGAGGACCTAGCCCCCCGCAGAAAGTCAATCCATCCCAGGTCATCACTTAAGACCCGACACTTCATTCATTTAAGTTGAATCCAGTTTAGGACATCAACAACGGTGACTCACTTTCTTTCACTACATGATAAACAAGTATTTTGTTCAAAATTTTGAATCTCTGCATAATAATCATACATTTACATTTACCCATATTTTGTTACATTTAAATCGTTCTAATAATATAAAAACTTATAATATGGCACGTCAAACTCCAAATAAATATTATTCTCTCTTAACACTGTTAAGTCCAAATAATATTTTAAAAATAACAACGCTTGCCATGGATTTTAACCCTTGCCTTGACCTCTGCTTTCCTGATGAAGATAAGAAACCAAAAGTGTCAGAGTTTGTGAAAACTTGAGAAAATGTATATTTATATTGTCATAGACTAGTTGGAACTCTTTCTTTTGTTTACCAGCTAGCCCTCACCATATATATTAATATTATCAACATTTTTGAGGTTAAAATTTTCTATATAGATATTGTAATCATAATGGGGTCTTCTATGTCTCCCTATCCCTTTTTCCCATTGACTTGAATGGTATTTTTCATACGTCAACGCAGTTTCTGTCTTATGCTACAGTGTGAATGTGTTGAAGTAAATGGTAAGGAACCGTCAAGGAAACTTCTCCTCTTGGACGGTGATACCTACTCGGACAGTTGGTGTCAATTGCCCCCCATTGACCCTTTTCTTTTACTTACAAAACATGCCAAATACAAACTAGACTGTACCTTTGCTGCACCATGTTTGTCTAAAGCAGCTTCACATGGTAGATCACCCTGTGAAGTATGTGATATAAACTAATGTTAAAATAAATCTGATCACAGCTAGGAGTATTTTCATACAATCAAAACCAAAAGGGCCATAAGTACCAAATCAAGTAGAAATTTTAGTGCCTTTGCTACAATATATGCTAGAACAAGAAAGACATTAGCATAAAAGTTTAGTTTTGTTGAAACGTCCATTTATTGTTTTATCAACGCAACCTTGGTGTTGTTAGTTGAGAAGGGAGGAGGGTGCCTGGAAAACAAAAACAAAAACCCAATGAAACTTAATAACTTATTATCACTCATGCTCATATAAGAAAGAAATAATAAATAAATAAAAACCTAGAGAAAGCTCTCTCTTTTCTCTCTCAAGCACTTTCCCCTTCCCCCTTTTACCCATCCCACCTACCGAGCAATCAATCTTTAACAAACGCTAAAAAAGATAAAAACTATTTTCTCTCTCTTTTTTTGGGAAAAAATAATGGATAAAGCATAAAACTCATATGAATAATTGAAATTGTGATTTCATTTCTTTTGCGGGAAAAAAGTACTTAGCATCTCAGGTTGGTGTGAAAGTTGGATTGGAAATTCTAATTTCAACCAATTCTGATTTGAAATTTTTTTAACTTTTAGTGAGTTCAAATTAATTCCGACATCTAAAAGTTTCAAAAATTCTGGAATAAAATAAAGGATTGGAATTGGAATGTATCTCAAAATTACAAAAATTCTGAATTATATCAGAGTTTCAAAGTTAGACTACATATCATGAGTAATATCTGTGGCCACCAGATGCACTTTGCATATACAAATAGGATCTAGCCATATCCTTGACCATTAATAGGATCTAGCACTGCAAATGTCGACACAAGTGGATTTGTTCCAAGAAATACAATGTTTGGAATAATAAAAGAGGCCCAATAAAAGGACTTTTCGAGCCAACATGGGCTTTGAGTCGTTCAAAATTAGAAAAGTAAGTGTCCAAAGATCGAAGCCCAAGTACGGCTTTCTTCATCCTCTTTTTAGTTAATTGTATTTAGGCCCACTTTGAACTTGTATTTGCTTTCTTGTAAGTCTAAAATATCCATGATATCCCGATATTTTCATCGAAATTTTCGTGTTTTTGGACTACCGATATTTCCGATACCATCGATATTTTAGACCTTGGAATTGAGCGGCTCGTGGAAAAATCCGAGACTCAATCTTCAAATGATTTTGCTTATGGACAACGTCAACTAATCTCGGATCCATATGGGTGGGGTGTTAACAATTACATGCAAAACTATTTTGGGGATTTATCATTTGATGACTACTCTCCACAATACACTTACTCTACACATAAAGATGATGAAGATAATGAAAATTTTGAACTTCATATGAACTATATGTGATACTAAGTCACTCATGTATCTTACCATGCAACGTATAAAGTGTAAAATATTGTAGTAAATAATTATATATAAATAATTATGGTGTGTTTAATTTTCTTTCATTAATTACTACATATTTTCTACACTCACAGTATTTGTCAGCTCGCTATACAATCAACTTAAATTAATTAAACCTATCATATAATGCATTTCCTTCCAATTTTTTGTGATAAACTAATAGATAATTGACTAAAGAAACATCCTACAAAGTTTCAATAAAATTTTCTAAGTTTTTCTTACAATTTTCGTGATTTTTATTCAAATTTTATCGATATCGATAATATTCCGATATTTTTATCGAAATTTCCGTGTTTTTGGACTACCGATATTTCCGATACTATCGATATTTTAGACTTGTAACTGCATTGTGTCCATCAGACAATCTTTATCTTTAAGCTTCTATTGTACTTTTGGTCCGATATTAGTTTAAGGTCACAATTTCTTCCAAGTTTTATTCCATAACAATTGAAATTTTGAAGTTCTCTTAATTGATGCATAGAAAAAAAACTTATCCAAGCTAGATTCCCCACTTGGCGCATAATGACTTTGATTAGAGGTAAAAATCAAACGAGCGCAACACATTCACTACCTCACTTCACCATTATTCACCTCTTTCCACTAGAAGAGAAAAACAATAGTAGTGACACACCTAATGCAATTGAGAAAGACTAGTATCCGACTCATTGGAGAATGTTGTACAAAATAAATTTAAAAAAAAGGAAAAATAAAAAAATAAACTATTTAACAAATAAAAATGGATAGAATAAATAAGATTACATAGTAAATTCAACGAAAAACAAAAATAAAAAAAATATTTTTAAAAAGAATGTTGTAAAAAAATAAATTTTTAAAAAGAAAAAGAAAAAGAAAAAGAAAAATTTAATAAATAAAAAATGGATAGAATAAATAAGATAACAGAGTAAATTAAACCAAAAACAAAAACCATAAAATATGTAAAAAAGAGGATGAAGAAAAGGATGGAGGTTGGGTTAACAGAGTGCGCCTGGAGCTTAACAGAGGGTGCGGCACGTGTAACCCAAGCACAGACAATCGGAGCGCCATCTGCTGCTCTAATAAGCCAGCGTTCTTTGTGCACAAAGACGTGTGATCTTTCCACTTCGTGGTCAGCGACGGAAGACCTCTACCTAATTACAGGCAAAGCGGCATTTTGCAAAGCCACCTCTCCCACTCTCCTCATTCTGCGACAGGTCACACACAATCGCGCCAACCCCAATGGATCTCTGGCCAAATTTGCGGTCGCATTTGACGTCTGACACCGATTTCATGCGACGACATTTTACACTCTACCCTTCCATGCCATCCTTATTGCCCCCACTTGGGTCACAAGTCAGCGTGACTTGACTCGGCAATGGAGTCTTCTAGAACTAATTATATAAATAGCACCACCGAAGTATAATTTGTCGATGTGGGACAAAATTGCGCGGCCTGGCGAGTTTTTTTTGTTTTTTCCACTTGAAAAAGAGTAAAGTGGGTCTGTTGTCCAGAGATTAAGGTACGGGCTCCATTTGCTCCTGTGGCTATTTCTCTAGAACATGTTGCACAGGTGATCTGTTTTTCTTAAATACTTCTTTCTCTTCTCTGTATAGTTTTGCTGGATATAATTCAGTAGAAATGCTAGCTTTATATTGGCCCCCTTTTTTTTTCTTCTCATTTGTTGGAAATATAAATCTCGTGCAGGCTTTACTGGTCTTTTTCTCTCCTTTCCCTTCTTTTTGTTTGTTGGTTTTTTAAATATTAAAAAAAAAACAAAATTAAGCATATACGGAATCAGGATATTCGTGTGGTAAAAACTAGAAGAGTTCTTTTGTTTCCCCTGTAAAGAGAGTAAGTGGGTTTGTCCAATTTGACCCCAAAAAAATTTCATGTCTTTGTTTCACATAAAACTGAAAACTGAAATCAATTACCAAACAACTTTTGTTCAGTTATTAGTTTTAAAAAAATGAAAGTGAAAAACTTATGAATATCAAACAAACCCTAAATAATTTTGTTTCGCCTTTGTCTGAGTGAGATACCTTTACATATTTTATTGGTTTGTTTTGTAATTCTTTGTCATAGGGATTATGATTATGATTTCGCCTCATTATTCTTCGTCATAGGCATCTGAATCAATGCGTGTTGATGAACTATCTAAGACAACATGACGTTCATTAGATATATGCTTTTGACCTCATTATTCTTGTAGTGCGCCTACAATTAAAATAGTATATTACCATTTTGATTTTTCATTATTATTATTATTATTATTATTTTGCGTAAAGGAGGGAAATTCATTGAATAACAAAGGTAAATACAGAGAATTGAGACATCAATGCCCTCATAACAAGGAGAGATGGAGCCAACTCAAACTTTACAATACAAGCACAAAGGCTATAATTAATGAGCCAACATAAAAACAATAAACCCATCTCACTATAACATGCCTAGCTAAGGGAGAAAACACTTGAACCAAAGAGATGATGGGGGAAAACCCAAGCACAAAGCTCCTCGATTGAAAGGGCAACGCTTGCAAAGCTCAAAGCATATGTTACTAAGATGTCTTATGCATGACTCCTTATGCTTATCGCGTTTCATAGATTTTCAACACTGCACTAACCCATATACATAAGTATTTTGTTCTATTTTAGATTTAAATTTGGCACCGAGAACAACATTTTGGGATGTTGCATGTGAAATTTTTTCAGATGTTAATTGTGTCAATAATGTATTAAAACTTTCCTCATAATAATCATTGGCTGCTCAAGTGCGATTCTACCAAAATACGAGGTATTTCTTTTCCGAAACTCTCTTGGGTTAAAAGAGAGAAAGATATCAGACTCAAAAGGATCAATGGTTTTGAGGAAAACATGTTCAATGAAATGCTTTAGGATTCAATGCAAATCTTAAAGCAAATGCATATATATAGATATATATTAGAACATAATCAAAGCCTATTGTTAGATTTCCTTTATGATTATAACACATTATATAATAATTCATGTCTCTTCAATAGATTCTACGAAGGGCCACACTTGATTTGTGTTTGAATATATTTATGTACATAAGTAAATAAGAATCCTTTTCTTTTTAAAGCTACCACATAAATTTTTGTAGCTTTGTGTCACTGGGCCCGCCCACAATAGCCCAAAACAAACTCTGGCCTAGATCACTTGAGGAAGTGATTGGACCCTTTCAAAGTACCTGAAGCCGACCTTCCCTAAGTACACCCAGACCCAATTGAGATAGAGAAAGGCCGCCCTAGCCCATATAACAACCATACAGCTGATTAGAAAAAAAAAAAGAAAAAAAGAGAAATTCGTTTCGGCCCCTCCTTACCCAGAGAAACCTGTTTCAGGCCCTAAATGGCATGCCTACAAGGGTCCACTATACCTCTTATAGACTCACCAGTACGTCACAAGTCGCGTGGCAACTTTACACCCCTCCAAGTCCATTTTTATGGCTCCCACATTGAGTCACAAGCCCACATTACTACGCCCAGTGACTTAACTTTCAACATTTGTGTATGTTAAATGTGAGACGAAAGGATATCTCGCCAATGTGGGACTAATAATTGTCATTTGGCAAGAGAAGCCCAATTTATTTTCTAATAAAGACTGAGGTGAAACTCACATTGTTTCAACTACAATCAAAACCGACATGATTATCTTCTCATCTTAATTGACAATCACTCATCTTTACTTATTTTAGAATGTGTTTGTCACGACCCGACTCCTCTAGCAAGATATTGTCCGCTTTGGGCCCAAGCCCTCACGTTTTATTTCTGGGAACTCACGGCATTTCATACAATTCATTGCAATCATGCTCATTTTGAAATCAAAGTCCACTCATCGTTGGTCCTACGCTGCACAACTCTAAAAGGGTCTCGCTTGCTGCGTAACAGAGTCAAAGTACATGTTCACCCATTTTTGTTTAGTACCTGTGATGGCAGGGCAAAGTTCCCCATTAATTCAAAGACCATGTTTTGGTCAATAAATCAACTTTCTTTGTGTGTCGAGCGTGCCACTGTTAGCAAGTTAACAAACCTCTAACAGACTTAAAGAACGAAATAACTTGCGCCCCAAGTCATCTGATAAAAATCAAGCGATTGTGCATTTGGGTGAGGAATATCTCCCAAGTAAGTTCTTTTCTATGCCTCAAACAAGTGATGACTTCATAATTTTCACAGCTAATAAATTGGGAAATTCTAGCAAAATATTCTTACATAAAGATAACAAATTTCAGGCAGAACTGCTTGATCTTCGGGAATTCATGTAGCAACAATTTCAACTAACGGAAGTTAGCTGGGAATCGATACCAACGCTGGTGATTGGCAGAGCTTTTCATCAATTTGAGCCATAGGGAGGCTAGATCTGCAGGCAGAACTGAGAGTCTGCGCCTGTTCTGGATGTTCTGGACGGACTTCCTTCACCTGGATTGACCTGAAATGAAGTAATTACCCCGTTTCTTCCAAAGTCTTGGTAGCATTCGAGTTGAATCTGCTTTGCATTCACCTTCTGGCTGTTCTGTAATGGCGGAAACCTGAGTTCTGGCTGACTTTCTCGGAAGATACCTCATGTTCTGGATTGGATTGCCTTAAGAGTGGTTCTTTGGAATGCTTTGAAAGCTATAAAAGCTTTTGAAAATTTTGTTGAGGTTTTCATATGATGATATGAACCGAGTTCTGCTTGTTTGGGCTTTGTAAAGTGATACAGAATCTGTATCTCTGGCTTTTCAACAACTTTCTTTGTTTTGAGTCTGTGGGATCAAGAGATCTTTCTGTTCAGTTTTGACTGAGAGTTTGTTTTTTGTTGGTTGGATGATTGTTTTTTATGTCTTTGGTTTTTATTTCCTTTTATAGAGATGTTTTAACGAATACCCCTAAAATATCCCCAAGATATTCTAGTTTTAAAAAGGAAATAATTGACCTCAGATAAGAAGTAGTTGCTTATCAACTTTATCTGTGAAATGAGAACTTCTTTTCTTCCTCGGAACTTGTTCTCTAAGAAACATCCTTTCTTCTTTTGTACAGAAAAATAATCTCAGCCGTCAGCCTACTTTTTGAAACTTGGTTCCGAAAAACTTTTTGATTTTGATGAGACTTTCGCTTGTCCAAGAAGAAGGCTCTCTGTCTGTGAAAAATATCCCTGTGAATCATCAGTTTTACTCAGTCAGTTTCCAAAGTCAGTTTTGGAACTTGTGTAATCAACTTGTCCTGCTTCATTCTGAGCCTGTTTTTGTCATTTGGGCTTTGGGCTTTTTGTTTTGGCCTAACATGGGTTTCTCTTTTGAAGATAGCCCGACCCAATTTCTGAACCCTGCTTTATTTCAATTAATTGCCATTTAGTGGCAATTAATTTTTACCTTAATGGTTTTTCCTAAATACATGGTTATTCCTCATTTTGGTGAATAACCTATGTATTTTATCTTTGTATTTTCTCTTGGGCTTGACGTATAGATTTCGGGCTCAAACAGTACCTAAAGCGATAGATACGAGGATTGGATTAATACCATGAACCGAACGAGAATCGTAAACTTAAACCCTAACAAAGTACCTAAAGCGATAAATACGAGGATTGGATTAATACCGTGAACCGAACGAGAATCGTAAACTTAAACCCTAACAAAATCCAACTTAACGTGCACATACGTCGTACTCAAGATTCCCAGAATCGCTCCGCCGTAGCACGATATTGTCCGCTTGGGGCCGGAGCTCTCATGGTTTTGTTTATGAGAACTCACGAGCAACTTCCCAGTAGGTCACCAATCCTGAGATTGCTCTAAGCCACAACTCGCTTAACTTCGGAGTTTCCACAACTCCGAAGCTAGTGAGCTCCCAAAAGGCCTCGTGCTATTTGGAGGTGGGTATGTACATATAAGGCACATCACCCTCTCTGTTGGCCGATGTGGGATCTCACAATCCACCCCCCTTAGGGGCCCGACGTCCTCGTCGGCACACTCGCACCACACGGCAGAGTGGCTCTGATAGTGTTGCTTCTCAAAAATCGAAAACCATGGAGAGTTTGCAACTCCAACTTTTGGCAATTTACTTCTTGGTTTTCGCTTACACAATTTCTAATTTCAGGCGGTGCGGTGGCGGCTCCGTTTTAGATTATACCGGCTCCGTTTTAGGTTATACTGTCGCTTGTCCGTCGGTCACTAGTTACGTAAGTTCGGTTTGGTTACTGAACTGATTCCACTCCTATCTAAAGGGGTTAGTATTTTTATGTTACACTTGTACTGGTACTTTTAGTTGTATTGAAACTACAACACAATGTCTATATTTGTAGAATTAAAAATTAAATTATTGAGGAGTTATGTTGTGCTTAGATAAGTAAAAAGGATGAAAATTTTACTCAAAAAGATTTTCCAACTCCAACTTTTGGTGATTTGCTTCTTGGGTAAAACTTACACGGTTTCTAATTTTTGCCCTCTGATCATTTGTCTCGCTCAAATTTAATTGAGGTAGTTAACTAGCTAGGAAACCTTAACAAGAAGCATAAAACCATTACATAATTATTTTTAAATAAAAAGAGCCCTCTCACATCAAGTTTTTAAATTCTCTCACAATTAATCCTTAAAAGTTCAAACCAAACAAAATTCATTTGGAAAATTAAAAATTACAGCAAATTCCAAAAAAATCTCAAGATAAGAAAAACCATTATATATAAAACCCCTTTTATAAGATCATCATACCAATTTTTTTTTCAATTAATTGTTAATATTATATTACACATAATGTGGATCCCATGAATGACATATCATCACTTAACTGATTTCGCGACAATGAGGATAATGACGGAATCATATAGCAACAAATTTCCAATATAAGGTACTATATTGTTAAAATTGAAAGGGCATGAATAAATAGCATACCTAAAGGCTTAAGGATACAATTTGAAGTTTGGGTTTTATTTTTATTTTTTATGTTCGTTTATTAAACCTCTAATTATTAACTTATATTAGGAAACCCCATATAAAAGCTAAGTTCAAACCAAACAAAAATTCATTTATAAATTAAAGAGAAAAAAACACCATATTCAAAAATTTCCAAGAAAGAAAAATCACCATATCAATAAAAAATTACATTTTAAGATCATCACTCAATTTTATTAAAAATCTAATTATTAACTTATATTTGGAAAACCCACATCAAGTGTATTTCTCACAATTTATCCTAAAAAGTTCAAACCAAACAAAAAATAATCTTAAATAGGGTAGACAAAAAACGATTTACATAAATAAACCCATCATTTGAAAAAAAAAAGTAGAAAAACAGAGGATGGAGGTCGGGGGTTGAAGAGTGGGGGCCCACGGTGGGTGGCGACATGAGGGGTGCCGGCGATGCTCTAGTAAGCCAACGAGCTTTACAGAATGCTGCAAAGACATCTTCCATCTGCAAGGCGGAAGGAATTCTTACGGCCTGCACTTCAGGGCTGGCCTAACCGAAACCGGCCTGCACTTCAAGGCAACCGAATTCTCCTCGCTGCTCTGGTAAGCCAACGAGCTTTACAGAATGCTGCAAAGACATCTTCCATCGCGGAAGGAATTCTGACGGCCTACACTTCAGGGCTGGCAACCTCTTTCTGCCGCAGATTGTCCTCAGGCTCCTACCCCTTCCAAACCATCCTTATTGCCCCCACATTGGGTCACAAGCTCACGTGACTGAGCTCAGCACTTCTTAAGCCAAGACTTGAGTATATTAGGTGCTTAACTTTTGACTATTCCACCGATGTGGGATTTATGAAATCTGAGTTCCCTTTCTTCACGTATTTGAATGAAAAGCTTTGCATCTCTTTGGTCATATCTATTTAAAATGAAATAGAAAGATGATTTTTCTAACAGTTTTCGCTTATTTCAACTAATTTACAAACACCAAACAGATTGAACAAAATGGAGAAATCTGTTGCTTGTTTTGTTTGGTTTCAAACTATACAAAATGGTTGCCAAGAGCACTTTCGAGTGCCATTCTCAATGAAGATCCTGTGTACGTAGAACAATCAAAAGAGTTGATTGATTTGCAGAGTCCAAATCTTATGTTTTTGCCTCAAGAATTCTGGGGTTTGGGATTTATACTTTGGCCTTCAGCTTCGACTAGATAAACAAGTTTATCGTTGAAGCACCGACAAGTTCCACCCTCTGGTTACTTCTTTGAATAAAAGAAATATGGGTATGGGCCTCCATAATCAATTTGGGCCTTTCTTGATTAAACAAATTGTAGTTGGTTTTTGGGGTGTCTTATGAAGCTCCTCCTGCTTAAACCCTAGAATGCAATGCTTCTATTTTATTTTATTTTTTTGTTCGAAAAATGCAATGCTTCTAAGGACAAGCGATGTTGATAGCACAGCAGGAAAACCAGAAGGCAAAGGGTTTCACTTTCAATATGGGATTTTTATGTAAATCTAGATAGTTACAAAATATTAACCACTAACCTGACTCAGACATGTTGATGATGTTACTAGCACAGCAGGAAACCTAGAGAGTTCTTCTCCTAGAAGCCGAGCCTTATAGCAGTGATTCTAGATTAGGTGAATTTCTGTAAAGCTTAGGTATCTTGACTTTAGGAAGGAGCCTTCTATTAATAATAATATGCATCTCTCTAGGAGTCTTGCCCATCAAGAAACTCCTAGAGATAACCTTCAAATGATAGGATTAGTGAATCTTAATCCTTATAGAAGTAGGAATCTCAAGCCTTTATACTTATCTTAAACACTTATATATTAGGCTACCATATGAGATAAGGATTGAGTTCTTGATAAACAATGAATCATTTCACTGGCGGAGGGAGGAATTCGATAAAGGATGGTCTACTTAAAATAGCTTTATAGTTACAATAAACTTTATTTTTATAGGAAAATATATTTAAGAATTCATTATAATTATTAAATTTCAATATCACAAATTTAATATTTTAAGTATAACCCAAATTCTAGCAACCTAAAAATAATGAAAGAGTATCAAAAGTTGATTTTAGATAGAATCAGAAAATCAAATAAAATCTATGGCACACAAGTATAAATGACATATGAAGACATGAACACAAATATAGATCATGTTCATTGTAGACAATTAACATTTGCGAGAAGGGTTAACAATAAGTATAACTATAAAACAACTTGGATAACAAACATAAATATAAGGTTTTCAAAATGTTGAGAAGGGTCAAGTTATCCTTGTGGGCCTTCATTGGCTCCATCAATGAATCCTTTGCAATCCTATACCGATTAGAAGATCACTTCTATAGGTTTAAGACAGTAAACCATCTTACATTTTATTGATTGTTATTTTTCTTAAGTTTATCATAAATAAGGAGTGCATGCACTTATAAATGTATAAATTAAAGAAGGATCTTCAAAAACAAAAACAAATTGTGTCCCGGCTAGCGTCATGAAAAGGTCCTCCAAGAACCCATTGACTAGCTTTGTTATGCACGAGTCTCATTGAGAAGTGGGGACTGCATGCAGCTTCAAGTTTGAAGCACTACAAAAGGGTTGAATCCCAAACATGTTGTCTGTGAGCCCCCCCTCTTTGCCAGCCTTAAAGAAATTGCTCTTCCTGTATTTTGGGATTCTAGAGTCCTATAGCAAGGCAAATTTCGACACTCTTTTTGGTACCACCAAATGTAAGGAATAATATTTTCATAATATTTTATGTGGTCCATATGGTATGGCTTGTATATTCGAGAATTATATAGTATTATAAGAATTTAATAAATATTATTCGGAATAATCATATTGGTCAAATTAAGAGAAGTAGTTTCTTATTTTATTGCCTTGATGTGTGGTATTACTTAGAGCTATACTAAGAAAATAGAGCTTCAATAGGAAACTGGTATCTCTCGAAATATAATAATGCACATACCCATTTAATGTATACAACAAGACATATTAGGGTTTCTACGTGTAAAAGGTTAGAGAGAAACCTATATTTTATTTACACTAACGGCTCCTTTTTGAATTGCTCAAGACAAATACGACGTTGGTTTAATTGAAGGCTAATCAAGATATGTATATGTAATTATATTTATTGAATTTCCGCATGATGCTATTGTAAAAACCATAAAGTCCAAGATCTTGGACTTATGAATTAGGTCTTACGCCCTTACTCAATATTATGTTTACATGAAATGCCGATATTTGTTGTATGCTTAGGCTTAGCTTCTGTCTAAAACTAAAAGTAAGCATATTATTATTGTTAATATAGTTATCTTAAATCTTTGATGCTTTGGGACCAGAAGACTCTCACGGGTTGGCCCCTTCCAAAGAATTGCACCTTTCCGCTTGAAATGGAAAGCTTGTCTTAATTACATGATTGAATAGTTTGAACACCCTTTCCTTGAACATTTTGGTCCAAAAGGCTTTGACTAATAATACCAATACCCAAAAAGAAAAGAATGGGCAAGAAATCCAGTAAAGTAAATTACAATTAAACCATATTGCTGGATATAAATTACAATTAATTTTACCTAGGTCATAGATGGTGCATGGAAGAGTTAAACTTTTTCCAATGTTATTTATTCGTACTTTATTTTTGGTTATATTTAAGAAAATAAACCTCATTGAGGTTCGATCTTGGGTGCTATGGAGGAGGGGGAATTCATTCGCTATTTATTCATACTTTGGTGGGCTTGGAAAACTCTGTTTTTATTTCTTTATGATTAGTACAAAATTAAGAGTGGATGAACCTATTATACAAAAGAAATCAATTCCAAAGTTGACTTATTTTTCGAACGGGTCATTGGGCAGTTTCACTTCAATATCAAATTTCATGTGTTTGCAAGGTACATTAATAAATTTGCGAAGATTTCCCACAACAATCTCAATGGACACTTTCTAAAACATACATTGTAAGCAAAATATGAGCTTCCAAAATACTAATGCGACACACCTCCCTTATTATTTTACAACAAAAGAAATTAAAATAAGAAGATTCTGCTTTATGGCTTGAGAGATACAACTATTAATTTTGTGATTAGAGAGGCCAATTTATCGAGGTATAGATTAGTCCGTTTTGTTTTGTAGATTGAAAATGTGTCTTCATGGTATGGGGATCCTCTTGATATCATTCAAGACACAATAATTGAGTATCTTCTGTAATATTTTTTTGCCATTTAAATACATTGTTTTTCTCTCAAAATAAAAAGAGTGCATAATAACTATGCTGGAATTGCAAGGAACACTCTACTTAACTTTTATAATAATCTTATAAAAATCGAAAAAATATATAAACTTTTATTTAATTAAGTAATCTCATTAATGTTTTAAAAATATATAAATTTAGATTATTGCTTGTATAAAAAGAAAGAAATAAAAATATCCCAATTGACAATTGGCATTGGCAAAGTGGGGTATGAGCCCAAAAGCCAAAACCGGGACCGAGTCTGGGATTTAATATTTGGTGCCAGCGGGACTGGCGCCTGCCGTCGTGCGAGGAAACCACAACCCCCAAAAAGCCTTAGCTTTGACCGTTTGACAGAGATACACGCACACACTGGGGCCTTTTTTCCTCTTCCAGAGGTCTCTGTCCTCACAAAAAAAACTCCCTCTTGTTTCTCCCATCACAACTCCAAAGCTTATAGACATGGCACGCACGAAAAATCATCATCACAAAATTCATAAAATTATTATTAAGCCAAAAAACCCAAAAGAGTTCCAAAAACAGCTTTCTTCTTCCGGAGAAGAAAACAAAGTACAATCTGACGAAAACTCACAGTTTCCCAATCCCAATTCCAATTCCCAAAATCCCCCGTTTGGACTTTTAATTGAAAGGACATTCAACATTCTATCCTCCCTTTTGACCCTTCCCTCTGTTTTTTTTTTCTCATTTTCTTTTTTCCCAAAGATAAATATAAAAAAATTATTTGATTCTTTACACATTCGGTTTGAACTGTATTGGAATTAGTCCGAGTCAATTCTAGGTCTCAGCATACCAATAAAGACGAGAATAATTGTCTAATTTAATTGACATAGTCTAGTCTAGATCGATCCATCTTTGTCTAACAAATTCCCATAAATGTCTCATTAAAAACAACAATATTTGGTTCCTACGTTCCTTTATAATAACAAATCACACTCTAATAAAAAGAAAGAGAAAAACTTTTCTACATGCGTCAAAATGTGATTTGTCCGTAAAGAAAAATAACACAATTAGAATAGTATGTTTCAAGAATTCGACAGAAATATTTTATTTTTTTTCAAGAAAATGGACAACCGAAGTCAGTTTTGCTAGCGACGTTATTTATTGCACTTGTACTTGTTTGTACATCAACATGGGCAGTTCTAGAAACACCACTGTAGAGGACTTGAGGCCATTCGTTGCAGAAACACAGACACACAAAAACGTATGGAATATGCGGGTCTCCTTATCAAGTTCAATTTTCCATGTCTTTTTTTCTGGGGAATATAAATAAAATCAAACACAAAATATTTTATCAAGGAATAGGAATTGCTTTGTCCAGTTGACTTTCTCGAGAAAACCCATGTTGGCTGTCAACTTGTTTCATTGGTTGTTGTTGCCGTACTATTTATAATAAGACTTCAGAGATCTCCTCCTCCTCCTCCATGAATGTCAAAGCTTCTTCAAATTCTGGTAATTTTTTGATTCTGTCATTTGAAACCACATTCCATTTTGGTGGTTGTGTTTGATGCTCTTTTGGATGTTTAGGCAATTGGATTATTCATGGGATTTTGTTTGTTCAATCATAATAGTTTATCAATATTCTCACGTTGTCCTATTTGCTTTCGTTTGTTCAATCATAATATTTTATTAATATCTTGTCAAATTTATGAAATTTCCAGTTTTTATATCTTTAAGAACAAATGACATCAATCTTGTCTGGTTGAAGGGTTTTGATCTATCTAATTGAGGCATCTGTTTCTGTTTGTGAAGGTCTGTGAACCCAATTGATGAAACAGTAGCAGTTTCAAAAATGACTGTAGGGAATCAAGACGTGAAAAAGAAGGTTCCTTTTCTTATTTTGCTCTCTTTTCATTATGATTATATATCATTTTGTTTCCAATTTCTTCTTTTCTTTTGTGTAGTTGAAGAAATTGGATCATTTACCTCTCAAAATCTACATCTTTTGGCAAAGATAATAGTTTTTTTTTTATTTTAAAAAAAAATCAGATTTGGTTAATTCAATGGAATTTTGCTACCTTTTGTTTCAGTCTTTTATCCATAAGATTTTCACCATGAAGGAGAGAGAAGGAAGTGGCTCATCTGATTTCCCTGGTGAGTCTATTGAATTTGTTTCTAGTTTCAATACAATCACTTATCATATATAATATATATTTTTTTCCATCAAAGAAAATCCAGGAGCATACAATGTGCTCTCTCTTTGCCTCCTCAAAAATCTGATAGGATATGTCTTGAAATTGGGGTCTCATATTGTAGATGATGTGATCTTTCTTTTTGGTTACATATATAGCAGAATACAATTCCATTTGCTTTTTAAAGAATGTGATATTGCTTTTCTTTTTTGAATGGAATGGTTTAGTTATTCTTCTTTAACTTTTTTTGGTAAGACAGGGATGTTTAGTTGAGTTGAGCCAACCATATAAGTCATTTGGGTCTCAAATAGCTTTGTTCGTAAGAAAGATATTGATTGTCACAGAGAGGGGAGAGCATCATGGAGATTTGAAATTAGAATATATTCATGTTTGAAATTTAAGCTACTGCACGAAAGGTAGCAAGCATAAAGCATGTCCCTCTCCTCCCCCTCTCCCTCAAAACCAAAATTTTGGATTAGATCCCCTTTTCCTTTCAATGTTCATATGAGTCTTATGCTATCAGTTAAAGATAATTGGTTCCTTCGGGGAGAGTTTTCTGAGGTTCCTGTTTAATCTGTAAAGAAACATTCTTTATTGCTTTACCTACAACTCTTATAAATTTGACATCTTACCATGAAATTTTTGTTGCTTGTATCTTCTTTCAGAACCACAGTCCAATCCAGCAGTTGACATACAATCTATAAGTAGCATAGAGCCTCAGATGCCTGCTGGTCAATATGTTCAGTCCTTTCGGTAATCACAATATCTTCTAGAACTAACAAAAATTTATTGTTTCTGTCTTTCTATCCCCTTGATAAATAGACATAGGCTTTAACATTTGATATTTCTTCCCTGGGTTTTGTAGAGTGTTTGTAGCAACATGGAATGTAGGAGGGAAATCTCCTCATAGTGGTCTAAATCTGGACGATTTTCTTCATGTTAACAATGAATCAGACATATATGTTTTGGGGTATGGTTTCTTTATTTGTTGTTTTTCATTTACTTTATTGTTCCCTTCTGATTTGTACAGTTTCAAATTGATAATATCCTTTTGTTTTTCTTCGGGATCTGATTACTGTTTTTTTTCATTTGCAAAGTTTCATTTAGGATATATATCTCCTTTGCATTGCATTTTTTCCTCTCACATTCACCCGTAAAGTATCCACCCAATATCTAGAGTATGATAGTGTTGACAATTATTTCAAATGAGATTGTATATTTAGGTACTTGATTTTAAAACATAACTACTTTGATATGAGTCACAGTGCCTATCACAACATTTAGAGTATGATAGTGTGTCAAGGAAAACACACAGAAACAAGTTGTACAAAGATACTAGTCTCTCTGTCCTCTCTGTATAGTTTTTCATTATGACATATCACTTTAGTAGAAGCTATAAAAAGAAAATATATTTCCATGTTATTTAGGTGCTTATGTAGTAGATACTAATTGGTCCTTTCATTAATTTTTTTGTTTTCTACCATCAGTTTTCAGGAAATTGTCCCTTTAAATGCTGGAAATGTGCTAGTTCTAGAAGATAATGAACCTGCAGTAAAATGGCTTGCTTTAATCAATCAGTCATTGAACAAATCACCAGACGAGTCTTCAAGAAGCAAGGCCAGTGGTTCACGCTTTTCCTCAAAGCCTTCCCTTAAAAAGGTCAGTAAGACTTTTAGGACAGAGAGTAAAAGGAGGTTGAAGAGTTGCAACTGCATTTTTGAACTAGAAAGGAAACATAGTAAGGATTTTTGCTTTCGATGCCAACAACCAAATATAAATGAAGACGACCTTTCTTCTGAACCGGATGAAGATGGATCAAACGTTTTTGATATATCGGAAATTTCTATGGCATCTACTAGCAACCATTTGAAGTACAGCCTTATAGCTAGTAAGCAAATGGTGGGAATTTTTGTTACCATTTGGGCGAGGAAGGAGCATATACAATATGTTAGCCACTTAGGAATCTCTTGCATAAGTCGTGGAATCATGGGATGCCTTGGAAATAAGGTATTTTACAAAAAAACTATAAGCATAGAGGTTTTTCATATGTCGGTTGTGCGTGATTGAACATATCATATTACCTCTTATTGTAAGCTTAAGCCGTTATTCTTCATTGGTTGCAGGGTTGTATTTCTGTGAGTTTTTTATTCCATCAGACAAGCTTTTGCTTTGTCTGCAGTCACTTGGCATCTGGTGAGAAAGAGGGAGACGAGCTGAGGAGAAATTTGGATGTGTTAGAGATACTCAAAAGCACTCAGTTTCCTAAGATTTGCAAAACAACTCATAGCAGGATGCCGGATAAAATTCTAGGACATGAGTAAGCGTCAATGAATGCCATTATTAAAGAATTAAACGTTGCCTTCGTAAATCCTTTTTATAATCTATCACAATTTTCTCACATATAAATTGATTATCTGACTAATTCCTTTGCAAATGGATCTAGTATGGTTATATGGTTAGGTGACTTGAATTACCGCATTGCTTTGAGCTATTCCGAAACCCGAAAGCTTTTGGAAAACAATGACTGGGATGCACTTCTTAACAAAGACCAGGTAATTGAATTTAACATGAAATAATAAGAAAATCATGTTGGAGTTGGGCTACAAGTTTCTGAAATATTAGCCGTCCTATGTTGTTGTGACTACCCAATCTAGTCTGATATTTGTTAAAGCATTTGATTGAAGAGCTGTATTTTCAGTTTCAGTAGCAATTCAATGAATGAGCCATTTGGTACTAGAAATGAGTATACTGCATTTCATTTCACATTTTATCCAAAATGTAGCTAAACTTCGTAGTTTTGACTCCCTCAATACTTTGTTTGGTGTGTTATTTATAACTCATCTTTGATGGATTTACAATTTCTGGGGCTGGAGAGGTCCAGGGCATTTGGCTGCCATTTTTGAGTTATATACTTTGCTTTCTTTGTCACCCACACATTCTATTCTCTCATGTCGTGCGCTAATAATTTTTTGCTTGTATTTATAGCTCAAGATTGAAAGAGAAGCAGAGCGAGTATTCAAAGGATGGAAAGAGGGAAAAATCTATTTTGCACCTACTTACAAATATTTTTATAACTCAGACACTTATTTTGGAGAGATAAAAACATCAAAAAAGAAAAGAAGAACCCCAGCTTGGTATGTGGATTGCAAGAGTGTACTTATGAAACCCAATTTACATTTAACAAAAAGATTTGACTAGTTCGATATTGCAGGTGTGATCGAATACTATGGCATGGAAATGGGATTAAACAACTTTCTTACATACGCGGAGAGTCCCGATTTTCTGACCACCGGCCAGTTTGTGGAACATTTGTTATGGATGTTGTTGTCAATCAGCATGAATTGAAGAAAGGATCACCTAGCTCTAATATGAAGATTGAAATTGAAGAGCTTTTACCAACTGCTAGATACTTGAAAAACATGTAAGTTTATGACCAAATTTGGTAGTTTTTATTTATTTATATAGAGTTTTTGCAATGCTGGTGCAACGATAAAGAATTGCAAAACTTATTTATCTTGATGATATGTGCTACTGCTTACACTGGGGGTCATTTTGTCAAGATCAAAACATACCTAATGGTGACCGCCTGTACCAATCTTTGTCATATGTGAACACTTGCTCAGTAGGGCCTTGTTTTCTCTATCAAAACATATAGGGTCGTCTTTTTATGTTTTTAACTCTCTAATATTTTCTGTCACCCTTGTGAACTGTCAAAGGTCGTTCCCCTGACTGTCTTTTTGTACTGTCAGGTACTAAAATGCTGACCAAAGCCGCTGAAAGGTTGACGAAATACCCAGTTTTGCTAATTAGATGAGATGAAGTAGGTTTCATGATGCAGAGCTCTTTGCATTATTAAGGTGTAAATAGTTCTCCAACAAGTGATACGTTCGGTCCCGAAGTGGTCACACATTCCAACTTTTCCGGCATGCATTATGAATTCCGTCCTCATAGTGAACATGCTCGGCTTTGGATGTTCTGATTTCCTAACAAGTTGATTCTAAGAGATGCATAGGTGACAGATTATTGTGTGAATTGGTGTCTTTGTTCTTAAAATTTTTCAAAGAGTGTATTTGTTGCAGACATTCCACTTCCCTTGGCCTGAATTCGGCCAAAGAGAATGGAGCTCATGATATAAAATGCTTGATTCACAAGCCACCTGATATTTTATTCTTCAAACAGCATCTCAATGAGTTTAACTGCATCAAACATTTTAGGTCTGTTCTGGTGGAGATGAGAAGCATATGGTAGTTTAAATGCAGGATTATAATAATAAAGAGGGCCTTGAGTTTCAAACTTTATCTGCAAATTGGCATTGCATTGGTAATGTAACCCTTAATTTTAAGTTCAGTGTCAAATATTGTAGGCTTCTGTAAGCCATTTACCATGTCTCTGTATGTCATTATCTTAATTGTAAATAGCTCAGAAGGCAGAATCCAAAGTTTGCCAACCAATTGTCTGTAATTTAATCACGTGCCTGATCACATGACTGCTCTCTATAACTAAAACTATAGGCAAATTTCTTTGGGAGATTGAGCTTTGGAACTTGGAAGCTAAGATAGTCAAAGATTCATCACATGACACTCCTGCATCCAATCTCCATTTTATATAAGTTAAGAGCAGCACATAAAAAAGGTCATTAAGGAAAACTTCTCTCTCTCTCTCTCTCTCTCTCTCTCTCTCTCATATATCATGAGCTTATAAATAACCTTAACTCATCATCGGACCAAGCATTGGCAAGAAGACATCCTCTCTGAGTCTGCAAAACCATGAAATCCTGCTACAAAACGTTGCTTAAAATTACCATTGCTATATTATTGATGCATTTAGTTTGCAATAATAGAGCCTTAGCCAGAGTTCACCCACCATCTTCTTTGTCTTCAGCTACTTCTTCATCCTCTCACGCTCTCCTACATACACACTCAGACAAGAAAAAGCGAGTCACCACTGAGCCAGTATTCGATAGCCTTCGAAGAATACCTCCTAGCATTCCGAATCCTACTCAGAACAAGTAATCTTCATTGCGTTTCCTTCCATCTCTTAGCTTCCTATATTTTTATTTGGAAATATATTGATTCCAAGACAACGTTTATGTGACAGGTTGAAGCCAAGGAAGGGCTGAAGCATCATAGTTGCATGAACTCCTAGAAGATGCTCCTGGAAAAAAGGAGTCTGTATACCCAATTTTCTGTACTCCACAAGCACAAAAAGATAAACTAAGAAATGGAGTGTTGTAATTGGTTGGTTTTCCATAATTAATGTGGGGTAGAGTTGTTGAGTAACTAGATTATCAAAATCAAAATCAATCTTGTTAGTCATGAAACCTAATCTCGAGTCAGCATATTGTTCACTTTGTTTGGCAGTTCAATTCCTATCACTCCAGGTCTAAACACTTTGAAGTTCTTGGGTACTTCAAAGTATCTCATCCAAACACAAGACTAATTGCAATGTGGTTACACACCTCAGCCTAAAAGTTCAAATTAAAGCACACACGCATCCACAAACATCAACTTTTGAAAATTTTCAAATGGAAGTAGACTTTCAAGTTTGCAGGAATAGGAGCATCCATCAAGCAATATTTCCAACATAGGGGCCAACAATCTTGTGTGTTGATGCATGAAGTTTTTCTACTTTTTTGATTGATCACATTATTTAATTGAGACTCTAAGTATCTTGATATGCCTATTACAAATGCCATTATGTAAATTATGTTTATATCTTAGTGTTGGCTTATACGTGAGTGTGTGGCATTTACAGTTCTTGAAGTTTAATTTTGATAATAAATGACCAAAAAAGCTCATTCCCTTGTCATCTAGACGTATTATATACTACCATGAATTTTTTGGTGGGTGGATTAGCTAAACTTTTTAGCTTAAAATCTGATGAATTTTTTTATTTCTATTATTAAAATTTACAGTTTCTGTAGTTTTTCTATAAATAAAAGTACACATTAAATCGTATAAATCACGCTAGTTAGTTCCATTGACTAATTTTCAATAAGCTTTATCATAAAACAAATATATATTAAATGCAACCAAAAAATACATGTTATCAAAATGAATATATGTTCAACAACATAATTGAAAGTGTACCTATTCAAGTTGTGCCCTGCTATCCTTGAGAGAATTGAAAATTTTGTTAGTGCATCTGCATCGATTTTGTTCGCAATTTTTTTTTCAATTTAGACAATCATAGAATCTGCTAGAAAATCACTCTCCACCTTATTGCAGTTTGAATCCGTTAAAATTTATTGACATCAACAAATAAGCTTTACAAATGCAAAGTGCAAAAATATAAATAGTTGAGTTTCATATATATATATATATATATATATATTATTATGTGTATAATAAGCAATTACGTAAGTAAGTGACAAATTGGGATTTTGTGAAAACCCTAGTCACTAAGAGAGAGAGAGAGAGAGAGAGAGAGAGAGAGAGAGAGAGAGAGAGAGAGAGAGAGAGAGAGAGAGAGAGAGAGAGAGAGAGAGAGAGAGAGAGAGAGAGAGAGAGAGAGAGAGAGAGAGAGAGAGAGAGAGAGAAAAAGAGAGAAAGCTTCAAATCCGGGGTTTTCTCCTCGATCCCGTTGCATCTTTGGTGCTTTTCTGCTTTTGGTGGACCTATGTCGATCTACTCTTCTTTTGGCACATCTATTGTCTCATATTTAGGCTGGCTTTGGTTGTGCCTCATCTTGTACGATTGCTCTTTAAGGTGTTGTGGCTTGGTTATGGTAGATCCACTGCTCATTAGTGCATTGAGGCCCTCGAGTAATTAGGTGACGCTCTATATGTCATGTCTCGAATGAAGATTAGGGGTGGTTGATTTTTCTTTTGCCGGCATTGTTTTAGCTTTTTTATATATATTTTGGTTTAGTTTGTTCAATAAAGTTCAGAAATTCTATAAGTTTTCTGTGTTTTTTTCTCTCACGATTCCAGAAACTTAGTTGAGTTTGCTAGGTGTTCTTAATCTCTTTAGGAGAGTCATGGTGGTTAGCAGCTAGTTTTGTCATTGATGTCATTGGACTAGATTTGGGGAAATTATGGTGATTGAAAGGGGATATAGAAACGTTATTTTCAAGAGTGATTCTCTTTAGATCTTTTCAGCTTTTCGGCTCACTCAGGTCACTGGGGAAGTTTCACCCATGTCTCTCATATTGTTATTGGCTTGGCTCCCTTTACAGTATGTGTCCTTTGTACTCTTTATTCTTATTGATCTAATAAAATTCAATTGCCTTTTTATAATAATAAAAAACCTCTTCCCACCTGTGGCAGCATAAAGTTAGTGTTTGGGCCTAAATTCTGCGCTAGCCCAATTGACTATCAGGCTCTCTACATGAATTAATGTGGGCTTTGTTGACCAAAAATGGTGAACAACCCATACTATTTAAAACAAGTGGGATAAATTAATTCAATTACCCAAGTTATATGATTTTCTGGAAATTAGTTACCAACAATGGTAACCTTCACATGGCGTTAGTACACGGTCTTCACTTAGAAATTTGTGCAATCATATGGCATTTGTTTCTCAAATTGAACCTAAGAACTTTCAAGAAGCCGAAACTGATGATTCTTGGATAATTGCTATGCAAGAAGAGCTTAATCAATTTGAAAGAAACAATGTTTGGAAATTAGTTCCTAGACCCCCACACCAATCCATAATAGGAACTAAATGAATTTTTAGAAATAAAAAGCATGAAAATGGTATTATCACTAGAAATAAAGCTAGACTGGTAGCCGAGGCATATAACCAAGAGGAAGGTATTGATTATGAAGAAACTTTTGCCCCTGTTGCTCGTCTAGAAGCCATTAGAATGCTACTTGCTTTTGCTTGTTTTAAAGATTTTAAATTATTTCAAATGGATGTAAAAAGTGCTTTTCTAAATGGTTTCATTTCAGAAGAAGTTTATGTTGAGCAACCACCAGGTTTTGAAAGTGATAAATTCTCAAACCATGTTTTTAAATTGAGTAAAGCTTTATATGGTTTAAAACAAGACCCGAGAGCATGGTATGAAAGATTAAGTGGATTTCTTTTAGATAAAGGTTTTACAAGAGGAAAAATTGACACTACCTTGTTTACCAAAACCAAAAATGATGATTTACTTATTGTACAAATCTATGTTGATGATATTATTTTTGGTTCAACTGACGAAGACATGTGCAGTGAATTTGCCAAAGCCATGCAAGAAGAATTTGAAATGAGCATGATGGGTGAGTTGAATTTCTTTTTAGGTTTGCAAATCAAGCAAACTAAAAATGGAATTTTTATCAACCAAGCTAAATATGTTAAAGATCTGCTTACAAAGTTTGGTTTTGAAAATTCAAGTCTTTTACAACACCAATGAGTTCCACAATTAAACTTGATCGAGATGAAAAAGGTAAAAATGTGGATATTAAAAATACAGAGGTATGATTGGTAGCTTGTTGTACTTAATCGCTAGTAGGCCTGACATTATGTTTAGTGTTTGCTTATGTGCCAGGTTTCAATCTTGTCCAAAGGAATCGCATTTAGTTGCCGTTAAGAGAATTTTTCGATATTTACTTGGTACAATGGATTTAGGATTATGGTATCCTAAATTAACTTCATTCGGATTAATGAGTTACTCTGATGCAGATTTTTCAGGATGCAAAATTGATCGCAAAAGCACAAGTGGTACATGTCATTTTCTAGGACACTCACTTGTTTCTTGGTTTATCAAGAAACAAAACTCAGTTCACTCTTTCCACTGCTGAAGCAGAATATATTGCTGCTGGTAGTTGTTGTGCTCAGGTACTCTATATGAAACAACAACTTGAAGATTTCAAGTTGAAGTTTGACCACATACCCATAAGATGTGATAATACTAGTGCAATAAACATTTCTAAGAACCCCATACTTCACTCACGCACTAAACACATAGACATAAGACATCATTTTATTCGAGATCACGTAGAAAAGGGAAACATAGAACTAGATTTTATCAATACAGACTTTCAATGGGCAGACATTTTCACCAAACCTCTTCTAGAAGAACGTTTCTGCTTAATTCGAAGAGAACTAGGTATGAGTACATTTTCTCTTCATCAATCCTAGTTGTTTCTTCTTCACTCACTTGTTTGTAAGACTTTCACCCGTTCAGCATGGTCTTGATTGTTCTTTTCTAGTGCTTCTATATGTCGGTTTGATTGCTTAAGTTGCCCATGCAATTCAGCAATTTCTGCCTTCAAAGATGCAACTTCAGCCTTCAATGAGGCACATTCCTGGTTCCTCGCTAGCAGACGCAAGCCTATATTTGTTGCCGAAGCAGTACAATGAGCACTAAAAAAATTGGTCTCATCCACTGCAGTCTTATCTGACCTCCTTGCCATCACCAAGTTCCCATATGGTGTAACCATAGTTGCTACGACTTCATTGTGTATATTTGGAACTTGCACAGAGGCAGAACCTGTGTGAAAATTGGAGTGTGGAAACACACTATTTTCAGGTGCTGTTTTATGGGCTAAAGGAGAAGCAAGAGATAAATTCAAATCTATGGAGGTTTCAGGAATCGAAGGAAATTCCATCTTTCGATTGTTTTCCGCTTACGATTTTTTTTTCTCTCTAGTTTGCTCTTCTTTTTCAGATTGAAGGGAGTCTTGGTTAAATGGGCAGGAAAGCATCAGACAGAATTCGTGAAACGGGAAAGCTGCTATATAAAGCGTTCTGCTTTCCTCTTCATCCTCAAATGCATCTCGTCCCATTCGACGCTGGCCCAAGCCGTCTCTTCCATCGTCCTTGTCGCAGTCCCACTCAATTTCGAGCATTTGCAGGTTCGACGCTTCGCTTTGTTTTTTTTTTTTTGGGCTTTATCCGCATTTATTATGGGTCAGTATCTGCATTTCAAGACTGCCTAAGGGGAGCTTACTCTTAGGGGAGCCCATGTACCGTATTTTTGTTGATGCCAAAAGGGGAGAAATACTTACATACAAAATTGTCATACTTCATCGTTTACGTAATTATCAAATTTTGTATATTAATTTGTCATCATCAAAAAGGGGAGATTGTTAGCCTTATGGTTTTTATATTGTTGTGCATATTTTGATGATAACAAATTATTCCTCAGTTATCTAATGTGTTTCAAGTGTGATAAGTTGTAAGAAGCGGTATTCCCAAATGGATCAAAATTACGTAAATATGGGAAGACGCTTTGGAACACCGAGCAAGAAGCCGATACTCAAGCAAATATTTTCTCAATACATATGTGTTAGGTTATCCTTGTAAAACTCTTTGTGGATGGAACAACCTTGGCTTTTCACCTAGATTGACCTTAGGTTTCCTTCATGCATTCATATCATACATGGAAGATTGTTTATCAACTATTGGCTAAGTATGAAAAAATGTTTTTTCAGAAAAATTATTTTCTCAAAATAATTTTTGGCGGTTTTTATTCCTTATACTTCAATTAAGAAAAACTGATTTTATGGGATTTTAATGTGAAGTATATTTTGACTTAATGAACCATCATTTTTAGCCTAAATCGCATTTTGCACTAAAACTGATTTTTCATATTTTGATTTGTTGGGAATTTGATTTTCTAGTATTTTTATTTGAATCCAAATGGGGGGTACTTCCTTATTTACATTGTAAACTTAAGTAAATGGAGTAATATAAAAATAAATGAAAGTAAAAAGACAAAGACATTTACTTGAATGTTGAAAATTGAAATAAGCTATTCTGTGCACTGTTCCAACGGGGATTAAGCTGAACATTTCTTTTCAACTGATATATATTTTCAATCAGCCGTAACCCTAATGACTACATTTTCAAACAGCTTTATTCCTAGTGACCATATTTTCAAATAGCTATAATTCTAATGTCTATATTTTCAAACAAGCTGCAAACCTTTTGACAATTTTTCTCAAACAACTATAATTCTTTTGACTATATTCTCAACAGCTATTTTTCCAACGACTATATTTCTATACTTATAAAAACGTATTCAGATTTCTTGTAAACATATAGAACTCAACATATTCATCCAAGCTTACAAGCATTCATACTCTGAATATTATTTTGTCTAGAGCCAATTCTGTTCACATTCATACAAGAGTTCTAGTGTTCGAATTTCTTTTGTATTATCTACTCATAAAGGAGAGTTTCCATTGAGTGAGCTTCAATTGTATATCCCTCTCAAATAGGAGAGACTTTTTGTTCCAAGAGTTATTTTCATTCAAACTTGTAAAAGGGTTGGTTTGACCCTGTGAGGTGAGAAGGGTGTCTTTCACCTTGAGAGAAGGAGTGGTGTGCTCTAGCTGTGTAAAGGTTTCAACTCCACCTGGAAGGAGTTTTTCAACATAGTGGATCGAACTCTCAAGTGGTGTGCTTGAGGACTGGATGTAGGTCAGGAGGATTGAACCAGTATAAATCTCCGAGTTTGAATTTCTCTTTCCCTATCTCTTTATTAGTGTGCTTGTCAATTTACTTATCCGCTTTTAAATTTAAATTTGCTATTAACCTTATTCACCCCCCCTCTAAGGTTGATTCACTGGGCAACAAAGGAAGCTTGGAAAGAAGATGGGTGCTAGCCTCTTCTTCTCCAAGTGGCTGGCCAAGAAGGAGGCTTGATGTTTCCTCTCTTTCAATTTTTCCAACTTGAAACCCTAAGGAGGCATGGTGCTATGGCTATGAATATATAGAGATATTTTGTCACACATGTGCCCTTTAAACCCCATGTGCCACACCCTCCCTATCCTTGGCCTTTTTGGGCTATCTTGGTCCACCATATTTATCTCATAATGTGTCACACTTGTGTCTAAGTCTATATGGTCCATTTCTATAAATTTCCAAGTCATATGGGACCTTAACTAAAGTTCCATAACTTTAATTGGATAATTAAACTAATCTAATTAATCTAATTATTTCAATGACTTAAGAAATTAAGTCACTAACTTGTTTAACACATGTTGGTCCCGGTCATTCTTAGTTGACTATGTCAAGTGTCGGGCAGCTATTTGACATTTGACATTAACTTTCTTTGACTGTGACATTGACTTTGACTTTGACTTTGACCAAGCCGCAAAATCATTTATTCTTTTTAAATTCTCGATCCATACCTTTTGGGTGTGCGATCTTATAGGTTCTAATTAGTAAGGCCGTGGGTAAGAATGATTTCTTCTAAATCAAATGTGAATTGTATCCCTCCTTATAATTCTCCCTATTGGCGAAGGCTAATTGTGATTACTCCTTACAGGGCTTCCAGAAACCATGACTAACAACGAGCAGTATGTCATGGCTACCCAAGCAAAATAGAATTCATTTAGAGAACCTAGTCAGATTGTGATTACAATGCAATTTGGTCCTTCTCTAACACAATGATTAATCCTTTGAATGCTTTCGTAAATGATTAATCATCTTTGAATGCCATTATTAAACAATTGAAAATGCTTTCATGAATCCTTTTTATAATCCATCACCATTTTCTCACATGTATGGAAAATGATTGTCTGACTAATTCCTTTGCAAATGGATCTAGTATGTTCATATAGTTAAGTGACTTGACTTGCCTCATCGTTTTGAGCTACTCTGAAACCGAAAATCTTTTGGAAAACAATGATTGGGATGCACCTCTTAACAAAAACCTTGTATATTGAATTTACCATGAAAAAGGACAAGAAAATCATGTTGGAGTTGGGCTACAAGTTTTGGGAATGTTTAATCGTCTTAGAAGTTTCACTGGTTTCTCATTGCTCGCTTGCCATCACAAAAGCTTTAAGAGTCCTCCCTTCCCCGATGTAACCACCAAAATATAAATGAACACGACCTTTGTTCGGAGCCAGAAGAAGATGGATAAAATGATTTTAATATATCAGAAATTTTCATGGCGTCTACTAGCAACCATTTGAAGTACATCCTTATAGGTAGTAATCAAATCGTGGGAATTTTGGTTACTATTTAGGCGAGGAAGGAGTATATACAATATGTTAGCCACTTAAGAATCTCTTGCATAAGTCGTGGGATCATTGGATGCCTTGGAAACAAGGTATAGCAAAAACAATTTGAAGCATAGATCATATGTAAGTTGTTAATGGTTAAAGATATCATATTACCTCCCAAGTCAAGTGGCAAGCTCCAATTAAAGTCTTAAGCTCTCAATCAAACCCGATGGCCCGAGCTTGTGCTGTATTGGAAGGTATCAAATACATTTGGGGTAGAGTAAAAGCACCAATCGTCGGTATAATTACTGCAACAGGCATTTGTGGGGCGATTAGTGTGACTTCTCCATTAGGAAGAAAAGTATTGAGCAACAGAAGGTGATGGGTGCGACTGTGGAGCATCTAACCAACATTATAAAAGAACTGCAAAATGCCACTCTTGAGATTAAGAAAATCAACTAAGGAGTTGCATTCATCTTTGAATGTTTTCATAAATGATTAATCATCTTTGAATGCCATTATTAAATAATTAAAAATTCTTTCATAAATTCTTTTTATAGTCCATCACCATTTTCTCACACATATGGTAATTGATTGCCTGACTAATTCCTTTGCAAATGGATCTAGTACGTTCATATAGTTAAAGGACTTGACTTGCCTTATCGTTTTGAGCTACTATGAAACTGAAAAGGTTTTGGAAAACAATGACTAGGATGCACCTCTTAACAATAACCTTGTATATTGAATTTACCATGAAAAAGGACAAGAAAATCATGTTGGAGTTGGGCTACAAGTTTTGGGAATGTTTAGTTGTCTTAGAAGTTTCGATAGTTTCTCATCGCTCGCTTGCCATCACAAAAGCTTCAAGCATCCTCCCTTCCCCGATGTAAGCACCAAAATAGAAATGAACACGACCTTTGTTCTGAGCTAGAAGATGGATAAAATGATTTTAATATATAAGAAATTTTCATGGCTTCTACTAGCAACCATTTGAAGTACATCCTTATAGGTAGTAATCAAATCATGGGAATTTTTGTTACCAATTGGGTGAGGAAGGATTATATACAATATGTTAGCCACTTAAGATTCTCTTGCATAAGTCGCGGGATCATGGGATGCCTTGGAAACAAGGTATAGCTAAAACAATTTGAAGCATAGATCATACGTAAGTTGTTAATGGTTAAAGATATCATATTACCTCCCAAGTCAAGTGGTAAGCTTCGATTAAAGTGTTAAGCTCTCATTCAAACCCAATGGTCGACGCTCGTGCTGTATTGGAGGGTATCAAACACATTTGGGGTAGAGTAAAAGCACCAACTTGACAGTATAATTACTGCTGCATACATTTGTGGGGCAATTAGTGTGACTTCTTCATTAGGAAAAGTAGTGAGCAACAGAAGGTGATGTGGTGTGACTGTGGAGCACCTAATTAACATTGCAAAAGAACTGCAAAGTTCCACTCTTGAGATTAAGGAATCAACTAAGGAGTTACATTCATCTTTGAATGTTTTCATAAATGATTAATCATCTTTGCATGCCATTATTAAATAATTCAAAATGATTTCATAAATCCTGATTTTCTCACATGTATGGAAAATGATTGTCTGACTAATTCCTTTACAAATGGATCTAGTACGTTCATATAGTTAAAGAACTTGACTTGTCTCATCGGTTTGAGCTACTCCGAAACCAAAAAGCTTTGGGAAAATAATGATTGGGATGCACCTCTTAACAAAAACCTTGTATATTGAATTTACCATGAAAAAGGACAAGAAAATTATGTTGGAGTTGGGCTACAAGTTTTGGGAATGATTAGTCATCTTAGAAGTTTCGCTGGTTTCCCATCGCTCGCATGCCATCACAAAAGCTTCAAGCGTCCTCTCTTCCTCGTTGTAACCACCAAAATATAAATGAACACAACCTTTGTTTTGGGCCATAAGAAGATGGATAAAATGATTTTAATATATCAGAAATTTTCATGGCTTATACTAGCAACCATTTGAAGTACATCCTTATAGTAGTAAGCAAATTATGGGAAGTTTTGTTACCATTTGGGCGAGGAAGGAGTATTTATAATATGTTAGCCACTTAAAAGTCTCTTGCATAAGTCGTGGGATCATGGGATGCCTTGAAAACAAGGTATAACTAAAATAATTTGAAGCATAGATCATATGTAAGTTGTTAATGATTAAACATATCACATTACCTCCAAAGTCCAAGTGGTAAGCTCCCATTCAAACCCGATGGTTGGCGCTCGTTCTGTATTGGAGGGTATCAAACACATTTGGGGTAAAGTAAAAGCATCCACCAATGGTATAATTACTGGAGCAGGCATTTGTGGGGCGATAAGTGTGACTTCTTCAGTAGGAAGAAAAGTACTGAGCAACAAAAAGTGATTGGTGCGACTGTGGAGCACTTAACCAATATTACAAAAGAACTACAAAGTGCCACTCTTGAGATTAAGGAATCAACTAAGGAGTTGTTGATGAAAGTGGAGCCCATTCAAGCTCCCTGTCGGCCTCCATGGCCTCTTTCTTTGATATGGTGATGGTATAAGGGCACGGGGTTTTGTATTTTGGCAAAAAAATATATCATATTACCTTTTATTGAATTATTTAGTCGTTATTGTTGGTGGTGTGGGAATGAAGTCACAGTTGGAGATTGTGAACAAAGGTGTTCATATTGTTGTTGCTACTCCTAGGAGGTTGATGGAGATACTCAAACTGAAAAGAATGAATTTGGATCATAGCAAATATCCGACTTTGGATGAGGTTGATACATTGGTGGGCTTTGAGGATGACATCAGAGAAGTTTTCGACCACTTTAAAGGTCAACACCAAACTCTCTTATGTTCAGCCACCATGCCCACACAAATTCTAAACTTTACTACGGTGCTTTGCTAAAACCTGTCACCGTAAACACGGGAAAAGCTGGAGCTGCAAACCTTAACGTGCGTCAGCAAGTTGTGCTTGTGCAGGAAGAGGCCAAGTTTGTCTACCTTCTTGAGTGTCCACAAAAGACTGCACCGCCTGTTCTGATCTTTTGAGTTAATGGCGCTGGTGTTGATAACACAGGTCGCATGACTGCATTTCTGTGAGTTTTTTTATTCCATTAGACAAGCTTTTGCTTTTTCTGCAGTCACTTGACATCTGGTGAGAAAGGAGGGGATGAGCTCCGGTTAATCTAAATGTGTTAAAGATATTTAGGAGCACTCAGTTTCTTAAGATTTGTAAAACAACTCATAGCAGGATGCCGCTTAAAATTTTAGGACATGAGTAAGCATCTTTGAATGTCATTATTAAAGAATTAAACGTTGATTTCATGAATCCTTTTTTATAATCCATCACCATTCTTTAACATTTATGGAAACTAATTATCTGACTAATTATTTTGCAAATGAATCTAGCATGGTCATATGGTTAAGGGACTTGAATTACTGCATTGCTTTTGATCGGTGCATAATTACATATCATTTTGTACCCTTCTAACTTATGATTTGGTTATGTTTTTGAGTTAAACTTGTGCTTTTAATCTATTTTGTGTTTGTTTCAGTGTAATAAGCTTATGACTCATTAAATGCATTTTGGAGACAAGTTAGCTCAAAATGGTGTCTGCAGATCAGTCAACTTCACGGATTGGACTGTACTTGCTCAGGAAGAACCAGATAATTAACCATACATCATTGGAAAGATGCGGAAGTCTAGTTTCTGAAGAATTTTACGGTTCATGATTCCAAGTCTTCTAGAGAAAGTTATACAAGTTTTGGCAGCTTAAGGTCAAAATCGGCAGCATCTGCGTTACTGTGCCAAAAATCACATTTGAAGGTCTTTCCGATTTTTCCTTGAGCTGGGCTGCATATGCTTGGAAAGATAATTCAAAGAACTTCAAGATCCATATTTTTCCAGATTTTTCAGAATAGAGGAACAAGCCCAAAACGAGCCCAAAAGCAGACTGCAATTGCTTGGTCATGATTAGCTATGCATGTGCTATTGTTGATAGTGGGGAAGAAGCATGTTTATTTGTCATAATTGAAGTGGGTTGTGTAAAGAAATAAAGAAAGCAAAAGCATCAAGTGGGAACTAGCCAAATGATGAAAGGAGATGGATGCCCATGTGAACTTGAGGTGGCTATGATCATTCTTACAACTTGTTGTCAAAAGAAGGAATTAAATAAACCAAGAAGAATATTGGCATGTGAGTTTGATGCTTTCCTTCTCCTATAAATAGGAGGCTTGGCTAACCTTCAAACACACCCCAAGGGGGGGAGCTCTCAAACATCTCTCTAGAGCTCCTCTCCCTTCTCTCCCTCAAATTCTCTTAGTTTTCCTTTTTAGTTCTCAATTGTTGTAACAAAATCCTTTTGCTAAATTTTCCTTTAAGTTTTTCTTAGTTGTAATTTATTTTTCATTGTAAAGTAAATTCTTTTCTTAAGTTTTCAAGTTTAATTAGTTTCCAAGTTTCAATTACGGTTCTTGTTCTTATTCATTATGCTTATAAGTTAATATGCTTGTTTGAATGATTGATCACCATTAAAAACTTGTATGTTAGCTATCTTGGTTTGAATTAAGAGTAGACACCATGCCTTAATTCGAATTGAACTATGAATATGAAGAGTATGTATGGACATTCAACAATAGGGATTAGATACATGCTTGGTTGTTTAAAACATTCTTCTATATTTAATGGATTTCTAATGCTTAATTTAGATTCGACAACAAGGATCTAATTAGGGAATTAGGAATACAAGGTCAGGACCAGACACCATGGCTTAATCATACTTTAGCTAGAATCAATATGTGAATCTAAATTGAACTTGGTAACTAATTTGCTTGAGTTAATTTCTTTTCTTTCTTTCTTGTTTTATTTATTTTCTTTTCATTTCTGTTTTGTGCAGGGAATCAAATTGAATCAATCTATCATCAATCCTCGTGGGATCGACCTCGTACTTACACATGCTATACAATCCAATGGCCCGTGCACTTGTGAGTTAACAGCTTTGAACTACTCCGAAACCCAAAAGCTTTTGGAAAACAATGAGTGGAATGTAATTTTTAACAAATACCAGGTAAATTGAATACCATTACAAAGTTAAAGAAAATCATGTTGGTGTTGGGCTACAAGTTTCGGGAATGTTTAGTCATACTACAAGTCTCGCAGTTTCTCATCCCTTGCTTGCCATCGCATAATCTTCAAGGGTCCTCCCTTTCTTGATGCAACCACAAATGACGACCTATGTCCTGAGCCGGATGAATATGGATAAGATGTATTTAATATATCAGAAATTTGCATGGCGTCTACTAGCGACCGATAGAAGTACATCCATATAGCTAATAAGCAAATGGTGGGAAGTTTCGTTACTATTTGTGCAAGGAATGAATATATACTAATATGTTAGCCACTTAAATTTCTTGTGCATAAGTCGTGGGACTAGGGGATGCTTCTGAAACAAGGTATCGCTAAGAAAAATTTGAAGCATAAGTCATATGTCAGTTGTTCATGATTAAACATATCATATTACCTTGTGTTGTAAGATTAAGTCGTTATTGTTCATTGGTTGCAGGGTTGTATTTCTATAAGTTTTTTATTCCATCATACAAGCTTTTGCTTTGTCTGTAGTCACTTGACATATGGTGGGAAAGAGGGGGGCTTGTTAAGGAGAAATTTGAATGGGTTAAAATCCTAAACCCTAAACCCTAGTATAGTCATATGGTTAAGGGACTTTAATTACTGCATTGCTTTGAACTACTCCGAAACCAGAAAGCTTTTGGAAAACAATTAATGGGATGCACTTCTTAACAAAGACTTGTTAAAATGAGTTTAACATTTTAGGAATGTTTAGTCGTCCTACAAGTTTCACTGGTTTCTCATTGCTCGCTTGCCATCGCATAAGCTTTAGGGCTCCTCCATTTCTCGATGCAACCATTGAAATGCAAATGAAGATGGATAAAATGTTTTTAATATAAAATAAATTTACATGGCGTCTACTAGCAACCATTTGAAGTACATCCTTATAGGAAATTTTCGTTACCATTTGGGCGAGGAATGAGTATATTCGATATGTTAGACACGTAAGATTCAATTGTATAAGTTGTTGGATCATGAAATTCCTTGATTTATGCGTGTGATTTTGAGCCATTACTCACATAACGGCTACAGTGGTCTATGACTGTGTTTCCCTTGAAAAATAAACAAAGACCTAAAGTAGGCTTTGTGGAGAATGTGAGTTGCGAGCGTACCACTATTAGCAATTAAACTAATTCAAATAGACAGAAAATATAAATAAAAGACTTGTGCACCAAGTAAACTAACTTTAATCAAAAGATTGTGAACTGAATGGTAAACAATTCAATTGAGGTTCTTTTCTATGCCTTAAGACAAATAAGGACTTCATAATTTATTCAATACAAAATGTAGAGGGCAATAAAAGTAAATAAAATAGTAAACAATGAAATAGCAGATGAACAGATCGATCAAGGATTGCCACCACCTTGTATCAATTCTGATTCAATACAGATCAAAGGAATTGAGTGGCAATCGAGTGTAGGATCGGCTGCTAGTGGATTAGAAAGATCAAAATAGAATGCAAAAGTAACCAGAATGGCCTTCAATTGAAAGAGTCAGTTGGCAATCGATAACAAGGAGGCTTGGCAGAGAAAAATAGCAGATAGATGAATATCTTTGATTGAAAGTGTTGGCTTTAGTGTAGAGTTTGTTGTTGAAAAGTTGTGTGTCCATATAGAGCTTGTAGAGATCTTCTTTATATAAAGATTTCGTAACCCTAATCTCCATAGGGAATCTTTTCCTATTAAGTCACGAATTAGATCAACCAATTCGATTATTAACTTGCCTTTCACTCCAAGTAATCTTCCCAAATATCCTTCATGATTTAGGCAATTTGTTATATGTCAATAATTCCTTAATTATTTACCATAAAAAAGTAAATAAAATTAACTAGTCTTAAACTTCGGGCCATAAATTGGCCCAATGCTAAATCTGTTAGCCATGTAAATCCACACCCATACAGACTAGGCTTGATTGGTTAGGTGTCATCGATCTGAAGATTGAACTAGATGGGTCTTTCCTTAATGGGTTTGGCAAAGATGGCTTCCACTGCCATCTACTAAAATGGTGTCATTCGTATCTAATCACAATCAAGGTGTGATTGGATGCTTATTCCTTTAGCTTAACCCTTTTACCATTATAGTAGCAAAAGAAAACTTGCAGGGACTAAAAGATGGTGGCTCTTAAGTTGTGACAGTTCAGTGTGGCAGCGTTTTAGATGTGGAGGAGGGTGATTCTCCATCGTTTATGTTGTCAAGAATGGTGCAGAGGTCCAACGCCGTGGATGTGGAGCTACCACGTCAGTTGGTGTCAAAACTTTGTGCCTATTATTGGTATCTGTGATACTTGAAAGTTCAGAGCTATTTACATTGACACCCCTTGAGATTTTTAGTACTTTCACAAAACCTATTGAGGTACTAGAAATTACACTAACGCCTTCTGATATTTCAAATTGTTTACACATAACTCCTTTTGTTTATTTTCCGTCAAAAAATTGCTATTGTCATAAAGAAACTTTCACAAAATGACAAAATGAACCTCAAATTATTAGATTGTATATGCACCTTCAAGGTCTAATATTTGAGATTAATTTTATCATTTAAAGAAGTTTTCTTGATGACATCATCAATTTTGGGACGAAAAATTAATGAATGAAATTTTGTAGTGCATAGATTTTGTGAAAACACAAAAAACGTTGGAAGGTGGATGATCATTTCTCGTTGCTCTCTCGCTTACACGAGGAGAGTATCGCTAAGGTTTCCTTGGTTGCAGTGGTCGTCCTAGCTCTTTCTCTGTTGATTCTTCTAGTTTTATGTCCGGTTTGCTATTGTCTCTCTATTGGCGTTGTCTAATTCTTCTTGGAATAGGATTGAAGTATTTGTGCTGTGGTGGGTTCGGCTTATCTCCCCGTGCATTCTAGGAAGGCTTTCCTTGGGTGGGCTGATATCTAGTCATTTTTCTGCTACACGTTTTGAAGCGGCTAAACGGATGGAGATTGACGTCTCTGTTAGGTTTTCTCCTTCACTTTCTGAGGGTCTCTTTGATTTCTCTTGGATCTTGTCTAGCTTTTTCTATGTTTCATGGGAGTTTTCACCGGGTTCCACCATATTGGTGTGGCTTTTGTTGGTTGTCAACATTGGCCTTGTGGGGGTGTGTTGTTGTTTCTCTATGTTTGGAGGTGTGGGGGTGTGGGAGGCTTGGATGGAGTTCTCCTCTATGTGAAAACTCTTGTTTGATGTTAACTGATGGTGTTGGATGGAGTTCCACCACTTGTGTTAAAGATGGTGGTTTTGGACACGGAGGTGCAGCCAATGGAGACTAGGGTACTCTCTATTGGCTTTGCTGACACGACGAAGGAGACCATCCTTAAGGGGTCTCCCTGGTCTCCCTAATGTGTTTGTTGGAATGTTTGTGGGCTTGGCATCCGATAAATGCTCTTACTATGATGATATTTTGTTAGAAGTTCATCATGCTAAGGGGCCAATCTTGATCCCCTCTGCCTTGTCGGTTAGGGATTTGAATTAAGAAACAATGAGATGGTATTTAGTACTTATGTTGGCTATGTTTTGACTCTCACGACACGTCGTTTTGCGTTGTACAAAGAACTATGCTTGCATATGAGGTTTTCTTTGATAGTAATACGTTACGGTGGGATGTTCTTTGTTGGGCTGGTAGTTGTGCATTGTTTTGTCTGGTTTGGTGGAGATGGTGTTTGGTGCTTCTATTGGTTCTGTTTGGACGCTCACGACATGTTGTTCTACACTGTACAAAGAACTATGCATGCATAGGAGGTCTTATTTGTTCTGCACTGTACAAAGAACTATGCTTGCATAGGAGGTCTTATTTAATAGTATTACGTTGTGGTGGGATGTTCTTTGCCGGGCTTGTAGATGTGCTTTGTTTTGTTTGGTTTGGTGAAGTTGGTGTTTGGTGCTTCTACTGGTTCTGTTTCTAATGCTCACGACACGTTTGTTCAGCACTGTACAACGAACTATGTGAGCATATGAGGTCTTCTTTGATGGTACGCTGTGGTGAGATGTTATTTGTTGGTCTTGTAGTTGTACTTTGTCGTATTTCTTTTGGTGTTTGTGTTATTATGACTCTTTTGTAGTCCAATACATGTGTGACACTCTTTTCTCTAATCCAGGATTTTGTCCAATATGATTTTCCCTAGAAAGATTTTAATGAGACTACATTCCTACATGCAGGTTCCTTTATAATGATTTCTAATGATATACCCCTTTCCCTTAAAAAAAACGTTGGAAGGTGGCAATATCATAGTACTGAACGAAACGATGCCGTAGGAGTGTGCCTTTCCTTGCACCTTCCTAGTTCCCTACCTCAACTGCATTGCAATATCTGCATTAAAATTGCTCACCTATCTACATTTTCAAACCCTTTGAGTCTTTGACCAAAACAAAAAAGAAAATTTCGAACCCGACACACCACATAACCCCATTCCCATATTAATAATGTTCACGCCATCTGCACATGCATATCTCTACATTCCTTGGTATAATAATTCATACCTCAATAATCTTATAAATAAACCCCCAAATACCCACCCCATTCATACACACATTTTCATACACCCACTCAACCCCACACACATAGAGCCCCCCAAAAACATCACACTCAAAATGCCAAAACTACCCTTCTCTCTCTTCCTTCTCCTTTCTCTTCTCTACAACTTTTCACTGCTTTTGCCAACCTCTGCATCCTCCTCCCCCTCAGCCTCTTCCGCTTGCAAGTCCACCCTCTACCCGAAACTATGCCGCTCGATCCTATCCACCATCCGATCCTCCCCCTCCGATCCCTACAACTACGGCAAGTTCTCCATCAAACAATGCCTAAAGCAAGCACTCAAGAGATCCAAAGCCATCGACCATTTCCTTCACAAGACCAAATACAAGTCGGTCCCCGTAAACCACAGCGAGCGGAACGCGCTGGAGGACTGCCGCGAGTTCTCGGAGCTCAACGTGGAGTTCTTGGAGGCGATCTCGACGGAACTGAAGTCCGCCGAGTCACTGAATGAGGCGCTGGTGGACAAAGTGCAGACGCTGCTGAGCGGCATTGTGACCAACCAGCAGACTTGCTACGACGGGCTCGTGGTGTCAAAGAGCACAGTGTTGGGAAACAGCACGTCTTTGGCTACGGCGTTTTCGAATGCTACGCAGTTGTATAGCGTGTCGCTTGGTTTGGTCAAGCATGCATTGGCTCGTAATCTGAAGAAGCATAAGAAAGACAAGGGCTCTGATCATGGTGGAATCAAAGCACACAACATTCGGGAGCCACTTGAAACCTTCATTAAGGTACGTATGGTTTTTAAATTTTAGTTTACTAATAAATCTGACATTTAATTATCTAATTGTGGTTTTAGATTATTAAATAATTGGGCAAACTTTGTAGCATATCTGATAGCAGAGGCTACTTGCCTAGATTTGTCTAGATTGAATTTTAAAACAATGCATGGAATATATCTATAAACAAGTAGAGTTATTTTAAGACACCATCTTGACGAAAAAATAGTTTACGTGAGCGCGTATTTAGAAGCTAGTTAAGATAATACAATCACGGTAGTTAAGTAATTTATAAAAGGAAAATGGCAGATACAGTAAAGCGCGCATATGGGGATGTGACATCTAGCTAGGTGTTGTGAATTTTATTGCAAGCGCACAATCCGCACAAGTAATATAGAAGTAAGTAGAGTGTCGTTCCCACGAAGACTGTAATTTCCTATTAATTACCAATTATGATTAATTCTCAAGTTTATCTGAACAATTGTTTAATAAGATTGATTAATTTAACTAAACTAAAACAAATATAAAAGACTAGCAATTTAATTAATAATGGAAAACCAAGTTGATGAGACACTAGGGCATCCGATTTCACCATAACCAATTCCACTTAATTCTTATAGCCAATTAACCCTAATTACTATCCATGTTGACAGTTGGTTTCTCCTAATTTATTTCGATATCCTCTCGGGCTCAACCAAAAGTATTCTTAATTAACAACCCACTCTCTCTCGAGCAATGAATTTAGAAAATCAAGAACCCATTAAGTTCTATGAGAACCCGCAAGAAAAGCGCATGAGTCATGTTAGTCCCTCTCGGGCACTCATTCAAGTCATGGTATTTGTTACAAGAAGCAAACACCAAACATCTCCTCTCGGTCTCCGTTTGGATCATCAATTAAATATTAGCTAGATATTTAAATCATTAAGAACAGTAACAAATACTCAACATGGGATAATAATCAGAAATTAATATAACTATAAAAATTAAGTATTCATGGTTAGGCTACATCGTAGCCCTAGCAAAAGAAATTAGTTCATGACAAAAGAAAATATAAGCAAGAGAATTGTTGTCATAAAACCGATTTGGCTGATGGACTTGATCTTCTTTGGAATCTCCACAGCAACACCTTTGTAAGCTCCAAAAGCACCGCGGCAGCAACTCTTGGCTCTCTCTTTGATATATCTTTGGGTGTATGAAAGTTGGTGAAAAAATATGGTGTAGAGATCCCCCTTAGAAAGAGCTTAGGATGACCTTATATAGTGTAAAACAACTAAACCCTACTCTAAAAAGGTCTGGAAAAACTCTCCTAAAGCAAAACAAAATTCCAACAAATAAGGAAACAAACTAAAAAAGGAATCCTTCTTTGACTTGGAAACACGTCAGCCAACTTGCATGCACGTTTTGGGGTCATTAAACTTCCTAGAAAAATCTGGAAAAATATGAAAAACATAGCTTGATCTCTAATCTTTCCAAGCATATATCGCACGCCACTAGGAAAAATCGGAAAGGTCTTCAAATCTTCAATCTTCCACAGTAGTGCAGTTCTGACGGGATTTCAACTTAGGCTGTGTTGACTTGCAGGTCTGGAGCAATTGGCTTGATAGAAAATTATGAAAATTTGACACAATGATCTTCAATGTCTTAGCTTTCTTCTCCAATTGGTCTTGCGCTAAAATTCATTCGAAAAGTCGATTTTCCGCCGAAATCCTTCCAAGAGCACAGAATTGCTGAAAATAAGGAAAGTAAAGTAATAATACCCTTTTTAATTAACTTTTCCTACAAAAACCAAATATAAGAGGTATAAAAATATAGAAAATACTGCACTTATCACTAGGTGGACTGTTTAAATATGTAGTGTGGAGATCTGGGAAAATGAAAAGGAGAACTATAAAATGAAAAATGATTTTTGGCTTAAAATTGGGTAAAATTACTTTAATAGTTTATTATTGTGTGATAGGATATGAATCTTATTTTAGATTTTTTGGCTGTTAGGTACTATTCAAATTCTCTTTTTAATAGCTTTTATCTAAAAATGTTAGGTTTGTACACAGTTTTTACGGTTTAATTAAGCAAAAAAAAGAAAAAAAAAAAGAAAAAGAAAAATCATAGCTCAATAAACAGGGATGGATCCGGAATTTTAAAATGAGGTGGGCTAAATTTACCTAACGTACAAACCTACTAAAAAGATATAAAATTCAACAGTATAAGTAAATCATTTATAACAAAAAAATACACCTAGCTATGAGTGGAACATTCACTTCAATTGAACCAAAAACTTCATTACCTATGAGTGTTAAGAAGGTTTTTTTTTTTGGATAAGCGCAGTGCATGTTCAACCTAAGAATTGAATTGGGATTTGAGCTTTGGCATCCATAATACTTTGGAAGAAAAAAAGAAATATTTTGACTTGAGTGAGTTGTTCGGTAGAAAATAGGAGAATAAGTTAGAAAATGGTATAATTGAGTTTTGGTTTTAAAAAAATATTTTGACTTGGTGGTGTGTTATATGTATTTTGGAAAAAAAAATTAAAATCGCTTGAGCTATAGCCCAGGTTAATATCTTCTATGGTCCGTCCTGTCAATAGATTTGTAGAATATATTGGAGTTATATTTTGTATATTTATTTGGTATTCCCAGCTTTTCAATTTGTAATTTATTTTTTCAAGAAAGACGATATATTGTATTCATAATTCACCCCTAATTGTCTAATAACACATAAGATTAATAAAAATACGTATATAGTTAAGTTGAATTGTTTATTTAAGTCAACTGGGTTTCTCGTGTGATTGAAGCAGATCTGGAGTAATGATAAATGAGTCAACGACTTAATATAAGAGGGCTTGGTCAATTATTATTATTATTGACTTCACATGATTTCTGCATATGATGGCCCTCCCTCACCAAATGCACCACGCCACCTCCTCATCTTGTTTTTTTTGTCAACCCACCACCCATTTCATTCATTAAGGCTTTAATTATTCAACAATTATAGCCAATCTTAGACAAAAAGTATTCTTAACATGTTAATCAAACCAATAATTATCTTCTTTTTTTTAATCACAATCCGTTCTAAATCCTAATTAGGTTTAAGTACAAAAAATATATATTTTTTAAAATACAAACTCTACATTAATTTAATTTAGGCCGAGGCCAACTGATAAATAATTCAAATATTTCTTTTTGGGATATTTATAATAAATATTTTGGGATATAAACCAAACTGAATTAATCATGACTAACTTTTTTAAAAATACAAATTCATGGGGCGTCTCACTACTCGAATATTTTTCTTTGTATTTGTTTTCTTTCTAGGATTCTCTTTAATTTATTATTTAGAAAATTTTATATTTATTTTCTTAGTGTTATTCTTTTTTACTTAAAGCTTGTTTGTGACTGATTCTAGATAGGTCAGAATCACTTTTAGAGAGAAGCACCTCCCATGTGCTTTTCCATATAATCACTGTTGGTGATTTTAAATGATCTAAAATCACTTGAAACCACTTAAAGTGATTATATGGAAAAGTAATTCTCTACAGAAGTGCTTTTTGATATACACAGAATCACTCTCAAACGAGCTCTTAGTTTTGGTCCAATCTCATTTAATATTATTTTCACTTGTCGTGTAGTATTTTTAACTTATTAAAATTTATTTATTTTTTAATGGGTATGTGAGAGCACAATTGACATTTGGTTGGCAGTGAATAACTGGGGTTGTCCAGCACGTGAACATGTTTAATAAACCTAAATCTTCGTCAATACGTCAAATAATGGTTGAATTAATGTAACACTTTGAGATAAATATATTGCAGGCTCTACGGAAAAATCCTGCCAAAAAATCAACGGCTTCACAAAGAGGGGAGCGGATTCTTGAGCAAATGGAAAGCAGTGGCATTCTAGTAAATGACACCGTGATTGTGGGCTCTTATGGTACGGACAACTTCACATCCATTGGGGAAGCCATTGCTTTTGCTCCCAATAAGTTAAAGGCTGAAGATGGATATTGTGGTAACCGAATTCTTCCCTTAATAAAACCCTAGGTCAAATTGATTTCCTTCCATTTGGGAATTATCTAACCTAATTTGGGATTACTCAATTTAATTGGGAGTTATTTGATTCTTGCCTTAATTAGGGATTTGATTTAAATTAAATCCCTAATTACACCAACCTCACCAACCTCACCAAATCAGGAAGAATAATTCCTTCCCATCTATGGAATTATTCTTCTGAAACCCTAGCCTTCGAAGCCCTCTATAAATAGATGACTACGCACAAGGGTGAAGGTACGTCTAAATTCCTACTGAAACTCTGCAGAAATCATTCCACACAAACCCTAGCCACCTAATTCTTTCTCTCTCTCACACTAGGCTCCGGCCACCACACACGGCTCCGGCCACCCGGTTTTCCTTGAAACACCCAATCTAACTTAGGCATCGGAGGGCCTTTGGCCAACACCCCCCGGGTGTGGTCTTTCACTCCGTGCTATTTTTGCAGGGACCGAGAGAAGAGGAAGAAGGCGAAGGAATCTTAGGCGAATATTCTAGTGGGACGAAAATCGCTCCCACAGATATTTTGTGATTTATGTTAGAGAAGGATACTATGAGGAGTATTTTGTGGTCCCCAAACACAAGACCAACGTAATGCTGCTTGGTGATGGCATTAACAAGACTGTCATTACTGGAAACCATAGCTTTGTTGATGGCTGGACTACCTTCAATTCTTCCACCTTTGGTAAGCATCACATTTGTTAAGCTACTTCTCTTCCCTTTTCAAAGTCAAGAACAAAATCTTGTACCGGACTGTTCATGTTACGTGGCAGTATGTGGCTAAAAAGTTAGATAATGGTTTTTATTTTTTTATTTTTTAGATATATGTCATCTTTTAATTGGATTATTTTGTGCGTACGCCTCACAATTTTTTCTCATCCGAGTGGTTTCCGCATCTGTTAAACTTAAACCACATAATTTGATATATAGTTGATATATATTAAGCAAAATGCTAGAGATATAATTTATTGTACGGACAACAATTATAGACAGGATCCTTGTAGCATTGCTCCAAAGTAAATGTATAAACAACTGAAAATTCTGAACATCTTAAAATTGAATTATATGTTTCAATTTATCATGCTTAGTCTAAAGCTCAATTCTGTCCTGTTTGCAGCTGTTTCTGCAGAACGATTTGTGGCCATAGATATTACATTCAGGAACACAGCTGGTCCCCAGAAGCACCAAGCGGTAGCTGTGAGAAACAATGCTGACCTCTCCACATTTTACAGATGCAGTTTTGAAGGCTATCAGGACACTCTATATGTACATTCCCTAAGGCAATTCTATAAAGAATGTGATATATAAGGAACTGTGGATTTCATTTTTGGGAATGCTGCGGCTGTCTTCCAGAGCTGCAACTTATACGCTCGAAAGCCGATGGCTAACCAGAAAAATGCCTTCACCGCGCAAGGACGAACTGATCCGAATCAGAACACCGGAATCTCCATCCACAACTGCACAATTGAAGCTGCACCAGACTTGGCATTGGACCTCAACTCCACTTTAAATTTTCTGGGAAGGCCTTGGAAGCTGTATTCTAGGACTGTTATCATGCAGTCTTATATTGGCCCTCTCATCAGTTCAGTTGGATGGTTGGAATGGAATGGCACAGTTGGCTTGGACACCCTGTACTATGGTGAGTTTCAGAACCATGGCCCCGGCGCGAATACGAGCAAGAGAGTACAATGGCCTGGTTATAATCTCATGAATGCTTCACAAGCTGTGAATTTTACTGTCCTTAATTTCACTCTTGGTGATACTTGGTTGCCTGACACAGATATACCCTTTTATGGAGGGTTACTCAAATAGAGAACTGAAACTTCCAAGTGATATAAATCTTTGTATTGATGGTCTTTATTGCTTAAACTTTAGTTTCCATCAAAGCCAAATAGTTGTATTACAAATTTGCTGTGCAAGAACAATCGGAAAGTATAAGAAGGGAGACAAAACAATCATGATCAAAAAAGAGAAACAGAAAATAAATTGAAAAAAGAAAAAGAGAGAATTGGTCAGAGGTTGGATTTATAGGTAACACCCGTATCAGAGATCCACTTGTCTCCTTGGAGAAGTGAGTGCACTGTAAATTTTCCGGCTGCTTTACTGTTGATGGTTCTCAATCCCTTCCATTTAACTCTATTCCTTGTGGAAGAACCGGGTCCGAAATTTTGAAACTCGGAGTAAAATATGGTGTCGGGTGCTGTATTGCCTACCCATGGTAGCCATCCACTTGGGTTAATCAAGCTTCCCATGAACGTCTGCATGTACACAGTTGTTGAGTAATTCTTCCAAGGCCTACCGAGATAAGTTTGGACAGACGACAAGTCGCCGTAAGGCGAAATGGAGCAATTCTGAATTGAAATTCCTGTGTTCTGATTGGGATCAATCTTCCCTTGAGCAGTGATGGTGTTCTGTTGGCCAGCCATGGGTCTCTTAGGCATTATGTTACAGTTTTGGAGCACCACTGCTGAATTCCCAAATATGAAATCAACTGTTCCATAAATGTTGCATTCCCGGTAGAACTGGCGATTGGAATGAGCATAGAGAGTGTCCTGGAATGCATCAATGTGACACCGGTAGAAGACGGATTGGTCAGCAGTCGACATCAAGGCCACTGCCTGGTGCTTGGCTGCTCCGGCAGTGTTGCGAAACCCGATGTCCCGAGCAATGAAGCCCTTCCCAAAAACGGCTGCACAAAAACAAAACAAAAATTGTTCCTGTAAGAATTTATTGCAACATTGCTTAGCACATCGCCCACATGAGTACAAAAATTAAAGAGAGGTCTGCAGTAAATATAGTACAAATAGTTTATGTTAACGTAGAAATTGTTAGCACATGAAAATTTACCAAATGTGGCGCTCGAAAATGTGGGAGTTCCATCGATAACGTTGAGGCCGGCAGATACGATGGTTGCGGTGGATCCATCGCCGACTACCAAGACATTCCACTTGGTTTTCTCAACTCTCACATTCTCAAAATAAACCCCCTTCTTGACGTAGATGACTGTTCTCTTCTTGCTTTTATCAGGGACAGCCTTGAGTGCAGCATGAATTGTTTTGTATTTTCCACTGCCGTTGCTCGCCACCACAATGTCTGCCTTCTTCCTCAAATCCGAACTCTCAAGTAGCTTCCGGTCCTTCGGGTGCAGCCACTCTGGAACACCCTCGCTATAGCTGGCTGTAGCTGCAGTTGCAGGGTGTGTCAATAATCGCCTTAGCTTCACAGAGTTAACGACTTTCGATATCCAAGAGACTATGGCAAGGCTATTGCTAGTTAACTCAGTAGAATTCTTCAAGTAACTGACAATTTTATCCTTGAGTTCTGCTTTTGCATCATCAAAACCATCAATGCAAGTTTGCTGATAAGTGCCTGAAGAACTCAGCCAAGTTTTAAGATCATCAAACACATCAAACAACGACTTGTCGTCCGATAACGAGTCGTTGAGATGATCCAAAGCCAGGCTCAAAAGCTCTTGACAATTTTCCAAAGCTACCTTAGACAATGTGTCGTTGGAAGTCCCATTCAAAATCCCATCACCCGAAAAACGATTTGCAGCTTTCGACAACTCGTTGATCGCCACTCGAATCGCCAACTTGAACAGATCCTCAGGCTTCGCATTGGTGGAGTTAACCAGAGCGCCAAGACTGCTATAACATGAGTCTTGGTACAAGGTCACATCACAAACAGCCTTCACAGAAGTAGAGAGGCTTGAGCCTTGTTTGCCACCAGAGTTATTATTATGAATGGTGGTTCCAACCACAGCAGCAACCACCACACACACAAGAACTATGGAGGACAGGCTTATGATGACGACTCTCCTCCGCGTCTTCCTACGAGCGTCGAGCCGGGATTGCTCCAACTCATTGACTTTGCCATAGGTTTTGAAGGAAGACATGATGCCAAAATTTTCTTTGTTTTGTTTTTCTACGTGTTTGTGGATTGCATGAGGATGAGGGATGGTGGGTTGGGTGTGCTTATATATATTGAGGGTTTGAATAACATAACGCGGCACTACGTGCTTTGCATTACACTATTTTTGTTAACATTTTCAACTGATGGAGTGCTTCGCATGTTATTGGAGGCTTTAAATCGTGGGTTCATATATATGGCTGGTAAAGTGTTTTTGGTGCAGTCATTTTCTCTCCCTACAGCACCAAACCAATATTATATAAACAAATAGAATAAATTTAAAATAAAACAAAATAAAATAAAAATTAATCGGCTAGCTGGTCATGAATTTCGGCATTTGAGTACTTGTGCCCATTCCAACACATATTAGATGGGGTTTAGAAGCATCTCCAATGATCCTTCAACTTTGGAATTCTAAAATAGGTGAGCCACATCAGAAAAACTTCTCCAACATGACTCTTCAACCTCGCCATCAAAGTGCGCAACCTCTTTCTCTCTCTTGGAATTTGGTAAGTTGACTTTGGCTCTTCAAATATTTAATTTTACATTGGAAAAACAAAACCTACCTTGAAAATGTTAAAAACATGCATTTTTTCTTTTCATATAATAAATACATAGACATTTTTCCACATGTTTTCATATTTTTCATTCTTTTCCATGATATTGCATTAATTGAATTGAAGAGTCATTTGGAGCAAAAATTATTCAAGTAGCAAATAAAGCTTTTCAAATTGCCACATAGGTCAACAAACTTCAATTTGAAGAGTTTTATTTGCTACTACTCTTGGAGATGCTCTTAGAAAAAAACTATTGACAATTTTCTTGCAAAACTCTGGAAACTTTAAATAGGTTTTTAGCAATAAGTCCATTTTAATTAGCATAGAGCCTATTTGGAGGTAAAAATCCAAAATTAGCCACTTATTATTTTCTAATTATAGTTTTAATTTCTAAAATAAATTAGAAAATGACAAGTGGCTAGTTTTGAATTTTTCTCTCCAAATAAGTTATATATGGATAATTATATAATATATTATGCTAAAATGGGCCTATTAATGAAATGCCCAAACTTAAACTACCACCGAAAATCAAAAAAATTCTTGGTCATTTCTTCAACGGAGATTAAATAAATACTAGCAACCATATAGCTCAATATTCCAACTTTTCTAATGTTTTATCCTTTTTGTAATCTATATCCTGAAATTATATATCATCTTTTTACTCATTGTACTTAAAGTAATGCTATTTAGACACATAAGATTGACCACATTAGTTGACCACCTTATGTGATAGCTGATGTGGTCATGTCATATCAATTAATGAATATTGGCACGTGAATTCTATTTTTATTTATTTTACTTTTTAATAATCATTAAAAAACAAAAATGAAATAGAAAAGAAAAAAACAAAACCCTTGAATCCTCGTTTGTAATCTCACGCTTTATCTGCTCTTCGTCTCCAGCACTTCCTTCCTCCATCAAATCCATCCATCCCCACCATCCTCCATTGTTGTTGCTGAGATTTGGAGTTTTTTCAATAAAAATCTTCTACCACTTTTTTTATATTTAAACCTAGTAGCATATAAGCGTAAAACATTTGTAAGAAGAAAAATGAAAATCGACAAATTGATTATCGAAGTTGTTGTTCTGATTGCTCCATCAATCTGTCCAAACACTCTTTCCAATCCGAAACCTTCTCGCCTTCACTGACTACCTAGTATCACACCATTTCTTGAAGATTGGTCACTCTTATCAAGAAGGGAAAAAAGGACATATCAAAATAAATTAACATTGGATTACAAATTTACAATATTACATCTTCTCCACTTCAATGTCTCCATTTTTATCTTGCCAAATAAATATGAACTAGTTGTATATTGTGGAAAACAAATTGGTGTTGCATATGTGGAATTTTAATCAATTTGTATTCCATTTTTTTTGTGAATTTTTTTAAATTTTTGTGTTTTGGAATTTTTAGTGTAGTTTATTCCTTTCATAGTGCAATAACAATGGAGGACGCGGATGGGTTGATGGAAGAAGGCAGTGCTGGAGATGAAGAGCAAAGAAAGTGTAAGGATACAAGGACGCTAGGGTTTTATTTATTTATTTTCTATTTCACTTTTTGTTTTTGTTTTTAATGATTATTGAAAAGAGAAATTAATAAATAAAAATAGAATCCACATGGGAAAATTCATTAATTGACATGGCATGACCACACCAGCTGCCACATAAAGTGGTTAGCTAATGTGGTCAATTTTGTGTGTCTAAATAGCATCACTTTTGTACTTATTCTAAGCGGGGGTCACTATCTCGTTCAAGCGAGGAGAGCCAAAACTATTGACAGTTAAGGTTAGGGTTTTCTTAGTTTTCTTGATCCATTTTATGCGCCGTCTCTCTCAATCCTCTATGATTGTCTCTCTGGGTTCTTCTTGGTGTATTGGGTCGCATGGTTTTCGCTCGTTTGTTCTTTGTGGTGAGGGCTGCGTTGGCTCTTCATGTTCCTCATCTAGTTTTCTCACTCACGGGCTCTGAGTTTGGTTGCTCTCAATCCCAAGGTTTGTGATCTAGATTCAAGACCCTTCTTCCTAAGGTCTTCCTCCGATGTGGCTTGTGTGCTTTTGTTCTCAACATACAAAGTTGGGCTTCGATTTTTGTGTCTTTTTTTTTTCTATGGGGCTGTCTGATATAGATGGGGAAGTTGCTCTTGATGATATTGAATGCTCGTTTAGGAGTCGTCTGGTGCTTACAAATCGAGACAAGGCTAAAGTGGTGACTGCTAGTTTGGCGGCCTCAGTTCAGATCTTGATATGTGGTGGGAAACAGAAGTGTGTAGGAATTGACGATGGAGTTGAGCATATGATCGATAGTGGCATCGATTTTAATGGTCAGCGACGATTGGGTACCTATGGCTTTGCCAACAAGGCGGAGGAGACCAACCTCGAGGGGTCTCCAAGGTCTCCTTGATAATTATCTGTTGGAACTTTCTTGGGCTTGGAATCCGATGAACGTTCGGTAACCTGAAGTTTTCTTCTTCAGGACAAGAGGCCGGTATGGGAGCAAGTTGGGTCCTGAGGTAGTTTGTATTTATTTTGTGTTTTGCTTTTATGAATGTTCGTGTTAGTGTTCCTTTGTTTCTGACCCATTGCATACTATACAACTCTCGCGCTATGCAAAGGACTATGTTTACATAGGAGGTTTTCTTTGACATAACCTGAGAGATGTTGGTGTGCTCTTTCAATGGGTTTCGTTATGCTTAAGTTTGTTCCTTTGTTCTTTGTTCATGTGGATTGTTTGTCTTGGTGTTCTTTTGTTTCTGCCCATATGTTGAACAAATCTCGCGCTGTACAAAGGACTATGTTTAAAAAAAAGGTCTTCTTTGACAAAATTTGAGAGGCGTTGGTGTGCTCTTTTGATGGGTTCGTTTTGCTTCAGTTTGTTTCTCTTGTTTTTGTTTATGTGGGTTGTTCATTTTGGTGTTCTTTTGGTTCTACCCATTGCATGCTGAACAAATCTCGCACTGTACAAATGACTATGTTTACATAGGAGGCCTTTTTGACATAACCATAGAGGCGTTGGTGTGCTTTTTCGAAGGGTTTTCTTAGTTTGTGTTTATTGGTGGGGTAGTTTTGTTTTAGAGGTGACTATTTTGTATTTATGTTTTTTGTCTGGACTCTCTTTTTAGTCTGCTGCATGTGTGGTACTTTTTTCTCGCTCGAGGTTTTCCCATATGGTTTTCTGAGAAGGTGTTCACCCATTTTGATGTAGTTCCTGTGATGGTAGGGTAAAGTTCCCCATTGATCTAAAAACCAGTGGTGGTCAACAAATTAACTTTCTTTTGTGTGTGAGCGTGCCATTGTTAGCGGTAAAATACCCTAACAAACTATAGATTGTAATAACTTGCGCCCCAAGCTATTGACTTAAACAAACGATTGTGAATTTGGATGAGGAATATCTCCTAAGTAAGTTCTTTTCTGTGCCTCAGACGAGTGAGGACTTTATAATTTCCCACAGTAAAACTAGCGAGTTTAGCCAAAAAGATGAGTGTTTGAAAATAAAACAAACGAGTTCAGGGAGAACTGCTTATTATACATTTAAACAAAAGGATTTCCAAGTCTGGAAAGACATCAGAACATTAAGCTTCGATTTCTGCCTAGTTTATCTGTCTCGTGACTCAGGCTGGACTGGACTCTTCCTGACTAGATTGGATGTATCTGTACTGGAATTGCACGTCAACACCTTCAACTAATGAAGATTAGCTGGAAATCGATACCAATGTTGAAATTGGCAGAGTTGTAATCAAATTGAGCCATGGAGAGACTTGAAGAGTGGGCAAAACTGGGATTTTGCTTATGTTCTGCCTGTTCCGGAGACTATATGCATGAGATTAAGACATTCTGGTGTCTTTGTTCTGATTGAACTGGGATTTCACCAATCTAGATTGGATCGGAAGTGGCTGGATTGGCAGCTGCTGGCTTGGAATTGCACTTCACTATTCTGCTTGACTGGGGATCACCTGTGAGCTATTCTAATGAGCTTAGGACATCAAGGTGTCTCTGAGCATTTGTTGAGGTTTTCATATGATTAAAAAAAAAAACCCGAGTTTTGGCTAGTTCATCTGTTCAGAACCGAATTTGTAATGACAAAAAGCCGAGTTCTGCTTGACTCTTCTGAGCTGAATCGTAGTTGCAACAAGAGAAATCTCATTTTCCTGTTGGTGAGCTGCTTCTCTGAGCTGGATTGGAGTTGAGAACTTGAGTTCTACCTTTTTATTGGAGCTGGATTGCTCTTGTAAGCTTGATTGCTTCTGAGTTTGAAGATTTTTGAGATCATGTGATCTTGATTGATTTTTGTCTGTTTGACTTAGAGTTTTTGTTTTGATTGATTGGTTGATTGGTTGTTTGGTTGTCCTTGTTCCAATTCATGTACCCTTGTATTTATAGAGAAATGCGTTATGAGAGCTTAGAGCACAATTGCTGGGTGTTTAATCCACTGACTGCAAAGTGTATATCCCACTGTCCCTTGGTAGCTTTAAGAGATTAAACTAGTTTTTCCAATTTTGCTTTTCTTAACCCACTTCCGCAAAAAGCCTCTTGCCAACAGTTCATTGGTTTGTAGTTGGGAAGAGTGCTGAGTGTTGCTACCTTTTGTAGGGGTCTTTTTCTTCCACTGGACGAATGGGCCTGGGCTGCCGTAAAGAGCAAATGGAGATAGTTGCCCCTGTGCTTGAGTTCAAGAACCAGGCCCCAAGAGCGCTTCGAAAGGTTCGTGGAACCTTAGGAAACACCTTGGCTTCCTTCACCAACAAAACCCATGGTTGCTTACAGATCAAAACTATGGCTTGGCATGAGAAGCATGTGGCATGGGAGCTGAGCATTCATAAGTTTAGCATGAGAGAGAGAGAGAGCTTGGATTTCCTATGAGGGACAGAGGTTTTAAGTAAGGGAGAAGGGATTCTAAGGAGGTTTGTTGAAGAGGGAGAGAGAGATAGGTGTATTAAGTAATTTCTAGCACTGACGAAAGTTGTTCAAGCTCTGGAATAGCTTGCTAGAAGAGAAAATGGGAGGAGATGGAGGTATAGGGCATGAAATTGAAGGGTTCCAGGGGTGAGAGATGATGCTTGCTCTCTAGGTCTGGTTTGCTTGCCTTCGGTTGAGTTGTTCAGATGGGTGAGAAGTGCCTCCTTTTATAGCCACTGAAGTCGACATTTTCCAAGAAACCCTAATGGTTCCTATCCAATTTGGCCAAATCTCTCCCTTCCTTTCTTTTCTCCTCCCTTGACTTTTCTCATCTTGGTGAAATTTCCTCAATCTATTTGCACAAAATCAGGGATTTTTGGGAGCTCAAGGCCCTTTCCAAGCGCCACAGGGGAGAATGCCCACTTTCACTACCTTTCTTCCTTCTTTTCTCCCTTGTTCTATGGCTAGATCTGAAAGGGAGAAAGAAATGGGTATGCACGCTGGTTGGAAAGGTGTTTTGCTCAAGTATCCTTTGGTTTTTGGATGGCTTGTGTTGGGAATTGTCTTTGGCCATGTGTTGGAGATTCCCAGACCTACATACATAGACTTTGGTTTTTGTCAATGCTTTTGTCTCCACCATGTCCGGAGATTGCAGATATTTTCTTCTTGGTTGCTTGGGCTTTCCTAAGGTGATGGGTTAGCCAATTAAGAGAATGGGCTAATATCCTTAGGTAAAGGGCTATTTTATCAAAATGATGGGCTAATTTTCCTAGAGTATTTGGACTATTGGGTTTTCTCTCACGCTTACCCATATGTTTGGGCTCAAGGAATGGGCTTGAGTTTTGGTGCTCAAGTAGCCCAAAACTTCCACTCCTTGACCATCAATGGGCGCCGTGAATACTGTAACCATCCATACCACAACCTACTCAAGCCCCAGGCATTTGCGTGGGCCCACTTAAGCTTGTTGCGTGGCTTGATGCAAAAATAAGGATTTTCCGCTTGGTGTTGCATGTTTGCTTGGCGTGGCATGTGGACTATAACTTATGGAGTACACATTACGAACTCTAGTGTACTCCAATCGAGCTTTTTCTCGGTAAGTGTCGTATTGGGCTAGAAATATATTTGGGCCCACCGAGATTTTTGGGCCTCAACACCTTTCTAGCTCTAGAGATGATGATTTGGTTATGAGTGGGTAACAAAGATGATGATTAAGCTTGAACTCAAATTGTAATATGGAAACTGGGTGAAAAATAAACCAATTAAATCTGGGTATTTAGATTAAATTACCAATGGTGGTAATTAAAATCCAAACTTGTGAATTGGTTTATTTTAACTTTACTTTGAAATGGTCTGGGCTATCCTTCAATCTTAGGTTATTAATGTTCTTGGGTTATTAATGGAATTTCTCTTCCTCTAATAATGGTAATATTGTCCACCTGATAACATTCCTACTATAGACTGGATTCCATTTGAATAATGTTTCACCTTTGTTTTTAGAATTTTTTACTACTAGTTGGAAAATTTGGGAAATAAGAAACAAATATACTTTGCATTGAGGTAAACTCATCCATCATCAATAATTCTAGACTTACCACATTTTTATACCTCATTTTTATACTACCTGACGTGACATGCGATTTGGCAACTAATGTGGCATGCCACATCAATAAATAAAGTAATTGTTTTACATTTTTATTGTTATTTTAAACAAAATATTTTTAATTAAAAAAAAGTTGTTCAACCCTTTTACCAACAAAAAAATTACCTTTTTACCCAAGTAAAAAAACCATTTTACTTTCCATGCCTCTTCCTCCCATCAGTGTCCCCTTCTTAATAACTTATTTTACCATTGATCTTAACAAAATTTGTATGGAAGCAATTAAAATATTTTTCATTAATTGAGAAGAATGTTTCAGCCTGCAAAACAGATGTTGTACCACCAAGAAAGGTACCAACAAGAATTCCAATACCATAAGGATTTTTTATAACAAAATCAGTGTTAGCATTGCCATTAGTAAAAACTGAGCCATCAAAATAAATTTTAGGAAATTTGTAGAAGGAGGACTCCATATCTATAACTCTTAGCATTTTGATTTTTCCATATTTTAATTTAATGCTATTAATTTGCAAATAACTTAGAAGAAAATAATGGATATGCAAAATTGCTTTTTGAATATCTTGTTGAACATTTAGAAAGAGTAATGGTAGACGGATCCCGAACCTCTACATTTAGCATCGATGCATTAAGAATGTCAACCACTAGATTAATCTAATGAATTTTAATCAATCCACATCAGCATAATTGTATTAGACTTAAAATCACTAGTTGCACCTTATTACTTACAATTTTACCATTTCTTTTCATAATTAAATCATTTTCTCCACCAACATCATTTAACTGTCTGATTAATTTGCCATCATGAACACAGTGCACTTTCTACACTGATGGCCTCCCAACAGCTCCTCCTTGTCTTTCCTTTTTTTCTCTCTCTCTCTCCCTCTCCTTCTCTAGATATGCTCTCTTTCTAACTCCCCCTTCTCCCTTCTCTCTCTATGGCTTCTCTCTTTCCTAATAACATAAAAAGATAACATAAACTGGAAGCCCACAAAATTAACGAGATCATGACATCATAGCATGTTGAAATTCAATTTCTAAAACGCTGAAATAAAGAAATAATATTAGGAGGAATAAATGCAAATCTGACATTTAAATGCAGTCTACAAGGGAAAGTGAAGGTAATTAATAAAATGATAATTGTTTATGGGAGAGAAAGGGAAAAGCCACAGGAGAAATGAGTAAGTGATCAGGTGCAACACTGCTCAAGAACTTTGCAAAGAACAAAGATCTTGTTGATATAAAGAATGGATGGTACAACAGCAAACTCTAGCAATCGACTAGAAACTAAAACATAACATAAAGATATTATGATAGCACTTGGGTGTGTGTGTTTGATAAATGCTCTGAATAGCTATATTTATATGCAATATTTTCATTCATGCATTAGAAACCATGAACGTCAAATCTGATAAGAGTTAAACCACAATCCAAGCTCCTATATTATATTTGGATTGCCTTCTGACTCCGTCTTTTCTTGCTATCCAAGTCAAACAAGACTTCAATTCACATTCAAAAACTATCAGTCTCTCTAGGGTGTGCAAAACTGCTTTCACCACATAGGTTCTGTTTCATCAAAGCCCGACTCTTTATTTTTGGACTAATTATTATTTTTTGACATGTGCCCACTATTGGGAAAATTCCAGGCCCAAACAGCTTACTCGTTCTCTCTATTTTCTTGCCATCATTGGTCCAACAATTAGAGGTCGCACATACATTGAAAGAAAGTTAATAACATATTTAATGCATTGTGATGTACATAAATAATCAGAGTATGGAATTAACCAAAATTAGGAAATGACTAGCTGTAACAACCCGGTCCTAATTTAAGGATAAAAGAGTAAAATAATGAAAGAAAGGGCGATTTTACCCGGTTAATTTAAGTGAATTAAAAATTGACTTTAAGATCGGGAAAGAATTTGGTGGAACGGGGTGTGCCGTTGCGTCCGGCTCTCGTCGAAGCGAGTCCGTGGGCCGTGCGGAACACCCGATTCCGAGCCGAATGAGCGGCAAAGGTCTAAAAACGGTAGGGGCATTTTGGTAATTTTGGAAAATGTGGGATTTTAACCGGATGACACGCTGGCCAATTGGCCAGCGCGTGTTCTCAGTCACCCTCAACCTCTCTCTCGCGATACAGGCCCCAAAAACCCCGTTCGAACAGAGAGTGGCCAACGCCACCTCCGTAGAAACCGACCACGAATCCCACCCCAACCTCCTCTCATCTCCCTCGGTTCACCCAGGAACCTATCTCCCGGTCGAAAGCAACGTGGCCGAGACCACCGCTGCGAGCTCGGGAGAAGCCACCGAGGTTTTCGCCGTCGATTTCGCATCTCCGGCAGCCAAATCGATCGCGCGGTGAGATTCTTCTTCTATTTGTTAAGTGTGTGTTTGTTTCTACAAGTATTTTCGAGGAATTTTGGGGTTTGGATGAGATTGGAAAATCTAGGTTTTGCTCCGATCGGGTTCGAATTTCGGCGTGATTCGGCCGGTTCTTGGCGGTTTTCAATGCCAAAACACTCCCATCCACCCACCTGATCACTTAGCCGTAGGTCTTGCCCCCAGAAACTCCAAGATTTTCCGTGGCGGAAAAATCACTCAAGCCACCCAACCTCGGCCGCGCATGTGGCGGCGTGTGGGCCGTGGTGGCGGCGGTTCTTCGTGCCAAAAATGTCTCCCGTAGTCTCGAGCGCATAGGTATGCTCGAGCGAATTTTTGGAAATTGTTTGAGCGAATAACCAATGTTCTGGTTAGGTTTAACTAGGGTTAACTTAGGGTTCGATAAGTTCTAACCGTTGGATCGTGTTGAAACTTGGAAGTTAAGTATTTGGAAATTTTAGAAACCTATAGGAGATTACGGATCGTCGTTTGGAGGTCGGAAACCTAAGGAACGAGTGAATCAAACCTATTAAGGATTTAATCGCTTATTTAATCCAAGGGGACTTCCAAGTTAACTAAAAGGCTTAATTTGAATTCAAGTGGGCCAGGAAACCTTTCTAAACACAATTGAACATTTTAGGCCCGGGGTCGGGATTTTCCTATTAAATTATTATGCCGAGCTTTGGTGAAGTAATAAATGGTTTGATTTTCGTAAATAGGTACTCAAGCTTGGCGGGGTTGCGGGAAGGCCCTTCTCGAGGGTCGGGCTAGCTCGGACCAGCGGTGAGTGGACCTTTGATTTCTATAAATGTTTTTATTACATAAATGCTCATTTAATGCTTTTGTGGAATTATTGATTTCCAAATATTATTTATGATTTGCATATTAGAGTTTAATTGAATTTATGGAATATTTTCTATAAATTGATTTCCGAGCCTAAGACTGGATTTTAGAATGGCTTGAGGAAGGATTTGTTTTTTGAGTTATAAGTTTTTGAAAAGTTTCAAACCACTCTAGGTACCCTATTGATGATGTCTTGGATTAATAATGATGCCTACGGAATAAAAATTGATAAAGGTTATTACAGTCTCACGGACCATTGTTGCCTTCGGTTTAAGTCTGCGCATGACTCACGCCCCACGAGTCTCGGGGGCGCCGGGCCGTGCGGAGCGGGACGCGGCTCGGGTAAACTTTGTGTTTTCGAGTCTAGCGAGGACGCGGCTTAGGTTGACTTGGTGTCTCCTAAGTCTTGCGAGGGCGTGGCTCGGACCGACTTTGTGTCACCGAGGAGTCTTACGAGGATTGGAATTGACGGTTGAATAATGGAATTGACGGAAATTATAAAGGGTACACCTAGGTGGATTTTAATTAAGTTGATTGAGTAATACCTCGTTTTTTGAATAAGAACTTTTATGCTAATGAACTTTATAAATTGGATTTTTAATGCATACTTTAAATTATTGCTCGTTATAGAATTGTTTTCTAATGTTTTAACGATGTAACTTGTGTTTCCAATTTTCTAAAAACTATCTTTTTGGTCCACTCACCTTTTTAAATGTTTTCGCCCAGTGTACATGGTCGTGTGAGCACCACCAGGCCCGTCTTCACCACCACACTCCTTCGACTGTAGGGTCCTTGACCCGAGAAGAACTTTGTATTTAGTTATTTTAGAAGCTCGAACTTGCCCAAACTTTTGTGAGGCCTGAGGCCGTACACTTTAATTTACTGTCGGTGTGTGAACTTAACTTGTGCGTGCTTTGAAGTTTGTGGAATTAAATTGTGCTTTCGCGGTGTAAAAAGATTTGGGAATTGAGCCAATTATAGGGAGACTCGAATTTTCGGCAGAAGTCGAACAACCTGTAAAACTCTTGTAAAAACTCAATTTCTTTACTAAAAGGGCAAAATGGTCAAGTGTGTCGACACAGACAGGATGCTTCGGCCAGACAGGGCTTGGCCCAGTTCCAAAGTGGAATTAGGGTCGAGATCTGTCACTAGCCAACAAGACTATATGGTAAAGTTGCTCTATTATGATTAAGTTTTATTATTTAAAGAAATATATCTATTTTACAATTTGATTTGGTATCATTCTGTCAAAAAAAAGGCTTTTATTTTGATTTTTATTTTTTTTCTTGTTTTGACAATGTGACATTATAAATTACTATAATCTACGAGGAGGAGGACTCAAACTCTGGTGCAATGGTGTCGGCATTAGGGACGAATCCATGATTTCAAAATGGAGTGAGCTAAATTTACCGGACGTACAAACCTACTTAGAAGATAGAAAACTCGATGATACGAGTGAATTTCATTGATAACAAAAAAATTCCAAAAGAATCTTTGATCTCTTAGGTTTTTTATGTTGACCCGACATTATAAAAGTATAACCTATTGAATAATATATACAAGACAACATGTCAGCAACTAATTAATTCATTAAATCTCATTGATCGATAATTCATTATTCATACAAGCAAGAACACCAAAATTATTATCATAATTTTCTCTATTTCATGACAATAAAAGCCTTTGACTGGTTTTCTCATAGGAACTCTATGGCAAAACAAAATGGAAGTAATTCTTTTAGCTATAGTATGAAGAAAAGGAAAGCTAGTGATATGAATGGTTTTCCAAAAAATCTAAAAATAGTTGATCACGTGTTTATCAACTCATAATTGATGTAGAACATAATTAGTCCAAGGTAAAATTTCCAATGTTGCAAAAAGAAAAAAATAGTTTCTAATATCAACTAACATTAATTTCACACTAAGCGGGGAAAATTTTATTATGCTTACACTGCTTTTATCCTTTGCAAAGATTTGCAAGTCAACCTTCTAGCTAGCAGAGGTGGGCTACATGTAATTTTGAGTTGAAAGACAAGAAAAGTCACCTGGGGCTGTAGCCCAGGTTAGTACCTTTCTAGGCCAACTAGCCTAATCCAAATTTGCAAGAGAGACTTCTATTCATGTGCTCGTTTGATAGAATTTCTTCAAATTCCACCCATCTTTCCTATGTTATTTCCCCTAATTTTCCTTAACAATATGCACCGTGAAAGTATGGTCATATCTCACATTGTCCTTGAAATTCAAAGTGACTCACCTTGATCCCTTGACCAATATTTTGCATCTCACTTTGGTCCCTGCCGTTAAGTCCGTTAGGTTAAAAACGCTAAGCCAAGTTTAGGAGAAGAAAAGCTGGAGCATGCCTTCGTTAGTGAGTACGAGTCCGCACGCCCATCATATTTGGGTTTTGGCACTCCTCTTTGTCTACGATGAAGATGAAGTTGGTCGGTGGATACATGTAGGTGGTTGTTGGAGGTGGGGGTGGCTGCGAACGGAAGAAGTTCAGGAGAGGTGGCTGTGTCTTGCTTGGGAGTGATGGGGGTGACTATTGGGTTTTTGACGTAGAAGGAGGGGCGGTCTTTGGGTGGGAATTGGCTGATTTATTTATTTTTTTCGTTAAACAATAAAACATTATTTTTATTATTTATTGTTTATCTTAAATAGTTTTTTAAAAATAAAATATTTTATTATGTTTTTGCACACATAGCACTTATGTGGTATGTATTTTAGCAAAATAGTGGGTCCTATTAGTGCCATGTTAGCATTTTTAACGGAGTTATTAAAGGATTTAACAGTTAGGAACAAAGTGAGACACAAAACATCGGTTAAGGGATCAATGTGAGTCACTTTGAGATTCAAAGGGCAATATGAGATTTGACCATACTTTAAAAGGGAACCAGAGCAATTAAGCCTTTAAAAAAAACACAAAAACAAATATCATACGTTGACAACTTTGATGAAATAATGGTTTTATAAAATAATAAAAAAATCAATAATAGCTAACTTAAATAATATAATCTCAGTTGTTAATCCTATATAGACCATTGGATGTAATTTTGTTTACAAAATGAAAGCAAATAAATATGCATACCAATTATATTAGAATGCATATTAGATTGAAACATACCGTTGCACATATGTGATTATATTTTTCTCTTCTATAGGCAACAAACAAATTTCATATCAAAATTAACAATTACGTAACAATTACCGAAATACGCGGATGTACATAAAAGAAACTTTTAATATACATAGTGAATTTCTTTCTTTTTTACAAAAAAAAAATAAAATTATGTGTATGGTGGGAGTTTGAGATTCATAAATATTAAAAATAAGTAAATAATAAGAAGACTACTAAAAACGCTTATGCGCTGTGTTCCTCAATATAGCTTGTATAAGAAAAAATATTGAAAACACCAATAAAATAAGTAAAACTTAAATTTTATTCAATGAGATGAGAAGAATTGACGATGGAATAATCTTGTGACCACATGATGGGATGTAACATGGGTGTTTGGTGAAGCACCAATGACTTCAGTGTGAGGAAGTGCACAGAAGAGAATCCCGACCACAATAAAAAAGCTTTTCATATGCGAAGGAAAAACCAAAAGGTGGCCTCCCACGTCTTAACCGCGGTTAAAACGTAACCTGACTCTAGTTAAATAAAAAGTCCCCTTTGCTTCTTCCTATCTTCTGTCCTTCCCTGCAGTCGCCACTCTTATCTTTTTCTCTCATTTTCTTCCTCCATTAAGAAAGGGAAAGAAAACCCACTAAATTCTCTCCCTTCTGACCCTCTTTGAGCAATCAGAGGGTACTTGAGGAGCTTCAATGCTCTCCTATTAACACATGATATCCATCAATCAGGTACCTCTCATCTTTCTGCTTTTTTATTTGAAGTACTTGTTTCATTTCTCTGTCTTCTGGTCTACAGAATTGATTTTAAATATATATTTTTGTTCTCAATCTTGTGATTTTTCATGGGTTTTGATGGTTGATCTTTGTGCTGATACTATATCTGATATGCACCACTATCTGGTTCTTTTCTTAGTAATAGTTTTTCTCTGGGTTTTGTTTGGTGTGCCTTGTTGTTTTGTAGTTCGTTTAGGTACAGGTCCTGGTTTGCGTTTTTATCATTTTTTTTTCTTTCTATCTGATCTTTTTCATTTTCGTGTTATTTTTTTTAATTTTTTGTTTGTGAATTTTGGATTGGATATGTTTGGATCTGGATGGGAAGGACAACTTTGAACAACCATCTGATCCAAAAGAGGGCTACCCTGAATTTCTGAATTTATATTAAATAATGGAAGAAAATAATAATTGAATTATGTTGCTTAGATTGGTGAAATATATGCTGTAAACCTGCGTTTTAAGCTATAACAGTTTGTGTAAACCAAAAGAAATAATTATCAATAATATGCTTTTTGTGTGAAGAAAATGAATCCGATGATGGTGGATCTGGGGGAAGTTTTCTATGTTCTTTCTGCTTTAGTGGTTGTTTGCAGTTGCAGGGTATGTACATGTAACTTAAATTTAGTTTTTATTGTAATGATCTCATGTTTTTCGTTTTTGTTCTTTTTTCTCGCTTATTCGAGAACTTTATCTTTTGTTTTGGTTCGTAACTTATTTTGTTGCTTTTAGTGATGAGGCCCATGTGTTAGGGTTTTCTTTGGGTTCTTTTAGTGTGAGAACACGGAGATCTGTTGCGTCACTTCGTTTGTTTGCATTAGTTGTTGGTTTCATCCTAATTTAATGTATGGCGTGTCTAAGTGCTTCTGTCTAAGTACTTTTTCTATTTGTAATTACTCTTATTTATGAAATATCTACTTTCCCTTGTTTTTCCTTTCATTCAATTAGAGTTAATATTGCGAGTTCAATGTACCTGATCTATGATACGCGACACTTTGGGATTGAACTGACTTATTTGTAATTTATTCATTTGCAGAAATTTGGGTTGAGTATCCTTTATTGAGAAACCTTGGCTCATAAGAAGCTTAAAGCTAATATCTGTGCGCAAGATCGGAAATCTTTTAAAGAGTTCCAGAACGGTGGTGAAGTTGACTTGGACTGCATTTAATTGCTCAATTTTATATTAGTATATATAATCAGGGCTGTTCTCTTTGTTGGTGCTAAATGGGGATCTTTGAAGAAATGGGTTTCTGTGGTAATCTTGATTTCCTTTCGGCTCCCCCTGGGGAAGGAGAGGCAGCTCCAGAGCATGACCCAGATGCAGCAGTAGAGGAGGATAATAGTGATGAAGAAATGGATGTTGATGAGCTTGAGAGGAGGATGTGGAGAGATCGGATGCTATTGAAGCGACTTAAAGAACAAAGTAAGGGAAAGGAAGGAGTTGACAATGCAAGGCAGCGTCAATCACAGGAACAAGCTCGGAGGAAGAAGATGTCGCGGGCACAAGATGGAATCCTGAAATATATGTTGAAAATGATGGAAGTTTGCAAAGCTCAGGGTTTTGTTTATGGGATTATCCCTGAAAAAGGAAAACCAGTGAGTGGTGCATCTGACAATCTTCGAGAGTGGTGGAAGGAAAAAGTAAGGTTTGATCGTAATGGCCCTGCTGCAATTTCCAAGTATCAGGCAGATCATTCAATCCCTGGGAAAAATGAAGACTGCAGTGCTGTGGCATCCACTCCTCACACCTTGCAGGAGCTCCAAGACACAACTCTTGGTTCACTTTTGTCAGCTTTGATGCAGCACTGTGATCCACCCCAAAGACGTTTTCCATTGGAGAAGGGTGTTGCCCCACCTTGGTGGCCTACTGGTAATGAGGAATGGTGGCCTCAATTAAATTTACCAAAGGATCAGGGACCTCCCCCATACAAGAAGCCTCATGATTTGAAGAAGGCTTGGAAGGTGAGTGTTCTCACAGCTGTTATAAAGCACATGTCACCTGATATTTCCAAGATCCGCAAGCTTGTTCGTCAGTCTAAATGTTTGCAAGACAAAATGACTGCTAAGGAGAGTGCTACTTGGCTAGCCATTATAAACCAGGAGGAAGCTTTGGCCCGGAGGTTGTATCCTGATAGATGCCCCCCTCCATCAGCTGTTGGGAGTGGGTCTTTTGCAATCAGCGGTACCAGTGATTATGATGTTGAAGGGGTGGATGATGAACAAAATGTTGAAGTAGAGGATTGCAAACCTCTAGTTAATCACTTCAATATTGGAACAGCTGGACAAAGAGATAGGATGGTACCTCAGATTAAGGGAGAGTTGATTGAGACCAACGCAGACTTTGGTCAGAAGAGGAAGCAGCTGGCAGAAGAGCCACAGATGATGCTAAATCAGAAGATTTACACCTGTGAATACCCCCAATGCCCATATCATGATTGCCGCCTAGGCTTTCTCGACATAACTGCAAGAAACAATCACCAGTTGAATTGTCCATACCGGGGTAATTCTTCACAAGTGTTTGGATTGTCAGGCTTTCATCTTAACAACGACAAACCTGTGGGCTTCTCTCTACCCATTACTCAACCTAAGCCACCTATTCAACAACCAGTGAACCAGACAAGTAGTTTTAATGCTTCGGGACTTGGACTAGCTGAGGATGGGCAGAAAATGATATCTCAACTGATGTCATTCTATGATAGTAATGTTCAGCAGAACAAGAACTCAAATCCTGGAAACCTCAATGTTGTCGAAGACCACAACCAGCAGCAGGTGAAATTTCAATTTCCAATGGAGGATAACTTCTATGGTCAAGGGCTGGTTATAGGACGCAACATGTCTGAACCGACCCCCTTGCCTATGCTTCATTCAGTTTTCCCACCCACAGAAGTTCAGTTTGATCCGTGCAAGTTATTTGATTCTCCGTATGGTAACCATCCCAATGATCCTGTCAACTTAGGTTTTGGCACTCACCTTAACTCAGTTGACTATAATGATGACTCAATGTTGAAGCAAGATGCATTTTGGATCGGATGAATTTGGGTTTTCATATATTGACTGCTCCAATATCTGAATAAGGCTGTATATTATGTTGTTTGGCTGGGTGTTGGGGTGAATGAGGATATCCCCACACAGTTCTGGACCGAACAGGTGAATCTTCTTTTTTTAAGTTTAGCTGCTTATTATATCTGTCGGACCTTGTAGAAGAAGTTGGGGGTTCTCTTGCTGCAACTTCATCATCCAAGTATAGGTTGCCTAGTTGTTCTCAGTGCAGTATTTAGTATTGCCAATAAAGGACTGGAAAGAAGCCAATCTAATACAAGCACTTTTGTTGAAATGTTAGAAACATTTTCTGGTTGCTAAAGTCATTGTTGGCATGTAGTTGTGTAATGTATACAAAGACATCTATATATGTGGTGGTTTCATGTATCTTAGAAACATTTTGCTTGTTTCTCAACTGCTTTTCAGTTTGTGCTATCAACAATTCATTCTTGCTTTCGCAGTTTATCGGGGGAAAGCTCGAATAGAAATATCAGCACTCTTCTACTTGCATAAGCAATGCCCTGTTAGGTCTGATAAAACTTTCAACTACTGATTTTTTGCAAATTATGTGATATAAATTAGATAGGAACTCCCTCCCGTCCGGAAGCAGCGGCTGAGCTGAAACTGAACCTGAATGCCAAGTTTGTTTTTTTGTTTGGTGAATGAATGCCAAGTTTGTTTAGTTTTCTGTGGACGTTTGTTTATTATGTCACATCTATCATAATGGTCTTACATGTGAGGAATGGGGAAAAAAGTCAGAGAGACAGAAGACGGGTCAAAGTTAGGCAATTATTTTTGTTTTGGTCGATGTTAGGCAAGTTCATTGAAAGTAGTCATTCTTCACCTAGTAGTGGCAATAGTGATAATTGGAAAGCAGTTGCCATTGTTGACTCCAGTCTGTCTACTTTCATCGATTCTTTTTGGAAGTCATGTCAAGTCGTGTAAGCAAAGGAGAAATGTTCGTACTTTTAATCGATTGAAAGGATTGCATTTATACTGAGGAAAACTAATGAACCCAGAGCCCCCGCGCGCATGAGTGATTGTCAAGCAGTTGATGAACGTGAATCCTCTAGTGATGTAAACTATTCTATCACGGCATCACTACCTTTCTTCTTATCTCTCTCCACATGTTACTAATTCATGGAAAAAGAGATACAGAAAGGGCACATGACACCGAAAGAGGATAGTGTGTTTCCACAATGAGACCCACATCCATCTACCCTACCAATAACTTTAACAATGAGTATCAACATTATAGCCTGGATAAGATAGGTTTTGATGGGAGGGCCGAACACCCTCGTGAGATAGGTTTTGGTCCCATAAAACTTCTCTAAAAATATTTTTAGAACTTTCAACCGTTTTAAGCTTTCCAATTTGTTATAGATTTTGTGTATGCTTTTACATTCTTAAATCTTTGGGTTTTAAATTCTCTTTTTAAAAAACGTTTTATAGACGTAAAAACATTTGAATTTGAATTTTCACATACATATTTTAGAAAAGTTATGCGTACCAAATCGTATTTTAAAAATACATCGGCAAACAGGGTCTAGTCCATGGAAAAGGGTATTGACTTTGCCAGGCCAGGTGGTGCCAGTTGAACTCTAATAGCACCTCAGTAGTGTGTATGAGAAAAAAATTGAGGTCCTCTGCAGTTGTAAATTGTGGTTTTGCATGCATTTAATAAGAACAAAAAAAAAACTTATAAACTTATCAATAACGTATTTGAAACTATCTCCCCTCTAGGTTTTGATGGGAGGGCCGAACACCCTCGTGAAATAGGTTTTGGTCCCATAAAACTTCTCTAAAAATATTTTTAGAACTTTCAACCGTTTTAAGCTTTCCAATTTGTTATAGATTTTGTGTATGCTTTTACATTCTTAAATTTTTGGGTTTTAAATTATCTTTTTTAAAAACGTTTTATACACGTAAAAGCATTTGAATTTTAATTTTCACATACATATTTTAGAAAAGTTATGTGTAGCAGATCGTATTTAAAAAAATACATAGGCATCCGTGGGAAAGGGTATTGACTTGCAGACCAATGGTCTCAGGTTCGAACTCTAATAGCACCTCAGTAGTGTGTATGAGAAAAAAATAAAAAATTGAGGTCCTCTGCAGTTGTAAGTTGTGGTTTTGCCTGCTTTTCATAAGAACAAAAAAAAAACTTATAAACTTATTAATAACGTATTTGAAACTATCTCCCCTCTAGTTTGGGTTATTGCTTGTACTAAAAAACAGCATATTAGAACATTAGAGCATCACCAGTGGGGGGGTGTATTTTTGGGGGTGTAAAGCCACTTTTACATCCCTTTTACACCTCCGGGGGGTGTAAATGTGACTTTTGCTCCAATGGGAAAGATGTAAATCGAAAGATGTATATTTGATTTTCTTGTCTTAATTTGTTTTTGTGTTAATTATTTTTTTGTGTTAACTTTATAAAATTAATTTTGTGTGGGTTAGGTTTATTTTATTTTTCCAAACAAATAGACCTAAAAATATTTAAATTCGGAGAAGATATGATTTTATCAAACTAGAACCGTTGGATCGTAAAGTACATTTAATCTGAACCGTTGATATCTTATAAACAAAGCCTAAACAAAGAACCATTGCATTTTTTTGTCTTTTGCATTGATTTTTTTATAAACAAAGCCTAAACAAAGAACCATTGCATTTTTTTATATCAAAATTTTTGTCTTTTTCTTTTGTCTCTTTCATTTCTAGCCGTTGCAGGTACTTGTCTTTTGTCATTTGCATTTCATGCATGAAATGCATTTCAACCAACAGCGACACACACTCAAATTCAATGGGCCCACCAGTGTGAAAATTGGGAGAGTGTTGTGCTATTTGCGCGTCACCAGCGAGTAGAAGAGGTTGCAGTCAGCTTTCCTCTCTCTTCTTTGATATTTTATCTGAAACGGGGCCCACATAGAAGATGTAAAAAGAGATGTACTTCTCCAACTTTTTTCACATCTTCGCCGCTAGCTGCAAATTTGCAGCAATATACACACGCCCACTGCAGCTCTTTCCGGCCAAAAAAAATGTATATCTGATATACAACCCCATATACACCCAACCATTGGTTATGCTCTTACAACGCATCCAGTTATCAAGTTTTCAAACTTTAATGGCTATCTACTATATATACTCAGTGCGGGGCCGTCGTGGTCAGTGCAATGATGTTATTTGGTTGTGAGATACGGTAATGGTGTTGACCAATCTAGGGATTTTGGTCAATCAGATAAATATATATTTTTAAAAAATAATAATTAATCACGTTTTAATTCGCATGTGGGAGATATAATGGATGTAAAGTTGATGATGTGGCGTATCGCGTATGACACTTCATCCGGGATTCAAATTTGGTAACTTTAGCATTATTGATTGCATAAAGTCTGTTTTAGTTAGACTTCTTGCAAACACTCTAGATCTGCGTGGACTTGTTAGAAGTCATGATTGAACACACACATAATTTTATGAATTTCATAGACTTTATAAAAGTTCATTGAAGTCTAAATTGAACGCACCTAGACTTTTTATATAATTCTTTAAAATTAATTTTGATTAAATACCTTCACTAAAATAAAATGATTCCCTGTGATTGCAAGAGATGAGAAATTATACAATAGCACGAGCTGGCATTGGTGATTGGTTCTACCGTCCAACAAAATTCAGTCATGTGCACAGTTTATACACATCAACATAACCTTAAAGTTGTGTCATTAGCACCACCAGCGTTGCATATCGAACAGAACCCAAAATAAAGGTCACAGGTATCCAATTTATGACGGGGATACCTGACCAAAAGCCGAAAGGCCTCACGGTGGTGGCTTTAGACCATGATAGCTTCAACACTTCACCATAGATTGACAAATTTATGTGCAGGGCCAGAAACCACCTTCAGGCCCCCAATATTTTACAAGCCTCCCACCACCAATCAATGTAATGAATTGTAAAAATTAAGACGAATTTGTATGTTTTAAGTTAATGGGCACCCAATAAATTAATTTTGGATAGTAATGTGATGTCATTGGCCTCTCTTTATTTGTCTTTCGTTTTGGGCTTTAATAGATATTTTGGTTTCTTTAAGATAAAAATAAGAAAAGATAGCTATAGTTGGATAGATTTAGTTGAAAAATCTTAGGACTAGATAACTAGCCAAATAGGTTGAAAATATTTGATAAAAAATAATTGAAATGACTGAGTTTAACATATTTCTAGATAAGTATTACGAATTAGTTTTTAAATTGTTTAATAATATACCTTCTTTTTTTTTCTTTTTTTTTTTCTAAATGCAATCAATAGAATTTTGTTTTTCTTCAATAATTTTGGTGTCATGGCAAAGGGCAGATACTATTTACGTGAATAGCGTCAGCCCTTACAAAAAGCAAGGTGTGTTTCCACCCGTTGCCATGGCAAATGGCAAATACTATTCACTTTTTGTTTTTGTTTTTTTTACCTAAACAATTAATTTGGAAAATATTTTCAGATAAGATTTTGGGTTCCTATGTGTCAATATTTATTATAAAATTCATATCTCATAATTCGAATGAATTTTTTGGATAAAATTTTCGGATAAAAAGGTATTTTATTGAATGATTTCTTTATTCACTCAAAAAAAAAGCAATACAACTAATTAAGAATTACAGCTAATTAAATAAAAGACAAGAATTAGAACTACTTTAATACAAAACATTAAAACACAATGAAATAAAGGCCAAGCAAACTAACTTAATGGTTTTGATCATTTAACCAATCGGTGTTGCTAGGTCCATCATCAAGGAAAAGTCTTATTCTCATAACATCCCTTCGTTCTAGCTTCCAAAATTATTTTGTTTCAGAGGACATATGGCTTGTATTCATGGCCATGGTTTCCCGATCCTTCTTCTCAATGTCTTGTTTGCGTACATACTCCCTTTCTCTTGCATATTCTTCATTCATTGCCTTCTCGTCCGCATCTTTTTTCATGTCTAATTCAATTCTCATGGAGCCGTTCCTTGTAATTTGCTCCAAATATTTTGCAGTATCATTGTTGGAAGTACTCCCTCTCTTTGCCTTCGCCGCCTTTTGACCAATAGGCCTCGGCTCCTTTTGGATTGGTGAGTCTTCACTCATTGGGGAAGCCAAAGGCGAATCCGATGCCGTTGAATCATGTAGTGGCGTCTCATTCAACACAACAGTTGAACAAAAGGGGGTGGGAAAAGGGGGTGTAGTAGACAAAAAGGAGGTGGGAAAATCGGCACCTATTTTTAACGTTATAGTCACCACCATTGTCGTTTTTAAATTTGTCAGCAATTGCTTTGACAAAATATTGCGAAAAAAAAACTATTTGGGCTATTGTTGCTTAGAGTATTGGAAGCCAAAAAGAATGTAGGGAGCCAAAAACCTTAATTGGTCTTAAGCACCACTCTATAATTAGTCTTGTCCACCCAAATAGCATAACGGATTTATTATTCCACAAAACAGGTGGATAATTAAAGAAAATTTACCCTCTCTCAGTTTCTTCATTAGTTGTTTATTGTTGTTGATCCCAAAAAAAGAAAAAAAAAGTTTCTTGTTAATTATAATCAGTTTGTTTTGCACATGGCTGTACAAGAAGAGCTAACGAAATATATATACATGTGTATTCTATATATGAAGTTTCGGGATTAAACTTCTGTCATGATCCGACTTTTCTAGCACGATATTGTTCGCTTTGGGCCCGCCCTCACGGTTTTGTTTCTGGGAACTCATGAGCAACTTCCCAGTGGGCCACCCATCCTGGGATTGCTCTAGCCTCAACTCGCTTAACTTCGGAGTTCCAAGGAATCCAAAGCCAGTGAGCTCCGAAAAGGCCTCGTGCTAGGAGGAGAAGTGCCCACACATATAAGGCACTTCACCTTTCCCTCCCCGAGCGATGTGGGATTGCTCACCGTTCTTGCTTTCCCAAGCTCACGGGTCTTGCAAACCACGCCCCTTGGGGCCCAGCGTCCTCTCTGGCACACTTCCGGTCGAGGTCCAGTTCTGATACCATTATGTCACGACCCGATTCTCTTGGCACGATATTGTTCGCTTTGGGCCCCGCCCTCACGGTTTTGTTTCTCGAAACTCACCAGCAACTTCCCAATGGGTCACCCATCCTGGGATTACTCTAGCCTCAACTAGCTTAACTTCGGAGTTCCAAGGAAAACGAAGCCAGTGAGCTCCCAAAAGGCCTCGTGCTAGGAGGAGAAGTGCCCACACATATAAGGCACTTCACCTTTCCCTCCCCGAGCGATGTGGGATTGCTCATTATTCTTGCTTCCCCAAGCTCACGGGTCTTACAACTTCAGTATCTAGTAATACTATAATTAAATAATTCGATTAGTGGTTCAGTTTGCAGGCCATGGAGTTCTCACAACCATGGTCAAGGATTTTACAAGGGGTGTGCGCCATTGCTTTGTTTGCATGTTTGTCACAAGGTTCTAATTAATTATTCTCTAATTCACGACAAGTTTATGATGTTCAATCCATGATGGTTGCCAATTACTAGGCAAATTTTGCGTTTCTCTTTACCATTTTTTTTCCAGTTAATTACCCTAAGAATTTGAGTCTAAAGAAAAAAAATAACTAAATTTAAGTGGATATAATGTTGATTAATCATATTGCAGTTCCTGTGAATGCTGCTGAGAGCAATTTTCAGCCATTGCAAAATGCATCCAACCCTGAAGAATTGGAAGTCAAGTGGTCTTCCATAAAGATTTTGTGTTTGGAGTCTCTACATCAGTTGCACAGGTTCATAATAATTTGTGATACTATTGGTTGTACCATAATCAATTGAGCACATTCGATACTGGGGGACTAGCGTGCACACAAACCCACAGCGTGCCAAAGGTAAAACACTTCTAGAAAATCCCTAAACACTGATGACGTCATCATGACCTCAGCTACCAAAGAAACATCTTCCTCCGATGTAGCAATAGCCTGCCGAAGCTCCAGATGGCAGAACCTAAGCCTTGGACACATGTCAGGATCACATTGATTTGCACAAAGTCCCACATCGAAACTTTGTGCAAGTACTCACTTCCATTCCTCTATAAAAGGGGAATAATGCCCAGGTAAAAAGGTAACTGCTTTTCACCTTGACCATTACTCTGCCAAAATTACTGTGCACACCACACTTGCTGACTTAAGTATCGGAGAGCCTTCGGTAGGTATCACATACTTGAAACTTGACGGTTGCTTCTTCTGTCCCCTTTTTTTTACAGCATAACCTTGAGTCCAAAGGCTCCCCTGCCGAAGGTCCACACTTCTCCATTCCCTGCCGAAGACTCCACACTTCCTCTATCTAAGTTGAATCCAGTTTTGGACAACAACAGATTGCTACCATTTGTAGGAACCGACTTCTGAATCTCACATCTCTCTTGGCTTTTCTGGCTCCTTCACCTATCAGACTTCTCCGTCTCTTCAGCCCATCACATTATATCATGCCAAGCAATGCTAGCCTTGATACTCAGCACAATCCCGATGTGGAGTCCTCCAAACGAAGACACTTTGTCAATGTAGATCTTCTGTCCTGAAATGACGTCCCTCCGTGCCGATCTTACTAAAATCACAGAGAAGTATGATCACCTTCGCACCAAAAATGTTGAACTGGAGCACGACTGCCGTACCTTGAAGCGCAATTGGGAGAACACTTGCCAACAGTTAGCCCAACATGACGTTACCCATGGTGTTGAGCATACCCTGCTGAACCAGCCAGCCATCTTCCTTCAGAGCGCTCCAAATCAGCCTCAGCCTAACACAGGCAAGGGCTACATTCATCCTGACGCAAACAAGTCATGCCCCCTCCAAATTTCTCATCCCAGGGGTCAACCTCATGCTTCAACCAAGGTGTACAAGGATTGCATGGATCGCATCTCTGAGCTTCGGCCAAAACCCATGCAAGTTACTGTGGACCTTGACGACCCACGTGTCGCACACCTTGGCCCTCCACCAAAGCCAAAACGTCTCCCTGTTCCAGAAGAGGTTGGTGATTCTGAGGATTTGGAACCTTATAACCCTGAGGACTGGGAGCCTTACCATTCAAAAGCTCTTGAGGAATAGGAAGCTTATCCACCATCACCCCCTCAGTACCACCTGTAAGACCCATGTCTTTGGGAAGCAAGAACGGTGAGCAATCCCACATCGCTCGGGGAGGAAAAGGTGAAGTGCCTTATATGTGTGGGCACTTCTCTTCCTAGCACTAGGCCTTTTGGGAGCTCACTGGCTTCAGATTCCTTGGAACTCCGAAGTTAAGCGAGTTAGGGATAGAGCAATCCCAGGATGGGTGACCCACTAGGAAGTTGCTCGTGAGTTCCCAGAAACAAAACCGTGAGGGCAAGGCCCAAAGTGGACAATATCGTGCTAGCAGAGTCAGGTCGTGACACCATCAATCTTCGACACCCTGATGTTAGATATATGTCCTAGAAGCCAATATAAAAATGAAATATTCTAAGGATATAATATAATTAATATAATCAAAGGGGCGTGAATGTTACTCTAAGCTACATAATGTACACAAAGTAACAAGTCCATGGACAAAGATACCAGTTAGACAATGGTAATCCACAAAGACTGGTACACACTAGGTCTCAATTGGGAAGATGACTAGTCTCAAGTCATTTGTGTAGAGACACTAAGACAAGTGTGTAGGTGCTCTATAGATATGGAGTTCAATGAACGCGATCAACTCAAGAATTCTTGTATGGAAGTCTTACTCACAAGTGTCAAACAAAGAATTCATAGTTGTCTTGTGTATGAGCTGTTTGTTTTTTAGAACACTATACAGTCGTATCAAAAGGTGTTAGTAGTATGCCCTTAAAGCCAACTAATTACTTGATAATTATTGTTAAGGACATCTTTTGTAATGACTTATTAAGTTATTCATGGGCAATACCAGTTGTTTTCAACCATGATATTTGGTCGATAATCATAACAGTAAAACAACTATAGTCCTAGGAATATAAAAGTGGACATGAGAACTATGTAATGAGATTACATACATGGAGACTGATCATGATCCCTAATCTTGAATATGTTCCTGGTCATAGGAATATCAATTGGGCGTTGATATTCCGCAAAGACCGGTGTACACAATATCATCTCTATATGTAGAGAATGATGAGGTCTCAAGTCATTGAGTGTGGCAACCTAGATATGTGTGTAGGTGCTTGTAGGAGGGCAAGTACACTGAACGTGATCCAATACATGAGTTCTAGTATGGAAGTCTTTACTCACATGTCAAACTTGAACTCATAAATTGCAATGGTGCAAACTAATCCTTAGACCTGAGACATTATAGATGTCTTGTGGCTATGTTGTTAGTCTTTGGTGGCACTATACAGTCGTGTTAAAATAGGCATAACTTAAATGTGTTTATTGGGATTCTCAACAGAGTCATGAAGGCAAATGAATGTACAACAAGGAATCTCTACTCTTAGTAAAGGAGAGAGAATACTCCAAGATATGATTGGTCAAATCTTTGCGCAGAGTAGTAGATAAGATTTGAAAGAAGGGGTCTTTAAATCTTACCAAGATAATCATATAAAAGGAATGATTCACATTATGATATTGACAATCGGATTCTATAATCTAATAATGTGAATAAGGAGTATTGTTATAAGAGAAGGATTCAATTGCACGGTCATTCCAATTTGAATAGGTTATTTCACAACGTCTCATTTAGCTCGGATAACCGTGACTTGCTGCTAGGCGACAACCATGGTTTGTGGATGTCCTAAAATATTTCAATTAACCTTTATTAGTAGGAAGAATTAAATTGTTGAATTTAATTCGTACATCATCTCTAAAAGAGTTGAGTCAATCCACTACCTTACTAAAGAGAACCTACAGATCTGCACACCCAAAGAATGTGATTAGAGGTAGAAATGAAGAGAAATGAAACAAGGAGACACAAGTTAATGGTCAATGATCAAATGTCAAAGTCAATTGTCAAAAGTCAACATGTTGACCGGAGCAATTGACCAAAGTCAAATAGTTCGACCGAGTCAATTAAGTGAGACTATAATTATGATTTAATAATTAAATTATAATTCATAATTAAAAGTTAATTATGGAATTAACTTTGACATATAGATATATTGGATTGGGTTTTAAATATGATTTAAAAAGGAAAGGGACAAAATAGCCCAAAGGGCAATTTGGGCAAAGGGATAAGTGGCATAAGATGACATGACCTATGGACCCAAATGGAGCCCCAAAAGCCATCCCAAAAACCGGCCACACAAGGGAGTTCTCTCCCTTGGCCTTGTGTTATCCTATGTATTCTAAAGTTAGGGAAAAACCTAGCTTGGGTTTTTGGTTTTCCTACTTTGGTTGGTGAGTGAGGGCATCATCTTTGCCTCTCATCTTCCATAAGCCAAAAATTAGTCCAATCAAGAGGTAGACTAGCATCCATACCTCTTGGTTGCCTTCTCTTCATCTCTAAGATGCATTTGGTGTGTTGAGGTAGAGGACTCCAATCTTGGAGTCTTGAGGAGAAGGAGTCAATATTCCAAGAAAAGAAAAGGCATTTCCAACAAAGGTGTTCATTCTTGAGAAATCAAAAAAAGGACATCTAGAGTAAAGATCTATTCCTTTTTTCTTTTTTCTTTTGTGTTCAAAGAGACTAGGCTAAAGATACTTGGATTATAATGAAAAGGTTTAGCTCAACTATCATAAACAAAATGAATCCACCATTTAGAATGTTTTTGTTGTATAGGTTGTGGCTAAAGTTCATTTCCTAAGCATTAGATGCATGTTTCCTTCAAAAGGATGTGACTTAAATGTGTTCCTCAGGATACTCAGTATATGCACAGAGGATGAGAATTGAAACAAGAATGTTTGCAAGTACATCCAAGTGAATCATATAACCTACAGATGTCATGTTAGGGATTTGACATAAGTTAACCATATCCCAACAACACGACATAGAGTTCTGTAATAGAGAAGGACCAAATTGCATTGTAATCACAAACTGACTAGGTTCTCTCAATGAATTCTATTTAGCAAGGGTAGCCATGACATACTGCTTGGTGTCACTCATGTTTTGTGGAAGCCCTGTAAGGACTAATTACAATTAGTCTTCGCCAATAGGGAGAATTATATAGAGGGATATAATTCACATTCGGTTTATAAGTAATCACTACTACAAAACTGGGCAAAAAGCACGATCCAAAGCCACAACAAAGAGAATCATGCCCTTTTGAATCACATTGGACACATATATAGAGTATTTGTGTCATATGTAGAGAAGACACAATAGTTTTGTGTCCAACTTGATCAGAAGAATGATAAGTGTGCCTTTTTACTGTGTATAATGGCGTATAGAGCACGAATACTGCAATCGTGCCTTTTAGGTTCCAATAAAGCACGAATACTGCAACCGTGCCTTTTTAGGTTTCTATAGAGCACGAATACAACAATTAGTGCTCAATATTATTTTTAAATAGCACGAATATTGTCATTTGTGCCCAATAGTATATTTAAAAATAATAATTCAATTAGATAATTAGACACAAAAAACTTAAAACCGTGCCTAAAGCTCTCCTCACTCACACGAGTCACGCATGACTCTCTCTCCCGATCTTCTAATTGATCGGTTGCTCATAATTGTATATCATTTTGTACCCTTCTAGCATATGATTTAGTTATGTTTTTGAGTTAAACTTGTGCTTTTGATCTCTTTTATGTTTGTCATTCGATTAATTGAGCTTTAGGTAGCAATGGGGGCCCAAATATGCAAAATGGTCCAAAACGTGCAGGCGAGTTAGAAATTTGTTTCAGCCTTAACTCCTTCCTCCGAACTTGGATTGGCCCAAATGATATGTGGTTGGAAAGATGACATTCTAAACTTGAAGATGGATGGCTCAATGTCATCAGTTGATTAAGGAAGCCCAATTCGTGAGCCCATGAAGTTTCTTGGTCATGATGAGTGTGCATGAGATGTGATTTCTGGTGGGGTTCTCCATTAGTTTGCATGTGGGAGCTGCACTAGCCAGAAAAGAAGGGAAACTGATTTTCTAATGCATTAGTGTGGTTAGTGGAGGCATTAATCAATTCAGAATTCTCCTTTCATTCTCCTTATAAATACCACTCTCATTCATTCCATAAGAGAACATCTTTCACATCCTTGAGATCTTTCACATCCTTCAGATCCTTCACACATCCTTCACACCATCCTCCACACTCCCATAATTCCCAGATACTCAGGACATCAACCCAACTCTCTAAACAGCCTCAAATCACCAAAACTGTCCCGCAAGCCTGCCTTCCATTTCCCTACGAATTTCCTCTTTCTCAACCATCACCACTCACCCAAACTCATCCCAAATCACCTCCTTAACCTTCATACATTCTTCTAGATGTGGGAAGTTCTTGGAGAAGTATTAGGCGTGAGAAGCTCTGGAGAAGCATTGGACACCACAAGAACTTCGAGAAAAGAGGGTTTTTCTATTCTTGTTACATTCATTATGCTTTCTCATTTCTGTTTACGTTTCTTTCCCATTATGAGTAGCTAAATCCATTACTAGGGCTGATGTAACCTAACATGAATATTCTCGGGTTTATAAATTCCAAGTTTCAAGTTTGATTCAAGATTCATGCTCTTATTCATTATGCCTTTCTACTTATATGCTAATCTGAATGCCTAGCTACCATTGAGATTTGTGTATTTTGGTTGAAACTAAAGTAGACACCTTATGCTTTTGTTTCAATTGAACTATGAATAAGATGAGTATGTATGGACATTCGTCAATAGGGATTAGATACATGCTTGGTTGTTTAAAACATTCTTCTATGCTTAATGGATTTCTAATGCTTGATTTAAGTTCGACAATATGGGCTTAATTAGGGAATTGGAAATACAAGGTTAGGATCAAACACCATGGCTTAATCATACTTTAGCTAGAATCAATCTTTGAATCGAATCGGACTTGTCACTTGAATCATATAACCTAGAATTGGATTGTTATGGTGAATCGAATGCCCTAGTCTCCAAATCTGTTTCCAACCTCAAAACCACTCTTTGATACACTTGTTTACTTTGCCTTTGTTTGCAATTTCGTTTTGTTTCATTTGTTTTCACAAAGTCAATCAATCTCTCTTTAAAATCTGTTTTAGACTTAACTTGTTTGTTTCTAGAATTGGGTAATCTAAGTACATAACTAATTTGAACTTCTCCAGTCCTTGTGGAGTACGACCTCGTACTTGTCTTGCTATACTACTAATTGGCCCGCATACACTTGCGAGTTAACAAAATTTTGGCGCCGTTGCGGGGAGAACGAAAGTTCTTCCCTGGTTATGTGCCAAAGGTTACCCTATTCTTTTAGTGTTTATAATTAATTCAAAATTTTCTGTTTCAGGTAGTTTATGTCTAAAAGACCATTCATTGATCAAGTGAGGTCTTCATTTAGACATCCTAGATCATTGGAAGGAAGACCAAAGTTGCAACCCAATCGAGTGATCTCTTAAAATTCAGAATCGACTAGAAAGAGAGTTGTCAATCGCAAAGAGCAAGCTCGGCCACATTCACAAGTCTTGCTCTCCACACCGACCTTTCCTGGTTCTTCACTTTCAAATTCGAAGCAAGTTCAGACCAAGAAGAAGAAGAGATGGCTGCCAATGAGTTAATGGGAGACCTTGATATCCCAATAATTCCAGCATCTCCTTCAAGCATTTTGCTACCCAGTAGCTCGAAACTATGAGCTTAAATCTTCTCATCTTAATATGTTGCCTTCCTTTTATGGTTTACCTAATGAAGATCCATTAACTCATATAAAGGATATTATTATTGCTTGTGAGTTCTTTCCCCTTGACAGTGTGACGGAAGATCAACTTGAATGAGAGTGTTTCCTTATACTTTGAAGGATAAGGCGAAGTATTGGCTCAATTCCTTAAAGCCTGGTTCACTCACTACATGGGATGCCATTCGAAGAAGTTCTTGGAGAAATACTTCCACGCAAAAGACCGACACGCTTAGGGACAAGATCTTCTCATTTACACAACAAGATGATGAATCGTTTTGTGAAGCATGGGAGAGATTCAATGCGCTGCTCAATCAATGTCCTCATCATGGGATTCCTTTGAAACTTCAAATGCGTATGTTTTATAAAGGACTAACCCCTTCTAGTCGTAATATTGTCACCAATTTTGCAGGTGGTTCTTATAAAACCAAGACTCCCGAAGAAACATATGCACTTCTTTGAGGCGATAGCAATGGAACCCAACACAGCGATACAAGAGGTAAACGTGTTGTTAGTGGTTCTAATGATGCTTCTAGTGTGCAGATTTCAAAATTAGAACAAAAGCTAGATGCTCTTCTTGCATTAAACTCAAGAAACCCTCTCGAAGGAAGTGTGTAGCATCTGTGAAGCTCATGATCATGCTACCATAGCTTGTCCACTTGGGGCTGCATATCCAGAATTTGTGCAAGAGCAAGCTAAGATGGTAAGTTCCTACAACCAAGGTCCAAGAAATGATCCATACTCTCAAAGTTATAATCCAGGTTGGAGGAATCATCCAAACTTTTCATGGAGGAATACACGAGAAATCAAGCCAATCCCTCTTCATTCCAAATGCCACAACAATCATCATCATTGGAGGATATAGTGAAGCAAATGGCAATCAACCAATCTAATTTCCAACAAACTACACAAGCTGCCATCTCCAAATTGGAAGTTCAAATAGGCCAAATAGGCCGAGATCAACCAAAGAGGCAGCTCCGGACATGGCCAAGCCAAGCGTGATCAATCCAAAGAACCACGAAGTCAAGGCCATTCACGTGCTCGAATCAGGTAAGATAGTTGATAACAAAGTTGATTCCAATCTTTCAAATAATGTTGTTGTTGTAGAGGGACGAAGAAGAGGAGGAGGAGACCACAGGTACCCAAGGGCAACAATCTGCTCCTAAGGCCAATTCAAATTGCAGGGACCTAATCCATTCCAATTGCATAGGAGGGATGACAAATTTGTGCCCCCACATCATCAAGAAGATAGATATGTGCCACCCGCTCCATATGTTCCACCAATACCATTTCCAGTATGGCGTCTTAAGAGAGCAAAGCAAGATAAGGCTTTTAAAGAAATTTATGATATTTTGAGTAAAGTTAATATCAATTTGCCTTTGCTTGATGTTATTGAACAGATTCCTGCATATGGAAAGTTCATCAAGAACTTGAAAACTCACAAGCTCAATTTTGCTCCAAATGAAGAAGTCAAGGTGAACAAGAATGTAAGTGCGGTGTTGCAAAGGAAGCTTCCACCAAAACTAGAAGATCCTGGCAGCTTTGACATTCCCATTAACATTGGAGACAAGAAGGTTGGAAGAGCCATGTTGGACTTGGGAGCAAGCATCAATCTAATGCCGTATTCAGTTTATCAAAAGCTTGGCTTAGAAGGGATGAAGAAGACTTCAATGCGACTTGAACTAGCTGATCATTCTATCAAATATCCAAAAGGTATCGTAGAAGATATTTTAGTTCAAGTTAATACACTAATTCTCCTCGTTGATTTTGTAGTGATGGACATGGAGGACAACCCAAATGGAGATCGTGTTGATCCTATTCTCTTTAGGCCGGCCATTCATGGCCACTGCAAACACAATCATCAATGTGAAAGATGGCACCCTCTCCATGTAGTATTGGGTGAAGCTGAATTTAAAGTGTTTGATCCTCCATCTCAACCTTCTACCTCTCTTGATACTTGTTTTTCAATTGAGTATTGTGAATGATGAAATTTCTTCCAAGACCTTGCAGAAACAGTCAATGATGCTATAGAAGTTGTCCTTTCACAAGAAGAGGAAGGTCATGTTGAACCAGGAGTTTCGGGAAGTGGTAATCGCCTAGAAGTATTCGACCATACCCACCATCTTTTGGGCCACCACTCGAGCCTCTTGGAAAATCCTCCACCAAATTGGAACCATCCATGGTCACCATAATGTTCAATGTTGCACTCCCTACACACATGAAGAAAAAGAAAAGGAAAAAACAAAGGAAGCGAAGGAAAAGAAGAAGAAGCTGGGTAAACTATCTAGCCATGCATAAAGAGGCGATTGAGCGAAGCCCCCAATTCATCATAAACAGTTGGATGTCTTGCCAAGACAAGTAACTAAGGCGCTTCTTGGGAGGCAACCCATGTGCTCAAGAAGAAGGTGTTTAGTAGCTTGATCGACCTAATTGCATCAAGGGGAGTTTCTCTAAAATCCTTTCTTACCTTTCCACCTTATTATTTACAAGTTCTCAATCATCTATGGTTCAAACATTGAGGACAATGCTTCATTTAAGTGTGGGGGGGAAGGTTTTCAATTTGTTTTCTTTTGTCACTAATTTTTTTAAGAATGTCATTCAATCAATGCTATGGAGCTGCCATTAAGGTTTTCATATCAGATTTTTGCACTCACAAAGCTTTTGCTCTTAGAATTCTCGGTGGCTAAAGTACCATGCTCAAATTCTTGAAGGAGAATAGTGGAGACTACCCTAGTGAGCTATATCGAGCCTATTTGCTTTCTTGAGAGGGTTTAAAGTGTTTCTAATTCTCATCCCTACTTATTTCTTCAATTCACTCTAAATGATCTCATTGTTCCATTTTGATTGAATACTAAGGATGATTGTCTTTTGCAGATACCATGTGCTTGCTCTCACTCATGAATGAACTCATTGAAGTGATGCTAGGCTATGTGTGCTTAACCGTTCTATATGCTTTCTTTTCATCGTACCCATATGTGTGTTCCATCAGCCCTCTTGAAGCCAAACACTTCAAGCCTTTTTCTTCTACCACCCTCATCATTTCCTACCTTTGTATCTCAACGAGATACTTAACCTTTATATAGCCATACACTATAGCTTAGGAATCTACCAAGGTTAGCCAAGATGAAGTTTGAAGCAAGGAAGTTTTGCCATGTACATAAAAAGAAAATTGGTGTGAATCTATGCAATGAAGTTAAAGAAGAAGCAGATCAAATCAGAAAATAAGAAAAATAAAAGAGAAAGTGTTTCGACATGATCTAAGTGTGAAAAATAAGGTGTATGCCAAGTCATACCATCAAGTTTGCATCCATGCCATTATAAATCAAAGATACCTTGCAGATCAATAGAGAATGCAACCTTGGTATGTTCTTAAGTTACTTGTTTTCCTTCCATTTCTTCCATTTTCCCTAACCGTAGCCCTTCATTACAACCTTGTGAAAGACCTAGCAGATCTTTGTGAGGATGTATTCATGGGTGCTTGTAAATATGTGTGTATCTCTATTCTTAGTATTTGATTCCTTTCATGAGATCTAACCAAAAATTGTGCTTCTCTGTCATATACTCACTTATGCTTGCTTGAGAGAATAAAACCATAGGTTCCGAGGTGATTGAGTACTTTCTGCGAGAATTAGAGTCGACATGTTCTTTCTTCAAATTTTGAGTGTGCTTACTTTGAAGCCGTGTGCCTTTGAGCTATAGCTTCCACCTTACACACTGATTGATCACTTCTCTTAGCAACTCTATGGTGTTGGAGGTATGACTCAAGTTTTCTTTCATTTTCATTAGTTGATTTCAAAAGTTTTCTAACCGCTTTGTTTTGTAAGAGTCGGGAAGCGTTTGTCGGTATCGTATCTGTTAAACCCTCGGAGACACAACTCCTCCTACTAGGGATGCCTATAGGTTTAAAGGCTTGTTGCATATGCTCAATGCAATCGGAGTTACCTGCGGAAGTGGTCTAGTTAACTTCTTGTTTTTGTTTTTACCTTTGTTTTGTTTTGTTTTGCTCGAGGACTAGCAAAATCTAGGTCTGGGGTATTTGATCGGTTCATAATTGTATATCATTTTGTACCCTTCTAGCATATGATTTAGTTATGTTTTTGAGTTAAACTTGTGCTTTTGATCTCTTTTATGTTTGTCATTCAGTTAATTGAGCTTTTAGGTAGCAATGGGGGCCCAAATATGCAAAATGGTCCAAAACGTGCGGATCGAGTTAGAAATTTGTTTCAGCCTTAACTCCTTCCTCCGAACTTGGATTGGCCCAAATGATATGTGGTTGGAAAGATGACATTCTAAACTTGAAGATGGATGGCTCAATGTCATCAGTTGATTAAGGGAAGCCCAATTCGTGAGCCCATGAAGTTTCTTGGTCATGATGAGTGTGCATGAGATGTGATTTACGGTGGGGTTCTCCATTAGGCGCATGTGGGAGCTGCACTAGCCAGAAAGAAGGGAAACTGATTTTCTAATGCATTAGTGTGGTTAGTGGAGGCATTAATCAATTCAAATTCTCCTTTCATTCTCCTTATAAATACCACTCTCATTCATTCCATAAGAGAACATCTTTCACATCCTTCAGATCTTTCACATCCTTCGATCCTTCACACATCCTTCACACCATCCTCCACACTCCCATAATTCCCCAGATACTCCGGACATCAACCCAACTCTCTAAACAGCCTCAAATCACCAAAACCGTCCCCGCAAGCCCGCCTTCCATTTCCCTACGAATTTCCTCTTTCTCAACCATCACCACTCACCCAAACTCATCCCAAATCACCTCCTTAACCTTCATACATTCTTCTAGATGTGGGGAAGTTCTTGGAGAAGTATTAGGCATGGAGAAGCTCTGGAGAAGCATTGGACACCACAAGAACTTCAGAAAAGGGTTTTTCTATTCTTGTTACATTCATTATGCTTTCTCATTTCTGTTTACGTTTCTTTCCCATTATGAGTAGCTAAATCCATTACTAGGGCTTCGATGTAACCTAACATGAATATCCTGGGTTTATAAATTCCAAGTTTCAAGTTTGATTCAAGATTCATGCTCTTATTCATTATGCCTTTCTACTTATATGCTAATCTGAATGCCTAGCTACCATTGAGATTTGTGTATTTTGGTTGAAACTAAAGTAGACACCTTATGCTTTTGTTTCAATTGAACTATGAATAAGATGAGTATGTATGGACATTCGTCAATGGGGATTAGATACATGCTTGGTTGTTTAAAACATTCTTCTATGCTTAATGGATTTCTAATGCTTGATTTAAGTTCGACAATATGGGCTTAATTAGGGAATTGGAAATACAAGGTTAGGATCAAACACCATGGCTTAATCATACTTTAGCTAGAATCAATCTTTGAATCTGAATCAGGACTTGTCACTTGAATCCTTATAACCTAGAATTGGATTGTTATGGTGAATCGAATGCCCTAGTCTCCAAATCTGTTTCCAACCTCAAAACCACTCTTTGATACACTTGTTTACTTTGCCTTTGTTTGCAATTTCGTTTTGTTTCATTTGTTTTCACAAAGTCAATCAATCTCTCTTTAAAATCTGTTTTAGACTTAACTTCTTGTTTCTAGAATTGGGTAATCTAAGTACATAACTAATTTGAACTTCTCGGTCCTTGTGGGTACGACCTCGTACTTGTCTTGCTATACTACTAATTGGCCCGTACACTTGCGAGTTAACACTAATCTTCTTTCTTTCTTCTTTCGACCTAACTCTCACTAGCCGTCTCTCTCTCTCTCTCCGGCTCCTCTCTCTATCGATTCGTCTCTCCCGACCTTAGTCGCCGACAGCGTTGGCGTGGCTTCATCGATTTCTCTCTCTCTTACGGTATCATCTCTTCTCTTGATCTCGTCTCTGTCTGTCATCTGGTATCATCTCTTCTCCAGGTCGCCTCGCAACCTAACCCTCTCGGACTCTCTCTCTCGACTCGTCTCTATCGCGCCGCTTCTCTCACTCTTAGTCACCTTTGTAAGTGTCTTAGAGTCGAGAGACTCATTCTCCCTCTCCAAACCTAACCAAACATCATCCAATTTCATTTGTTTTTGGACCAAATTCTTGCAAATTTTGGAGGGCTTTGGTTCATTCTAAGGTAAATTTGTATGTATTTGGTTTTAATTCTTAATTGTTTTCACGTTCCCCAATTTAGTAGAATATTAGGGTTTCAAAATTTTGGTATTCTGTTGAAATTAAAGCAATTTTTTCTTAATTTTGCAGTTGTTGTACTTAGTCTCCGTGGGTTTGGATTAATAGGCAAAATTGAAGGTATGCATATTTCTCTGTCTCAATCTCTGTGTGTTGCTTGCTTCAAGCTTTGGTTTTAATCTTTCGTTTTGTTTGGTCCTACTAGGTTAGGATCTGATAAGATGATATGAATGGTTTTGTTTGGTCCTACTAGGTTTTAATCTTTGGTTTTATTTTAAAGTTTAACTTTTTTTTTAAATTTGTGGGTATTTGATATTGGCACTGTTTTTAAAGTTATATATGTTGATGTGTTTTTTATTTTGATTTGGTTATATTGTAAATTTATTGTGTTTTGATTTGGTTATATTCTGTTTTTGTTTATGATTTGGTGATAGAGTTTGAAATGTGCTCCCTTCACCTTTTCTGTTTGTAAATACGAGAATTCACTATTAGGTAGACAACTTGTTCAATTAGGCTAAAGTAGGTGATATAGTTTTGTGAGATTGGATGGTAATAGAGCATGATTTCTCTAAAAGTGAGAGGGACGAGATGTGTCTTTTCTTGATAAAGTTTTTTTTTCCTTCTTTTACTTGGTTTCAGATTTTGACAAGGGCTCAATTTATATTGAGTAGAACAGATAATTGGTTCTCACTTATAATTGGTTTTTGCACTGTTATTTCATTTTCTGTTATGCGTTTGTTTTGATTTGTTTGTTTGTTGATTTTTGTTTTTAGGGTTTTTTTTTAACTCAGTTTTTTTTTGTGTGGGAATGAGGTTGGGAATGTGTTATTGGAGTGTGATGTCAATCTTAAACCTTCAGCAAACAGGTACATATTATTTTCTTCTATTTGAGGCTTGTTTAGATGGTTTGGATTTTGGATTGCCATATAGAATTAAATTATTTAAATTCTTGTTTTCCTTTTGCCGTACATTTTGGTTTCTATAGTTCTTAGATATCACGTTTAGGTTCAAATAGTTGGATTTGAGTGATGAAAGTGAGATATGCATGGCAACCTGGATGTGGGGAAATAGTAAGACTAATTAGAGGGAAAATTTTAGGTGTGTGTGGTCAAAACTTATACTTCTGTTAATGGTAATACTTAACTTTTAGTTTCATTGTACATTCAAGATTACAAATATCTATGTAGAATTCGAAAGCCAAGAGTTAAAGTTCTGAGAATTTGATAATAGATAGGTATAAATTGTGTAGTTAGATTTGGTTTAGTTCCCTCTTTTAATATAATTTGTTCACCAATGACAGTACCATTTCTATGTAAATGATAGTACCATTTCTTGGCATCTCTTAGTGGTTGCCTTGTTGTGAGGTTGTTTGTTTTCTGTGTAGGGTGGTAGTGTGTTTTGTTTCTCTGGCTTTTGCTTCCTTTTTCTGTTTGTTTTGTTCCTCTGTTGTTCTTTTCTTATTTTGAACACAAATTGTTTCTATTAAAAAAAAAGCAACTTGAAGAGTTTATGATTACTAGCTGGTTATCTATTGTGGTAGATTCTCTGTCTCCTCTCTCTAATACCGATGCTCTTATTTGGCAGATAATGTGATTAAGGAGGCTCACAAAGGTAGAGGAGGCTCACAAAGGTAGACATAGGCTCATAAAGGGTGTTTAATTTGGAGCTTCTAATTCATTGATCTTAGACACATTCAGTTTTAAGTACAAGTTTTTTATTTAATTATTGTATCTAATCACTATATTAAGTGGAAATGAAATTTCAGTGTGTAAATTTTTTATTTATTTAAACAATTGGCATTGGGCATGCTTTTTAAATTGTGTCTATTTTTTTTTATCACAAATATATACCCATTGAGCACGATTTTGAAATTGTGCTTAGGTCACAATTATCTCAGTCATTTGTCAAAATAAAAGCACAAATGCTTGATTTGTGCTGTAAAAATTTGCCACGAACCACAACATTTGTGCCCTATAATCAATTGAAACTCCTATATGGGAGACCGACCAGTAAAAAGTGGCTGCACAGTGGCTGTTTTCATTGGACACACTTATCCGTGCTATTTGAAACAAAAGGCACAAATAAAATTCGCGCTTTTAGCCCAGTTTTTTAGTAGTGAATCATACTAACAACCTTGCTAATTAGAACCTATAAGATTGCACACCGAAAAGGTATGGATCGAGAATTCAAATGAGAATAAATGATTTTGCAGCTTGGTCAAAGTCAAAGTCAAGGTCAAAGTCAAAAGTCAAAGTCAAAGGTCAAACTGTTGACCCAAGATTGGACGCGGTCAACATAAGGTTGACTAGGACTAATGCTTGTTAGACAAGTTAGTGATTTAATTAGTTAAGTCATTAAATCAATTAAACTAATTAGATTAGCTTAATGAATTAATTAAAGTTATGAACTACTATAGTTTTGGTCCTGCATGACTTAAACATTTATAGGAAAATGGACCTTATAGACTTAGGCAAAGTATGACACATTATAAGATTAATGTGGTAGACCAAAGTAGCCCAAAAAGGCCAAGGAAGAGGAAGGTGTGTCACATGGGTCTTTAGTGGCACATGTGTGACAATATGTCTCTATATAATCATAGTCATAACATAACACCTCCTTAGGTCTTCAAGTTAGGCATTTAGGAAGAGAGGAAAACATTAAGTCTCCTCCCTAGTCTCCCTTGGCCGGCCACCATAAGGGAGAAAAGGCTAGCACCCATTTTTCTTCTCTTGGTTCCTTATTCTCCTATTCTCATTCTACCTTGGTGAAGATATTTTTGGGAGGCATAACCTCATTGTGCCTATTTGGAGAACAAAGTGGAGAATCAACAACTAAGAGACCGTTCCCTCTACTTGAATACCATTCTTGGATTCAAAATATGCTCCAAGGGTAAGCTCAGTTTCTGCCTTATCTTTCATTTGTGATATTAGTGTCAATGGTGCAAACTTTCATAAACCTATAAAGATTGGGACCTAAGTCGAGACTTGCATGAATCTCTAGCTATTTTATTGGTTTCGATTGATTTGATTTTATATTTGATATGCATAGGCTAGATGATTTATTCTCTCATAGCTTCTTAGGATTTTAGAAATCCCTACACCTAATTTTCCCTTCCCCTGACACCTTGCCTCATGCCAATCTAGCAATGCGACTTTTATTTGACAAGGTTCGTCACCTCGAGGATGAACAACAGTGCAACCATTAGCCTCTCTAGACGAAGCCACGCCCTAGCCCTTTTATAGAGCGCATCCTCACTTATCGTCAAGAATAGGACATCCAGCCCCTTCACATCACCTTCTATACTAGTACCAAATATCCTTTGACCCACATGCACTCCTTCCAGTCTGCCCTAGGTTGCAAGGGCTTTAGTGTTGAAGGCATGTGCCTCATCTTTCCTTCCAATCTCACTGGAGCTGCTTTGAACTGGTTCTATCAACTGAACCCTGGCACCATCAATTCCTTCGACCATCTGAAGCATATCTTCTTTGATCAATTCATGATTTAGACCGATCATTTGTATTCGACAAATGATCTCTACATGATTCGGCAGAGTGAAGACGAACCCCTTCGAGAGTATGCCGCCAGCTTCAGCCATGAGTATTCTTGTTGCCCAGAGAAAAACGACTGTGAAGCCTTCGGCGCTTTCATAAGTGGCCTTTGTGAATCCAAGTTCCGTTACTTGGTTCACAGCAACCCATGGAACACCTATGCCGAATTAGTGAAGCAAGTCATCATTCATGCCAAGGTCGAATACTTCAACTCCAAGCGTAGCTCTGTTGGCAATCAAGGACTACATTCATCGACTCGCCACGTGGTTCGGCACCTGCCTCTCTTTTAGACCCTTTTCCTCTTGTGACAACTCATCCAAAGCTTCAAATGGAAGGATAGCTACTAGCGACCCTTCCACAATGTCAAGCGTAGCAAGAATTTTCACAACTACCAATCCGGAGGTAACAACCCCCCGAAGACAGGCAATCAGGCCCCTCTTCCCTTTGAACCCAAACCAAAGTTTGAAGTCTTCACCATGCTAAACATCACCTATGAGTAGGTGCGGGTTAATGACGCACCCATCATCCCTAAACCTCATGCCCGAAGGCCCACGAACAAGCATATACTGAACACTGATGTGTTCTGCCAATTCCACTAGTTCAACAGCCATGATATCGAATCTTGTATCACCTTGAGAAGCATCATCGAATCCTTCATTCGCGAAGGCAAGTTAGACAAGTATGTGCACAAAGCTCCACCTCCACCAAACCATCACCAGCCTCAGATCAACATGATCTCTACTATTAGTGTTGGTCCTACTTTGGTTGGCACATCAAATAACTCCCTGAAACACTACGTTTGGTCTTCTTATCCATATCAAGTCTTCAGCACCGGACATGGGCATATACCAAAGATGCCCAAGGCTGGTTGGGAACCTATCACCTTTAGGTAGGAGGAGAAGCGTGGTGTCATCTTTCCTCACGATTACTCGCTGATTATTCATGCCGATATTTCTAACTTTGATGTGGGGCGTATTTTGGTTCATACCGGTAGTTCAGTGAAGGTGATGTTTGTCGAAGCCTTCAGCGCGTTTCAGGTCGCTGACCACTTGCTTAACCGAAGCATCACGCCTCTGGTTAGTTTCTATGGCAATGTTGTACAACCTATCTGAAGTATCAACCTACTGATCGCCATTAGTTCGGCACTCCAAAGGGCTATGCTCACCACCTCATTTTAGATTGTTGACTGCCCAATGACATATAATGTTATTATGGGACACCCAGGTTTGGCCGAGATGAGGGTCTTCATCTGTACACACATGCTCATGCTGAAGTTTCCAACTGTGTACGGCACGGGAACAGTGCGAGGCGACCAAATTAATGCATGAAGCTGCTATGATTCGACAGTCAAATCCACCAACTGATCCCTATGACGTGAAGCACTTTCGGTAACTACAGCTTTACCCCTCCCTACCGCCAGTACCAAACGACCTGAAGATCTTTGGGAAAAATCAGTCATCTGTGGAGGATCTTGAACTTATCTATTTTCATGAATAGTTCCCAGATCTGCAGGTGAAGATTGGTACTTCCCTTATCATTAATCTTCTTTTCGACCTCATTGCCTTCCTCTGTTAAAATTCTGAGGTCGTTGCCTGCTCTTATAGCGACATGCTTGGCATCTCTCCTGAAGTTATCTCTCATAGACTAGGCTTTGACCTTGCTGTTAGACCCGTTCAGTAGAAGCGTCGTACTTACGATCCTAAGAGGTATAAGGCCATGAAGACGAAAGTGGAGAAGCTTCGCAATATCGGCTTCATCGGATAAGTAGATTATCCTTCCTGGTTGGCTAATGTGGTTATAGTTTGCAAGCTTAAGTGTGGTTGGTGCATGTGTGTGTACTAAACGAACCTCAATCGTGCCTGCCTTAAGGATAGCTTTCCTATCCCATTAATCGACCAGCTTGTTGACGCAATGGCAGACCATGAGCTTCTTAGCTTCATAGATGCCTACTCTAGGTATAACCAAATCTTCATGCACCATGACAACCAAACCCACACATCCTCTATTACAGATCGGGGACTCTACTGTTACAAGGTGATGCCCTTCGGTCTCAAAAATGCTAGAGCTACTTACTAGCGCCATGTCAACCAACTCTTTACCTCACAGATCGGCCACATCATTGAAGTATGCATCGACGACTTGTTAGTCAAAAGTCACTGCTGATTAGCATATCACTAACCTGTCCACTATGTTTAACGTGCTAAAGCATTACAACATGCTCTTTAGGTAAGTTCCTAGGCTTCATGATCACCTAGAGGGGCATTAAGGCTATCCCTGAGAAAATCCAAGCCATCTTTAACATGAAGGTGCCGAAGACAATCAAAGACATCCACAGCCTTACTGAACGTGTGAGAGCTCTAACAAGATTCCTCTCCAAGGCTACTGATCGATATGCCCCTTCTTCAAGGCCCTTAAGGGCAACAAGAGTAACATCATCTGGACTCCCGAATGTGACAAAGGTTTTACCAAATTGAAGGAGTATATGAGCAAGGGACCTCTCTTGTCCACACCTGAGCCTGTAAAAACCCTCATGATTTACCTCCCGGTATCATCCACTGCCATTAGCTCGGTGTCGCTTCGGCAACCTGGTGATGTCGAACACCTAGTGTACTATGTTAATAAAGCATTACAAGACGCTAAAGCTCATTATTCTAACATTGAGAAACTTGGCTTTGCATTTTGTTTCGGCAAGACGGCTTCAGGCATATTTTCAAGCCCACACCATTCATACCCTCACTAATCAGCCTTTGAGACAAGTCCTGCAGAACCAGAAACCTCTGGTAGGCTGATCAAGTGGGCAATCAAGCTTGGAGAATTTGACATCCATTTCAAGCCACGACCAGCTGAAAAGAGGTAGGTCATTGCCGATTTTATCTCAGAGTTCACTGAACCCACACCTTCGGCCTCTTCTTAGATCACTGCTGAACCTACTCCAACACCGAATCTGGTCCATCTTGCTGCTGAAGGCAACTTCGACCATAGTGAGTCACTATGGACCCTTCATATTAATGGATCTTCTAACTCCTAAAGTTGTGGCACAGGCTTAGTACTCACTTCCCCAGACAAGGTGGTTCTGGAGTACGTCATTCACTTCAACTTTCAATCTAGAGTATGAAGCACTCTTTGTTGGCCTTCGACTAGCCAAGGAGATGAGAGCTCAGCAGATTCAGATCTTCAGTGATTCCCAGCTTGTCGTTCATGAAGTTAATCACGACTTCCTCGCCAAGGACACCTCAATGATCTCATACATTTGATACACCCACCTTGACAAGACCCGCCTTGGATTCCCCCTCGGAATCCGTGATGAACCCTGCTATCCGTCCGACACTTACCTGACGCCGACCTACTTTACTAAAACGCCCTTTAGCCTTAATTTAAAGGGATACAACAAGTCGACTTCTGTCGAAATTTCAGCAGAGTTTCCCCTGAAAAATGAACTTTTCCCAAAATTTTCACCTATAAAAAACAGCATAATAAATAGTCCCAACAGCCAACACACACAATGCTAAAGCACACAGCACATGTAAGACTAATGCAATGGGTCTCACGCCCTCTACCCAAACTCAAACGAGCAAACAGGGCAACTAAAGATTTAAGTTTACAATCCGGGGAAAGAGGGTAGAGAAAAATAAAGGAAAAGTTCCTACAGAATGGATAGCTACGATGCCTTGACGTGGTGGTCTCGACCTCAGATATCTAGGACCTAGGGGGTGCAAAACAGAAAGTGTGAGTGGACGAAAACAAGCATTAAACATAAGCAACCTTCGGCGATGGTACTAACTTTTTCGTTCCCTTAATAATACCAACCACTGCCAAAGACAACATGGTTACATAAACAATACAACAGATATTTCAACACAAACTACCAAAGGCAAGAGTAGACTTACTTCCTTGAAAAAGCCCCGAGTCCAGTAGATTATTAGGAGTCACAAGAGTTGGGTATTCACGTACTTTTTGCTACAATATGCACCTCACTATTTCAATTTCATCCTTCTCCTCCTAAGACACTTCTTTGTGCTTCACTCTTTGTGTACCGAAGGTAAGCCAAATTTGTCAATACAGAGTATTCTCAATTGCACAACAGATATATAACAAACTCATGTGTAATCAAACAGACTCAGACTGAAGGGTTCCTAGCAAACACCTATGGATTGAAAATCAATAAGGATATGTCGGTCTATCGACTTTCCAGCCAGACGCTCCCCTTTTATGCAATTTGTCTGAACCCATCCAAATTTACCCTTCTGTCTTGAAACCGAATACAGATACATAAATTGCTCAAACGATGGTTCCCCACACTTTACTAACCACCAAGCAATATCGACCTCATGTAGAATAATCCAAAAGTTGGGGTTCTATTGTCTTACGACATACCCAAGCTTCCCCAACATCATCTGCATCCAGGGATGCAACGGAAGCCTCAACCCGTGTTTGAACATGGTTGGAAAGATAAGTACATATCCTTCGGGGCAACCTTAATCCTACCGAAGCTGGCACTTGACACTCCTTTTTGAGCCTTATCACATCTACTTTGGTCATACCATTTTTCATTGGCATCGGCACCCCAACCGGTTCTTCAAGGCCTCTTGAAGTGGACCCCACATTTACCTCGCCAAAGATAGAAGCCTTCGCCCAATACTTGGTTACCCACCCTAGTGTATATCACAACCCTATTATCTTCTATTGGGCACTCTTCAAGATACTCAGATTCGGTATCTTCACCATCAGTATCCCTAGCTTCCTCAAGGTTTTCACTCTCTGTTCCCTCATCACCGAAGGCACGGGGATTGTACACTTCTTTATCAGAACTCTCAGACATCTACAAACACAACTACAAGATACTAAACGGCAAGCCAGGATCAAAACAAGGTACCTAGAGGATGGGATGCCTAGGGTTTTTATAAATTGGTTCATGCAAACATTCAAACAACAACATCACTTTAATTAAAAGCGAGGAAGAAAAAGCAGACTTACCTTGTTATCGTCGCCATAAATAACGACTTAAAATCGCCCCCACCTTATCTACTTAATCACCGGAAATTGCCTCCGCCTTGACTATGCCAAACGGAAATCGCCTATGCTCCTCTTTGAAATTTGCTCTCAAAACCCAAATGTTCTCCATTCTTCACCTTGGGTGCCTTTTATAAGCTCATGACATGCCAACGCCTTGAATTACACACCCATATTCATTATGGCATTACAACTGCCACTACTAACGCCTCGGTTTCCACACTAACGACCCCTATTCGAATTCGGTTAAACTAGTTCACTGATGACACGTGGCACAAATGCAGTAGCTACAGCTCGTAAAATTCTCTCGCAAGACACACGCATCCCCGTACCAATTTGTGGGCTCCGTGCTGATTGTGTACGAGAGACTCTCTCGCGTGACAAGCTAATCCCCTATCAATCGACATGCTCCATGTCGATCAGTAGAGAGAGTCTCTAGAGCAACTAACGCGATCCCCCTACTGATCGGTAGGCTCTATGTCAATCATGGAGAAGAGCCTTCAACGCAACATACGCGCTCTCCTCCATTCGACAGGGCTTATGCCAATCATCTCCCTGCCTACCCCACATTCACTAACAACTCAACCCAATTACCTCCTTGCCGAAGCGACTCCTAGCTTGCCAACTTGGGGGGTTGGGAGACTGCCTACTGTTTGTACCATAATCAACCAAGCACATTCAGCATTGGGGGACTGGCACGCAGACAAATCCACAGCGTGGCGAAGGTAAAACACTTCTAGAAAAATTCCTAAACACTGATGAGGTCATCATGATCTCAGGTACCGAAAAGACATCTTCCTCGGATGTGGCAATAGCCTGCCGAAGCTCCAGATGATATAACCTAAGCCTTGCATGTGTCCCTCACTTCCCTTCCTCTATAAAAGGGGAATAGTGCATAGGTAAAGGTAACTACTTTTCATCTTTACCATTACTTTGCCAAGATTACTGTGCACACCACACTTGCTGACTTAAGCATCGAAGAGCCTTCGACAGGTATCACACTGGTACTCGAAGCTTGATGATTGCTTCTTCTGTCGAAGGTCCGCACTTCTCCATTCCCTATCGAAGAATCCACACTTCCTTTATCTAAGTTGAATCCAGTTTTGAATATCAACAACTATATAACTTCATGTATACTTTGTGTGTGTGTGTGTGTGTTTTCATACTTATAATTATGTTGGGTGTAGATGAAAGGATCAGCAAAAGAAGCAAGAAGAGGACCAAGTGTTTGGGACTATTATGTTGAGAAATATACAGGTTCCTAATCATATTTTATAATTAAGAATTAGCTGCTAACAACATATATACGCAGCATTTCTTTTCTTAGGCATAAGATTTCTATTGCATCATGCTCATTCTCTTTTTGTCTGCGAGTATTTTCCTTTACATTTAGAAAGAATTGCAGACCACTCTAACATGTTTACGGGCCTCGATTTGTATAAGTGATACAAAGTGCATTGCAAAGGGAGCTACTGAAGATTAAATATTCCCTCATCAAATTTCATTTGCTATTCCTTGCAAAGATATGATTTCTTTTTCTTTTGGGGATATATTTGACCGATAAATAACTGTAATTGTAGAAAGCTGTGAAGGTTCTAAAGGACCTTGGAGTTGATTCTTACAGATTTTCCTTCTCCTGGACCAGGATTCTTCCTAGTTAGCATTTAATCTAATTGTTTGCTCCAATGATATGCAGAGGTTTAGGAGAACTGCACATGTGCATTAAAATTGAGGGGTTTGTTGTTCTCCTAAGCTTAAATGCAATAGAATTTAAATGATAAATTATTTTCTCTGTAGTTTGAAACCAAAGCCATATGTAAATTATCTTCAATTTTGTGGTTTTTTCACCAAAGCCACATGTAACTTTGTGTTTGGATGTGTTTTTTTTTATATTTTGGAGTACAAGCGATTGGGGAAACGTACTCATTGGGTATGGGGGTTTCAAACCTCTGCCCACATGGGTGGACGTGGAAGAGCTCATAGTTTGGGAAAAATACTACACACAACATATTACTCACATTTTCATATATATCAAAAAAATTCAAGGTTGATTTCAAGGGTTATAGTGAACTTTGTTAAAAACTTTTGGAGATAGAGTAAAAAATTGGATTACAATCAATGAACCATTTGTTACTGCAAATATGGGGTACAATCTTGGGGTTGAGTGTGATGCCCCAAAAATTTCCAAAAATTTTGTTAAGCTCACAATAAAAATTTAACAGTCCAATTAATTATAATTTGGATTTTCATGAATTAACTATTAGTTTATTCAAGGGAGGATTTATTTCCGGATACTTTGAAGTTGCAATTTTGGTAATTTGATGTCATAGAAAAATAGTTTACATCGCTACGAGCGTGTGGTAATTTTCGGATAATTTTTCGGAGTCCGGATGAATTTTTAATGAATTATTGAATTTGGACCAATGAGGTTGTGACATGTGGCAGCTGAATAAAAGAATAAAAGTACGGTTCACATTCACTGTGCAACACTGTTCACATACTATTCATTACTATTCACACGTGAATTTTGCCAACAATCCTTCTTCTGGATGGACATTACTATTCACACTGATTTTTGCCGACACTCCTTCTTTTCTCTCCTTATATTCTGCGCATCTTCTTTTTCTTACACTTCATTTCTTCTTCATCTTCCTCAAAAACATTATGAGGAAAATTTTATTTTCTTCAAAATCTTCTTAAACTTTCTCTCTGGAGCTCGGATTGATAAATTGTTTTCGCCTACGTGATCGTGAGAACGAGCTCTACAATCTTAGGTAAATTTTAAGAGCTGTTATGCAGATTTCCAATTTGCTACTATTTGGAGATTATGGTAAATTAAGCTTCAATATCATGTTTTCATATGAATTGTGAGTATATTGTGGTTGTGGGAATTAATTGAGGATAATATATCACTGGGGAAACATACTCATTGGATATGGGGGTTTCGAACCTCTGCCCACATGGGTTGACGTGGAAGAGCTCATAGTTTGGGAAAAATACTACACACAATATATTACTCACATTTTCATATATATCAAAAAAATTCAGGGTTTATTTCATGGGTTATGGTGAACCTTGTTAAAAACTTTTGGAGATAGAGTAGAAAACTAGATTACAATCAATGAACCATTTGTTACAGCAAATATGGGGTACGATCTTGGGGTTGAGTGTGATGGCCCAAAAATTTCCAAAAATTTTGTTAAGCTCACAATAAAAATTTCACAGTCCAATTGATTATAATTTGGATTTTCATGAATTAACTATTGGTTTATTCAAGGGATGATTTATTTCCGGATACTTTGAAGTTGCAATTTTGGTAATTTGATGTCATAAAAAATAGTTTCATCACTACGAGCGTGTGGTAATTTTCGGAGAATTTTTCAGAGTTTGGATGAATTTTTAATGAATTATTGAAGTTGGACCAATACGGTTGTGACACATGGCAGCTGAATAAAATAATAAAAATACTGTTCAAAGTACTGTTCACATTCATTGTTTGGCACTGTTCACATACTGTTTATTACTGTTCACACGTGATTTTTGCCGACAATCTTTCTTTTGGATGGAAATGACTGTACACACTGATTTTTGCCGACACTCCTTTTCTCTCCTTATATTCTGCACGTCTTCTTCTTCTTACGCGTTGGTTCTTCTTCGTCTTCCTCAAAAACATTATGAGAAAAATTTTATTTTCTTCAAAATCTTCTTAAATTCATAACTTTCTCTTTGGAGCTCGGATTGATAAATCGTTTTCGCCTATGTGATTGTGAGAACGAGCTCTACAATCTTAGGTAAATTTTAGGAGCTGTTATGTAAATTTCCAACTTGCTACTATTTGGAGATTATGGTAAATTAAGCTTCAATATCATGTTTTGATATGAATTGTGAGTAGATTGTGGTTGTGGGAAGCTTAATTGAGGATAATATATCACTTAAGATATAAGTTTGAGTTGGTTTAATTTTATGAAATTTTGGATAAATTTCAAATTTGGTAATTATTGAGTTTGTTATGGTATTAATTGAAATAGAAGAGTTGTAATGAAAATTACAAGAGTTCTTGTTAATTAAGTGGTTTGGAAGTCGTTTTGAACTTGGAAAATTTGAAAAATTATCTTGGAAATACGTTGGTTTTCTATCAGGCACCAAACTGCAAATTATTTTGTAGTTTTGGTGTTGTTTTGTAATTTATCAAAAGATGAGGGTCAAGTGTAATTACTTAAAGTTAAGGGCCAAAGTGTAATTATCAATAGTGAAGGGTCAAAATGTAATTACCAAAAGTTTAGGGCCAGATTTGTAATTTTGGAAAATTAAGGCCTTAAATGTAAATTGAATTATTCTTTTAGAACAAATATTAACATTTTTGAAATGATTGGACTATGAATCAGTTGCCTAAGAAAGAACAAATTTGAGTTCAAAGGTGCAGAATGCAAGTCAGGCATCAGCTTTGGATTCCAGGTAGGGGGACTCACTCTTGGACTTGTATTTTGTGTGTATGTATGACATAGTAAATATTGTTGTGTGCAAAAGATGCACTATTTTTGGATGCCATATTGTTTGGTTTTATGAATGCTTGGCTTTGGTTTTCCAAAGTTTTAGGGTATACGCATGCGAGCATTATCCTTGACGACCTAAGGGTGAAATGGGTATAGCGACTTCCTTGGGTTTCGATTCCCTAAACCTCTGGAGGGGTTATGCAGACAGACTATACAAATACCCTACGCGTGAGGTATAGTCGACGAGGTGTAACTGTTGAAATGGACACCCTAAGTTGGTTATATTTTTGTTTCTCATAGGGGTAGTTGGCTTTAAAGGATTGGTTGTCATACAAGCATATTTGGGTCCCGAAAAATGTTTACGAAAATTGCTTGAGCATGCTAGTTGGTTTTGGATCCACAATAAATGGATACGATTGTGTTTGTGCATATTCTTTCACTGATTTTGAAATAAACCTCTGGCCATTATTATTATCATTATTATGCTCATTATTTACCTTGAAACCTGGTTGGGAGCCTCCAATAGGGCAAATGAAAGTATGTGATGTTCAGCCCTACTTTTGTTGTAAATTCCTTTCGTTGGTGACATCTTGGTGTGACCTCCTCACTTGTCAGCATTTGGCTTGTGTCTCACGTTGTTGTCAGGTTGTGAACCCTATTCATCATAGCTGATCATGTTTTACCACATATGTATAAATATGAATTCTAGATGGTTGGTGTATTTTCATTATTGGTTTGTACAACAATTTCGCAGGTTGTTGATACTAATCCATGACCTCTGGGATTGGTTTAACTCAAAATTTATTTCGTATAATATTATAAATTATTTTTCCGCTGTTGTTAAACACTCTGATCAAACCCGTTTTATTTTATTTATAATGGCTTAGCATATTTTGGGAATCTTGGGAGTATAACCCTCGGACTTAGGTGTTATATTTTCAAGATTCTCAAGGTACGTGCCGATGTCACGTGTCTCAATTTTGAGGCGTGACATTGAGCCACCAGCCACGTGTTTTGTTAAAGCTATGTTTCCATGTATAGTTGGTGCAACTGAACCTTACATTGTTTCCCGCAACCTCCTCCTTGCACATACCACTGCTGTTAAGCTCTACAGAAACAAGTTTCAGGTGAGAGACACATTTCCATTCTATTTGAGAAATTATAGAATGGTACTGGAGTACAACCACGTGGTACAATTTATGCACGTGTTGTAATATGGTTTGATGGCACGGTTGATATTCCTTGTTTTAGGGAATAATATCAATAAATATCCACTTATATTAGAACAAGTGGATAAGTTATACCATGCGACCGTACTACTATTCTACACTATAATTACTCAATTTGTAACGTCCCGGACCCAATTTAATTAAAATAATTAAATAAAATGAATAAATAATATTGAGTAATTAAAAAGGTAATAAAAGGAATTAAGTTAATGAAATTGAAATTAAATTGGAATTTAATATTTAAAGGGCATTTTGGTCAACTTTATTTTTGGATGTGAATTTGGCTAAACGAGTTGCGCCATTGCGTTCGGCTCGTCGAAACGAGTCCGTTGACAGGCGGCACGCCTCGATCCGAGTTTTAGAACGTAATGAGTGCATTTTGGTCATTTTCAAATTGAATAAAAAATTATAAAACTACCCTAGCCAATCAGAATACGGTTTCTCTCTCTCTCTCTCTCTCTCTCTCTCTCTCTCTCTCTCTCTCTCTCTCTGGATTCGACAATTTCGGCAACGACAAGGGCTGAGACTGGTCGCGTTGGAACCGCCTCAGCCTCCTGGTCACGAACCACCACTTCTCACCGATCGATTTTGTAGCTATCGGCGACTGGAAGCGTCTGAAATTCCGGCTAAAACTCCATAATCGCCGGCAACAACTCCGGTCATCTCCTCCGACGCCACCACCTGGAAAAAGTAAGGCATCTTCCTCCTCTTCCTTTCCATCACCATGTGCAAAAAAATAGGGCGGCATAGCTGCCGTTTCAAAACACTCAGATCCGACCATAACCCAAGGTGGTTTGGTCATGATCTTGCCCAAAATCCGCCCGGTTCTTGGCCGGTTCTCAGTGGCTTTGAACTCCCCTCAGCGTCCTAGTTCAATTGGTATAAGTTTTGTAGCCTGGTTTGACGAAATTCTGGTGGCCGGAATTTGATCAAGCCACCCACGCGCTGCCGGCCAGTGTGGCACCTCATGGGTACTATATCAGTTGTGTTTTCCGTCCCAATACTATCCTCGTGTTGTCGTGAGCACAGACGTGCGCTCGGATTTCGATTCGGACGTCGTTTGAACCTCGAACGAATCTACGCCTATTATGCGTTGTTTGGGTTCGATGTGTACGGACTGTTGGATCGAATCCGAATTCACGTATGTGGTTCCCTATATTGCTAGGATTGTATAGAAATTGACGGATCGTGGATCGAAGTCCCAGATACTTTGAAATCGCAAACCCTAGGGTTAGGTAAACCGTAACCGTCCGATCATACGAACGTGAGCAATCCGATCGTTCGATAGAGACCAAACTTGCAGGACACGTTCTGTGAGTCGTATTGAATCTATGGGAAATTTCGTATCTAAGTTTGGAGGTCATGGGCCCCACGGGCCCGGGTTGACCTATTGGGGAAAGTTTGACGAAGGGTTGACCGTGCATCTCCCGAGGTCATTTTGTCTTCTAACAAACACCGTTGACCTTAGAATCTTTCGTACGTGCAAACACACACTTTGAGTCAGGATTAGTTAGGGTTTGACTTTAAGGTTGTCGTTCAAGTTCTGTGACGCCCCTGACCTAAAATTAAAAGAAAATGGATTATTTAATTGAGTAATTAAATTCGGTAAATAAAAAGATTAAACGAATTAAATAAATGAAATTGGAATTAAAATTGGAATTTAATAATTAAAGGGTCAATTTGGTCAATTATATTTTCGGGATGAAATTTGGCGAAACGGGTTGCGCCATTGCGTTCGTCTCATCGAAACGAGTCCGTTGACGAGCGGCACGTCTCGATACGAGCTTCAGATCGAATTGAGGACATTTTAATCGATTTTGTCGTTTGGAGATCGGATCTAGAACCTAGGGTTTGGCTGGATTTTCAATTCGAGATTCAGGCCATTTCACGGCCAGTACTTGGCCGGTTCAGGGTGGTTTTGGACTCCTGGAGTGGTGGTGATCATTTTGGTATAAGGGTTATGCCGAGACTCGAAGAAATTATGTTGACCGGAATTGCTCAAGACACCCATCACCCACGGCGGCGCGTGGTGGTGGTGTGGTGGCGGTTCTCGGTTCCTACACGATCTTCATGTCGTTGTGAACGCGTACGTGTGCGCAGATTTCGATTCGGACGTCGTTTGACTATCGAACCAATGTAAGCCTATTACGCGTTGTTTGGGTTCGATGGGTTCGGACCGTTGGATCGAATCCGAATTCACGTATGTGGTTCCTCGTATTTCAAGGATTGTATAGGAATTGATGGATCGTGGATCGAAGTCTCGGATGCTCCAGATCAATGACTTAAAGCTTGAATTAAACTGTAATCGTCCGATCGTACGATCGTGAGATATCCGACCGTCCGATCGAGACCAAATTTTGAGGACACGTTGTTTAGGCCGTGTTGAACCTGTAGGAATTTTCGGATCTAAGTTTGGAATGGGACCTACGGGCCCGGTTTAACCTAGTCGGGTTAGTTTGACCAAGTTTGACCAAGTTTGACCAGGGTTGACCGAGGGTCTCCCAAGGTCGCCTTGCCACATAGTTGACTTTGTTGGACTTCTAGGAATATCCGGATCCATTTGGAGGTCGTGGGCTCCGCGGGCCCGAGTTGACCGAAACGGGATGTTTGACCGTCGGTTGACCATGAGGTAGCTTGATATTAGAATTCTTCGTACGTACGTACACACACACTTTTAGTGGGGAAACATTAGGGTTTTGTTTTAAGGTTTTGTTTTCGGTACGTTCGTTGATCCGATTCTCGTATCCTTGTCTAGGTACTCTGGCACCGCATACGTAGCAGGCGGAACCCTCTTAGGGTTATGCAGCGTGGGACCAATGGTGATTGGACATTGTTTTCAACGTGCATGATTTTAAAGAATTGAATGCAATGCATGAATGGGTCTTGATAATTGTTTTGAGTCTTGGTTTTGACTTTGGTTAAAATATAGTAAAAGGATTTGCATTGAGGTTTATGTATGGTCTGGGTTGTCGGTTTGTATGTGAGGCCCTGATGGTTATATTTTATGATTATGTATACTTTTGAATATTTCACGGGACGTGACGAACGTCCGGTGATTTTCGTGTGGAATTGGGATTATATATATAGGGTTTAGCTTGGAAGCTTGGGGTTTCGTGTCCTATAAATAAATATATATATATATATGAAATAATACTTTATATACCTTTGGGAAACTATAAATACTTTGGGAAGTTATAATTGACATTTTAGGGAGTTATATCCTATACGTTTGGAAATGTATATGTATATTATTGGGTTATACTCGTAAGAGTTGTATTTACAACTTGATCACACATTTTGGATTATACGTTTGGTTTAACGGCATGTGTTTACAAGTGAGTTCTTTATACTTTAATTATAAACCTTTGGGTTGGAATGCCCTGTGTCAGGACGTGAGGCCCCTTATGTAACTATATTGATATATTTGGATATTGGGTTTTGATATTGATATTTGATCATGGTTTTTAATATGAATCTGTGATTTCAATGCTTATGACTACTTTGAATATATATGTTGGTCATTGGGTTTTGGACGCTTGCTTCCGGATGTAGTGTTTTGGGGTTGGGTACATTGGAATTGAATATGTGTATATTAATTATCGCGTGACGATTGATTTGATATGGTTACTTGAATATGGTTCGATCCGATGCATACCTTAACGGGGTGTAGCTGTAGACCCTTAACGAGGTAGTCTGTGCGCGTAGGACTTATTTCGGAGGTATGGGCATTGAAGTTCTTGCCATACAGACCTGTGAGTTTAGTCCTATTTGGACGGCTCAACCCTGGGCAAGGGGTCTCGTGGAGGCTGTACATGTGTCCAGTCAAATGATCCCCAGTTGGATTGTTTTCCCCTGGTACTTGTGTGTGGTGTTGAGGTTATATTATACCTACATGGGTTTGATTTGGAAGGCTATGCCTCAGGAAAAGTTTAAAGGGTTGGTTTGTTCAGAAAAAGGTTTTGAGTGGATTGTTTTCACCTATTTTGAGATATCTTGGTTTTTGAATCAAGTGAGTATATAAATGATTTCATATGCATGGCTTGCATTATTTTTGAAACGGTGAGGTTAGTACGTTGATTTAAGTATGTAAAACTTTGTCTTTGTCCACTCACACTCTTTTTGTTTTGCGCCCCCCAGGCCGTAGTTGTTGCGTCGTTTCTGTTCGGCTGTGCACTTCTCTTCCCGAGCTTCGACTTGATTATAGGACATCTTTGTCCCTTGTTGTAAACTTTGATTTTCCGCTGTTTAATTTGAAACTCTTAGAATGCTCTGTGTCGCCCGTTAGGGTTGAATTTGATGGTCGGAGGCCTGTGTTGTATATCTATAGCATGCTGGCGCTTGGGTTGTTTTATCTGTTGTGTTTTATCAGGTTGTTAATTTTGGGATTGTCTGTATTTCAGGGGAGACTCTGCCCGATTTTCGACAGAAGTCTTGGCCACTTTCACGTTTGTTTCGAGAAGAGGGAACTTGTTTAATTTGTGGGCCCGACATGGGTTGGTGTCGGTTAAACCACAGGATCTGGCGGGGGTTCCGGGATGGAATTTGGGTCGGGTCCTGTCAAGTTTGGTTGTTAATCTTGTACTCGTATTCTTGAATTAGGTGCTCAGGCACCTCGAGCTCCTCAAGCGGGACCCACTCGGGGTCAAGCTGCTTAGGACTACCTGTGAGTGGACTTTGTTTTAAATGTGCATATCTTTCAAAGAATAAACAACCATGCATTGGATTTTGTGATATTGATGCTTGTGACTATTTTTAGTATCTATTTTGATTGTTTGATCGTTGGACGTATGTCCAGGTGTCTAATATTTTGGGGTTGGGTACATGTGTGAATTGGGAACTGGAAAGTGATTGAATATGAGAATGTTGAATTAATGAGATATGTTTGATTGGAGTGCGTTGGCACCACTTTATGTACTTCCCCTGGTTCTTGTGATATGGTTATTGTGATACTGGTTCGTTTACATTGTATACCTGGTACACCCTTGACGGGGTGTGACTGTAGGCCCTTGATTGGGCAGTCTGTGCGTGTAGGACTTGTCACGGATGTATGGGTATTGAGGATTCTGCCATACGTGCCGACGAGCTTAATCCCTTTAGGACGACTCAACCTAGGGCACGAGGCCACTATGGTGCTGTCCCGGTGTCCAGCCAAACAATCCCCTGTTAGATTGTTTCCCCGATACTTGTGTTTGGTGTTGAGGCTCTTTATTACCTATATGTATGTATTTACACCTTCGTATTCGTATTTCTTTTAGTAAGGATCCTTCCTTGCTTGTATTGCCCACGAGCATGTGATTATCTGAGAGTGGAAAGGAATGGGAAACAGTACTATGATATGATTATTATGTTGTTATATTGCGATTATTGGAATTTGAATGATTACGTATATGAGTGATTGAACTGCATGATTTCAACATTGTTTTTGAAACGGTGGGGTTAGTATGTTGATTTGAACTATGAAAACTTTGTTTTTGTCCACTCACAACTTTCTGTTTTGCTCCCCACCAGGCCATAGTCGTTGCTTCCGTACTATCCGGCCGAGCGCTCCTCTTCTCGAGCTTCGACGTGATTGTAGGACTTTAAGTCCCTTATCTTTAACGTGAAATTTTGTTGCTTTAAATTCGAATACTCTTATATATGCTCTGTATCACCCATTAGGGTTGGATTTGAAGGCCGGAGGCCTATGTTGTATTTGTATACATGCTGACAGTTGGTGTAGACATTTATGTTGTATTCTATCATGTTGAAAGTTTTGGGATTATCCATTTTTCTGAGGAGACTTTGCCCAATTTTCGGCAGAAGTCTCGGCCCCTTTTCTTTTGTTTCGGAAAGAGAACAACTGTTTAGTGTGTGAGCCCGACATTGGAATAATGTCAATTTATAACAGGGTTCGGCACGAATTCCGAAGGGAATTCGGGTCGGGTCCTGTCACAATTCCATAATTGATTTTGTTTAATGTAGTCTTATCCTCTGCATGTCTCAAATTCGTGAGATTCGTTTATCCCTTGACTAATATATTTTTTAAAAAAATTTTAATAGGAAAAACAAGCTGGAAAAATTGGAATTAGTCTTGTTGGACTATATCTCGAACCTTTTTCATATTCTGCAGAAGACAAAGCTGTAGCAAGAAGAATGTTGGATTTTCAACTTGGATGGTTAGTATATATATCCGCTCAGTCGCATATTAATTGTTGTGCGGAAACACTTAAAAGGGAATGGTCAAATTTGATTTCCCCATAAATGTAAAAGTTCTAATTCTCAATAAATTGAAGTTGCTTTCTAAAACTCAGCAAATTAAGTTTGACAAGATTGGGCATTCACAACAATATAAAGAAATTCCATAGAGAAAAAGAAAAGGTGTATGCAATCAAGAGAAAGCATTCTCATGAATTGGCATTTCTAGATTAAATAAAACAACTAACAAACACAATACAAACTCTAATATGTAAAAAACAAAAGGACCATGTAAATAAAATCAAGAAATAGATTTCCATTTCCATTTCATGTTTATTTATTTATTAGTTTCACAAAACTAAATAAGTGAAAAATGATAAGTTTCTTTATTGTTGTATTTCACAAAATTCAAACAAAATTAATTTCTTGGAATCACATATGTTTGTAGCAATGCTCACAATTGCATAAGATAGAGAATTAACTAGTAGCACTTATCTGGAGGTATATGATACTCGACCCTCAATATCTCGATTCCATCATAACTCCTTCTTGAAAATCACGTAGATTTCTATTTCCATAAATAAGATAAGCTTTGGACAAGATCGTTAGTGCAATATTTATATAAATATATAGTTATACAAAATACTCAAAAGACACCACACATAACGTAATTTGATCCATTTTTCAGAACCAAAGATAATAGATATCCAACATCAGCAATAATATAATTTGATATCCATTTTCTCATTAAGTATCAACGCTATTGAAATAAAGTCATCAATTAAACATATTAATAAAATAGGTTGTAATCTAAGCTTTGCAAAATATCAATTTCTCATTTCAAATGAACGGCCAGTGTAAAGGTTCAGCGTAAATTAGTTAAAGAAATAAAATTTTTTTGTTTTTAATTTGTTTGGAAACAACAGAAATATTTTAATCAAATCTTAAATTTTATCATCGCAAACTCTCAATTACAAAAATACAAATGTGCAATGAATAACGTACACAACTACAAACTACAAATAAAATAAGTAACTGAATTTATACCGAAGAATGAAATAGTGTTTTATAATTATATTTTTAAAAGCTTTTAGTATCAAAACTGTTCTGTTTGCTCATCAATTCATTAACATTTTTATGTGGCTTCGTGATTGGTTGGATTGGTTGGATTTGAGCCTTTCCATTTATGCTTAAGCTTCGTAAAATGTATACACAACTTTTTGGGTTTTGTTTATATTTTTTTTTGTTTTTTTTTGCATTCAAAAGTCTTACGCAAGTATAATAGATAGTGTAGCCAGTTTTAATTGGGGAATTTTGTTTTGTTTTTTTTTCATGTGTTAATGTAGAGGAATAATATTAAAAGGAAAATTTACATAAATACCACCTGAATTTTTAGGCATGTGCACCATTACCATATGAACTTTTATTTTTTATTTTGAACCACCTGAACTTTGTTAAGTGTTGTAATCCACCACCTAAGTCTAACTCCGTTAAAGTTTCCGTGAAATATAAGGGCATTTTTGTCAATTCAATAGAACTACAAAATAAATAAATAGAATTTAAAACCAAAATAAATAAATAAATAAGTTAACCTAATTATACCATGTCTTCCCATACCCCTATCCTTTTCCAACGCCACTTCTCCCCAAACTCCCCACCCTCTGCATAGACCCTAACTTTAAAAAAAAACAATTTCTCTTCTGGGGAGGCTTTGGAGGGAGTTGCAAGGACTGTTGCCTCTGTATTTTTTCAAATTCTGAAACATAGAAAACATAACTCGTACTATGAGAACATAATATAGAAGAACCCATATACATGAGCATTTAGATTCCTCATACCCAGTCTCATTATTCTACCCAAAGAAAACACAAGAAAGACCTCACGTCCTCCTCACTTGTCCTCCCTGCCCACCTAAACTCAATATTTTATATATCTCTCTCTCCCTCAATAACCCACTTCAAGACACGGCAAGACAAAGAAGTTAGTGGTGTATGCAGAGAGTGAGGGAGTTTGGGGAGAAGTGGCGTTGGAAAAGGGAAAAGAGGAAAAGGGGAAGGGCAAGACAAAGAAGTTAGTGGTGTATGCAGAGAGTGAGGGAGTTTGGGGAGAAGTGGCGTTGGAAAAGGGAAAAGAGGAAAAGGGGAAGGACAGGGTGGGTGGGGGGCGGTGTGGCGTTGGAAAGGGTAGGGGAAGGCATGGTATAATTAGGTTAACTTTCTTTTTTACTTGTTTTTATTTTTATTTTATTTTTTAGTTCTAGTGAGTTGACGAAAATGCCCCCATACTTAACAGAAACTTTAATGGAATTAGACTCAAGTGATGAATTACAACACTTAACAAAGTTGAGGTTGTTAAAATTAAAAATTAAAAGTTCAGGTGATAATAGCGCACATGTCTAAAAGTTCAGGTGGTATTTATACAAATTTCCCATATTAAAATTATAAAAGTCAAAATTTCAATGCATTAGTTTAAAACATATAGGATTTATAATTCAAACTTAACAGATACAACTTCAAAGGTTCAATAGACATACGATTTCATATATATAATCAAACTTATGCCATGATAAAGACGCAACCTAACAAATATGACTTATTCGAAATACATGTAAGATAATACTTTCACTTTGTTTACTACAATTTGAACCAAGTGGTAGTCTCATGAATCAAATATTCAATTTAGACTTCAGCAGCACTATAGAATAAATTAAAGATTTTGGCATAAAGTTAAAGAATATACACACATTATAACAATAGTACGGAAATAAAGTAATTTTAATATACAAAGGTTTTAGATTGCCCTGGTGTGGTGAAGCACATCAAAAACACTGTCTTAAAGCCTTTGTAGTCTCCCTACGTGCTAGTACTGACAGTCTACAAGATTCCAAGATATGACCCCCAATACACAGGCTCAAGGTCTCCAAGTCACAGAACCGTTGCTCAAAAATAATAATATTAGTATAGAAAGTATGAAAGGTAGAAGATGAGAGAATCAAATTGTAGCAGTGGTTGTGGTAGTATCGTCTTGTATTAGTATATCAAATGTGAAGGAGGATTGACCTTTTATAGGCATCCAAGAACATGTAACCTCTACCACATTAAACTATAAAATTAAGACATAGAAATAAAACTTGAAAATTAAATATTTATAACCCCCACAATAAATAAAATAAAACATCCAAAATAATTAAACAAACCAAAAAGGTAAAATTTTTAAAACATTTTAAAAATTCCAACAATTCCCCACAAGGTTTTCAAAAATTTTACCATGACAAAAAATAGTGAATATATATGGGCAACATAACACTATGCAATAGGTGTAGGTGCCTTCTGGGCTTGAACCTTCACTTAGTGATGATAGTATCCATTTGAGAAACCTGAGTGTACAAAATATTGAACTCGGCACCTTTAACCAAACTTCAACAGAATACACCTTTGACCAAACTTCAAATGGCATATTTGTACATTGTTATCCGCATTTTAATAAATGGAAACCATATTTTATCCAAATCCATCACATGTTTTGCATTTGCTTGTAGGCTAGATGTAGTGGATTTGACGGTGGCACAACTTCAGGTGGTGACAATAATGTGTAATTCTTTAATAGCTATATCAAATTGAACACTAACACGAGTCAGGCATGGTGTTGATTCAGATTTGGGGCTGAAGCGGATCACAGTGCTGGAAGCGGATCAATTCTTGTGAAGAGGTAAGAAACTCTTCTCCTTAGAAACCGATCCTTGTAGTGTAATTCTAGATGGGGTGAATTTACGATTAGCTTGGGTATCTCGGTTCTAGGAGGAGCCTTCTATTTATATGCATCTCTCTAAAGTCTCGCCCATCAAGAACACTTAGAGAAAACCTTCATGCAATAGAATTGGTGTATCACAATCCTTATAGAATTAGGAACCCTTTTATGCACTGTTGTAAACAACTTCAACACTAAATACGAGGCTGTCTATACAAGATACAATACGAATCCTAATGAATAATAAGTCCTTGCAAACCGTCATTGATTAGAAGATCACTTGATGAGTTTAAGGCAATAAACCTTTCTTACATTCTCCCACTTGATCAAATAATGGCCATGTAAATTCAGGATCCTCTTTGTTCCTTTTATCAAGCCAATGTCATTTTGAAAAATTCATAAGGGACTATCGAAGTACCTTTGGATATATAACATCCAAGACTTATACAACCACATATATGAATTCTGCAAAACACATAAGGCTTCCATTTGGATTGCAAGCGAGAAAACATTTTATTTTCTTTGCGAGTGTGACAAAATAAAACATGAGTTCTTTGCTCACCCTTCAAGGCGCAAGGTCTCATCAAATAGACTTTAATGACTCATTTGTAGATTCAAGCGTAAACAATAGCTAGCATGAACACGAGTTTGACCTTCATTCTACTTGTCATTCAATAAACCGAGTATATGCAAAACTTAAATAAAACAACTCCATAAATTAAGTACGCAAAACAAAATTTGTTTAAACACAAGCGGACAATAAAATTAGAACAAAACAAAGCGCAAGTCTCTAGCTCCCATGACTCCCACTAACTTTGGTATCAAAACTTAATTGTAATCCCATACTAGCCACATGCCTATGAAAAACTTTATTAGGTAAACCCTTATTTAAAGTGCAATCATGAAATACTGTACCAATATGACTTAGTGCAGTCTCTCCATCTCGAATCTTTTCTTTTCTTGACAAAAACTTTAAGTACACATGCCTCATTCCATTTGACCTTTTGTTCCCTTGTGTAAAATATCTCTTCTGAAATTGTCATTCCATAACTAAATTGGTCTTTGGATTGAGTCTACAATTCTCAACATGGACATAAAATTCTTAAGCCACATAGCCATTGAGGTGGCTTCATAAATGCCAAAAATTCTGCTTGCATTGTGAAGTCGAGCACATACGTTGTTTAACACTTCTCCATGCCACTGCAGCTCCCTGCAAATAGAAAAACCACACACGATGTACTCTTTTAGTATCCATGCACCACTGCCAAAATCTGCATCGGCCATATCCTTCTAGTTGCAGTTATCAACTCTTCTATAAACCAACTTGTATTCTTTAGTCCTCTGTAAGTATCTTAATACCTTTTTGCTGCAATCAATGTGCTTGTCTGGGTTAGATTGAAATACGCAAGAACACTAATGCAAAATGCCAAGTACGGTCTAGTGCGGACTTGCGCATACATAAGGCTTCCTACCAATGAGGCATAAGGCTTGTCCTTCATCTCCGATTTCTCTTGTTCGAGTTTTAGGAGATTGCTCAACGCTTAATTTATCACCTTTTGAGAAGGGACATCACATCTTGTACTATTGTCCATATTATTGAATCTCTTGAGCACCTTCTCAATGTAAGCCTTTGGCACAAGCCTATCATCTTCCTTTCTCTATCCTGCTGATTTCAATTCCCAAAACATAATTTGCCTCTCCTAGATCACTCATATCAAAATGGTTTGATAGCATTCTTTTAGTGTCATGAAGCATGGACAAATTGCTGCTAGCTAAAGAATGTCATCCACATATAGTAACATGAATACAAAATTCTTTCCATTGAATTTCATATAAATGCACTCATCCAAAGGATTATCAATGAAACCTTGAGACTTGACAACTTCATCAAACTTAAGATACCATTGCCTTGATGCCTGTTTTGGACCATAAATCGACTTTTGCAATCTGCATACCAGTTTTCTTCTCCTTTCAAGGCATAACCATCGGGCTGTTTCATATAGATTTCTTCAACAAGGTTTCCATTTAGGAAAGGCTGTCTTTACGTCCATCGATGAAGGTGCAAATCGAAATGCGCAACCAAGGCCATAATAACTGCGAAAGAATCTTTTGGTTGACACGAGGAGAAAAAGTTTCATTGTAATCAATGCCTTCTTCTTGTGTGTAGCCTTTTGCCACTAGTCGGCTTTGTATCTATCTATCTTACCTTGTGCATTTTCTTGGTTTTGTAAACCCATTTGCAACCTATAGGTTTACAACCTTGTGAAGTAATTCAACTAGGTTCCATACTCCATTTTTGCTCATTGATTCTAGCTCGGATTCCATGGCTGCAGTCCATTGTGCACATTTGTCACTTTCCATAGCTTGTTTGAAGGTCATAGGATCCTCATTAGTGTAATATCATACTCAGATTCTTGTAGGTAGACAAAATAATCGTTTGACAAATTTGGTCTCTTAGGGTCTTTGAGATCTCACGGGTTGTAATTGTGGATTTTGTTACATTTGCTCTATCTGCATATCTTCTATTGTAGGTTGTTGAATTTCATTGTGGTGCCCCTTCATGAATCCCTTCCTCATGTGTTGGTGATACTTGGTTTCTTTCCAAGGGTTCAAATGGTAAAACGAGTTACATCTTTTGTTGAATTTTCTTACGTAGTCTCTTGGCTTTCTAAAACTTCATCAAAATCAAAATCTGCATTTTCCAATTCTTCTTTCTCCTCCTCTATGAAGATTGCTCTTTGTGTTTCCATAAATCTTGTCTTGTGTTTAGGACAATAAAACCTGTAACCCTTTGTCTGCGGATATCCTATGAAATAACGACTCACGGATTTTAGAATCAAGCTATTACGGCTGGATTATATATCTTTGCCTGCCTTTGCATCCCCGAGGTCCTCAAGTGAGCTAAACTAGGCTTCTTGTTGCACCATATTTACGTAAGGTATCTGGTTTGTAGCTTTAGTAGGTGCTCTATTGCAAAGGTAGTTAGCGGTTTTTAAGCTTCTCCCCACGAGAAAAGTAGGAAGCTTTGTACGACACATCAAACTTCTCACCATCTCTACCAAAGTTACGTTTCTTCTCTACGAAACACCATTTTGTTGTGGTGTTCCAGGAGTTAGTATCTGAGCAATAATGCCTTCTTGCTGCGAGAAAGTTTGCAAAGGCCGGATTTCTTCCTTTTTCGATCGATTTGCCATAGAACTCTCCTCCCCTATCTGATCTTACCACTTTTATCTTTAAATCCAACTGATTTTCAACCTCTTTGCTTTGTAGATTTTAAACATCTCCAATGCCTTTGACTTTTCTGTTATCAAATACACATGACCATACCTTGAAAAATCATCAGTGAAGGTTATAAAATATCTGTAACCATCATGAGTTTATTTGGAAAGGGACCACAAATATCTGTGTGTATTATTTCAAGCAAGTTTTGACTCCTTATGGCTCCTTTCTTTACGAGATTTGTCAATTTCCCCTTTGCACATTCAATGCACGTTTTGTCCTTTTCATGGTGGTTAAGTGGTGGAAGTATTAATTCCTTACTTAAGAGATTCATTCTTTCTTTCGAGATATGTCCAAGTCTCTTATGCCATAGTGTATATGATTCTGTGTGACTTAAGCTGTTTTGTGCTAATCGCATTTATCATTTTGTATTTTGATTTGGCAATTTGCAATTCAAAGCGAAACATTCCATCAATCAACAATCCTTTTCCAATAAAACTTTTATTTACGAAATGGAGAAACCGGACTCATCAAACTCAAGCTGTAAGTTTGATTTTACAAGCTTGCTAATGATAATAAGTTCCTTGTCATAGAAGGAACATAAACGACATCAACTAATTCCAAAATAAAACGAATCCAACTCAAGACTAGCTAAACCAACAAAATCTACTCTAACTCTTTCTCCATTTCCCACGAACACCTTCAAGTCATCCTTGTTTGGCACCCTCTTTGTTTTGAACCCACTGCAATGAATTAGTTACATGTTTGTTGCACTGCTGTCTAACCACCATGAATTAGATAAAACTTCAAGCTGTATTGGATTCATAAACCACAGAAACATTTTCACTCTTACCTTTAGCCTTTTGCTTGTCCAACCAACGTTTGTACCTTAATCTCTCTTCATGTGCCCAAACTTCTTGCGGAAAAACACTTTAGACCTCTTGGACTGTGCCCTTTGCGAGTCCTCATCTTTCTTTTGTTGTTTGTACGCATTTCTGCTTTTAGTCCATTCCTTAGGCTTGCTCTTAACATCTTGCACAAAGTGCACTTGTTTCCTGCCTTTATCCTTTCTTATGCTTTGTTCTTCCCGCACACATATGCCTATTAGATCGACAGTGACCATATCTCTTTACGAGCAATATAAGTTGTTCTCAAGCTTGTCTAAAGATCTTTTGAGGAGAAGTTAATGGCGAAATGCACCATCATTGTATCATCCACATTGACTTTCAAGGCTTTCAATTTGTTTCCTATCTCAACCATGTTCGAGAATGTGAGTCCTTATGCAGCCTTCTCCATTGTATTTCATGTCGTGAGTTGGCTCATAAGTGTGCCTATTCGACTTTCTTAGATCCTTGGAAATTCTACGCAATAGCTTCAATGAACTCTTTAGCATTTTCGAGTTTCGGTGATGCTTCCTCGATTTCTTACGAAATAGACCTTCTCATGATAAAATTGCCATCTTGTTGGCCTTAATCCACTTTGCATATTTGGCCTTAGTTTGTGAGATGCATCATTTTGCGAGCCTTGCTAGAGTTTGTGTGAGTTAGAGCCATTTCATAGTCCAAAAGTCCAAGGGCTATTTCCACATCTTCACGCCACTTCTTATAATTGGAGCCGGTGAGAGTTCGAATTGAATTATGACTAACTTGTATAGGTTTGAAAAACAAGAAAAACACCTTTATAAATAACTTTTCCCCAAAACTTTAATCAAGCATGCTTAACTCACATCTTTGGAATGATAAATTAAGCATGTTTATTGACCTTTGAAATATAAAAGGATGTGAATTTCACGAGCAAGAAATCTTCCACATCTTTGGAATGAGAGAAAATTTCTTGTTAATTCATATCTATCCATATCCATGTCGATCTATCATAGTATAACTTATATTGAGCGCTTACATCTTTGAATGACCTTTCAATATATTTTATGCTATGACACAATTAAGATCATAAACTTTGAATACAAGATTTATGCAATAATTGAGCAGCTTTGGCTTGCTCAATTACTACACAAAAGCTGTAAGCATTGATCAATAAAACAACATCAAGAACATGATAAAGTTCAATCTTTATCTGCTATCATGTTCATGCTTTACAACTTGTAACCTATCGAGTTTTTCTTTTACTTTTCTGCACAAGATTTGTTAGGTAGAACATGATATAACTAAAGCTACGATACCATGTAATTCTTTAATAGCTATATCAAATTGAACACTAACTGAGTCAGACATGGTGTTGATTGATTTGGGGGTGAAGCAGGAATCTGAGTCTTTGGAGCGGATCAATTGTGAGAGAGGTAGAAACTCTTCTCCTTAGAAACCGATCCTTGTAGGTTTGTAATTCTAGATGGGGTGAATTTCGATTAGCTTGGGTATCTCGGTTCTAGGAGGGAGCCTTCTATTTATATGCATCTCTCTAAAGTCCCTAGCCCATCAAGAACACTTAGAGAAAACCTTCATGCGATAGAATTGGTGTATCACAATCCTTATAGAATTAGGAACCCTTTTATGCTGTTGTAAACAACTTCAACACTAAATACGAGGCTGTCTATACAAGATACAATACGAATCCCTAATGAATAATAAGTCCTTGCAAACCGTCATTGATTAGAAGATCACTTCAGTAGGAGTCTAAGGCAATAAACCTTTCTTACATAATGTTCATTTAGGCTTATAAGTTGTTTAAGGGGAGTGGTTTGTGCGATTTCTGTCTGCTTTAGTTTTTTTTATTAGTGTGTTAGTTTTGTTGTTTTTTTGGTTTGGTACTTTGAATGTCATAGTAATGTCTTACTTGCATTTTTGAAGGGTGTAACGAAGTTGCTCTTTGATATATATATATAACTATCAAAATCTCGCAAAGGGCTTAAAGTTTTGTTTTACAAACTAAATCAATTTAACAAACTATCTCTTGCAAAGTATATTTCGTTTCCTCATCAAAACTGTTCCAAACCTTTTTCCAATGAAGTTTATCATTGGAAAATTTACCCATTTTTTCTGGATATTTACTCAAATCTTCTCTCAAATCTTCCACTCATCTTCCTTGTTTTGTTGTGTTTTTCTTTTTCTATCTGAGAACGCAAGTAAACGACCAAAGACTGATAGAGAAACAGCAAGCGGCCCACAAGACAAGATTGACCACAGACCAAGAAGGTCAAGCCCAAATAGACCATAGAATTCTTGTACGCAAAGGAGGAAAGAGGAAGGAAAAAAAACAAAGAGAACAGTCAAGCACGTGGTTTTTATTTTCACTTTTTATTTTTTTAAGGTTGTTACTGGTGGTTGACGGCCGTTAAGTAAATAAATAGAGGTAAATAAATAAGGGTAAATTAGCAAGTAGACAAGGAGGGGACACAAAGGATGCGAACAGCAAATATGACCTCCCAAATTAGTTGTCTCATAATGTGGTATTAACCCAAATTGGGAATTTAAAGGTCAGCAAGGCTATTATAGTAAAATCCTGCTCCATTATGACTAAATATTATTATTTAAAGTAATATGTCTAATTGGTCATATGAGCCTTCTAGGAAGGAGAGTTTTCCTTTCCGGTGCGTTTTTACTATTCTCAGGTGCTTGTTTTCCATTTGAACGCTTTTTTTCCATTTAAGTGATTGTTTTCCATTTCAGCGTTTGCTTTCTATTTAGGGTCGCGGATGTTTATAGCTCAAGTGGTTAAAAAGATTCAATTTAATATCGGAAATCTTGTATTAAAGTCGCTACTTAATATCGCTGGTATGAAAAGAAAAAAAATACAGCCAACAAAGCTACTTTGGATTTATAAAGTCAGAGTATCATACCTAAAAAGCTTCCATCTTACATAGACGGCTAAACGATCTAATTCGACTACGTACGTAGTAGATACAATCATACTGCCATGCATGTGTGATTTTTTTTTTTAAAACTTTTATTTTGAATTAATGAAGAGAGATGATTCAACGTTGAGATACTTTTCAATATTTGAAAGATAAATACTATTAAACAAATAGTTAGGTGGTCTTTTTTTTTTTAAACTTAGACAACATAGATAGTATGTAATTATTTGCGTAATATACGATTACGTAGAAGAAAATCTAATATTCATATTGCACATATGTTACAAGAAATGAATACTAAAATCATTAAAAACGTCTGATACGCATCGCTGTGTTAAACTCCATCACTCTGTGATTGTGACGAGTTTCGCATAATAATTTGCGGAATCCATAAATTAAAAACTGGTTGACCAAACATAAAAATATCTATGAATTGACCAAAATGGTGGGATGTAACGCATGTTTGGTGAAGCAGCAGTGAGGTTACCCACTGCAATAAAAGAGTATCCACACACCAAAGAGGTTACCCACGTCTTAACCACGGTTAAAACGTCACCTAACCCTAGTTAAATAGGCCACCTTCCAAATGAAAAAGTTACTGTTGCTTCATTTCCTTCTTGTCCCTGCAAGCCCACCACCGTTCTTATCTTTTCTCTTCCACTTATAAAAGCTCGGAAAACCCACTAGTAAACTCTCTAGCTCGGAAAACCCACTAGTAAACTCTCTCTCTCTCTCTCTCTCTCTCTCCGAGCAATCAGAGAGTGCTGGAGGAGCTTGATGGTACCTTCATTTTCTGCTTCTTTTATTTAAAGTACTTGTTTCATTTCTTATTGTTCATGGCTGCTGAATTTTGTAAAAACATTTTTTCTCAATCTTTTGATGTTTCATGGTTTTTGATGGTTGATCTGCTTGCTGTTTTGTATCTGATATGCATCACTGTCTGGAGTTGTTTCTCTTATTCATTTGTAAAAATATGTAATAGTTTGTGTCTGCGTTTGTTTGATATGCCTGTTGTTTCTATATATGTTTTTTTTTCTATATGATTTTTTATTTTAGCGTTTTTTTCTTTTAATTTCTTGTATAAGAATTTAGGTTTTATATGTTTGGATCTGGATGAAAGGATAGGTTTAGCCTTTTGATCCAAAAGACGACTACCCTGAATTTCCTGATTTATATTGAATGATGAAAAATAATTAATAAGTGAATTATGTTGCTTAGATAGGTGGAAAATTTGCTGTAAACCTGCGTTATAAGCTATATAGCCGTTTGTGTAAACCAAAAACAATAAATTAAATAAAACCTGAAACTTGGTCCTGTCAATACTCAATGATACACATGTAATTGTGAAGAAAATGAATCTGAGTGTTTGTAGATCTGAGGGTGCTTGGCTCTGTTCTTTCTGCTTTAGTGGTTCACATTTGCAGGGTATTTACGTGTCACTTAGATTTGGCTTTTATAGCGATTATCTCATGTTTTTTGTGTCACTGATGGACACTTTTCCCTTTTTGTTTTTCTATTTTTTCTCGGTTTTTTTAGAACCTCATCTTTTGTTGCTTTTAGTGACTTAGAGCCATGTGTTAGGATTTTGTTTTGTTTCGTTTTGAATGTGAAAATAAGGAAACCTGTTGTGATCCTTTGTTGATTTCATACATTTAATTTATGGTGCTTTTGTAAGTGGTTCTGACTTGTTTAGCGTCTTACATTTTATGTTTGCAATTACTCGTAGTTATGAAATTATGTACCTTACCTTGTATTTTCTTTCATTAGATGAAAGTTATAATTGCTAGTTCAATGTACCTGATCTATGATATACTAATTGTGGGTTTAACTAACTTATTTGTTATTTATTTCATTGGCAGAATATTGAATTTCATTTACTCTTCGCGGTCAAGTATCCTTTATTGGGAAACCTTTGCTTCTAAAGTTTTGAAGCTAATATCTGTGCGCAAGATTGGAAATCTTTTAAAGAGTGAGCAAAGTGTGGAGAGTCTGCCGTAGACTGCATAGATTACCCCTTCTTTTATATATATTTATATACCATAAATATATAATCAGGGTTGTTCTTCGTGCCGGTGCTAAATGGGAATCTTTGAGGAAATGGGGTTCTGTGGTGAGTTTGACTTTCTTTCGGCTACCTCTGGGGAAGGCGACAGCGTCGACGCAGCTCCAGAGCATGAACCAGAGGCAACAGTAGAGGAGGATTATAGTGATGAAGAAATGGATGTTGACGAGCTTGAGAAGAGGATGTGGAGAGATCGAATGCTATTGAAGAAGCTGAAAGAACAAAATAAGGGAAAGGAAAGAGTTGACAACGCAAGGCAGCGTCAATCACAGGAACAAGCTCGGAGGAAGAAGATGTCACGGGCACAAGACGGAATCCTGAAATATATGCTGAAAATGATGGAAGTTTGCAAAGCTCAGGGTTTCGTTTATGGGATTATCCCTGAAAAAGGAAAACCAGTGAGTGGCGCTTCTGACAATCTCCGAGCATGGTGGAAAGAAAAAGTAAGATTTGATCGTAATGGCCCAGCTGCAATTTCCAAGTATCAGGCAGATCATTCAATCCCCGGGAAGGATGAGGACTGGAGTGGAGTGGCATCCACTCCTCACACCTTGCAGGAGCTCCAAGACACCACTCTTGGTTCACTTTTGTCTGCTCTGATGCAGCACTGTGATCCACCCCAAAGACGTTTCCCATTGGAGAAGGGTGTTGCCCCACCTTGGTGGCCTACTGGTAATGAGGTATGGTGGCCTCAATTGAATCTGCCCAAGGATCAGGGTCCTCCTCCATACAAGAAGCCTCATGATCTGAAGAAGGCGTGGAAGGTTGGCGTTCTTACAGCTGTGATAAAGCACATGTCACCAGATATTGCCAAGATCCGCAAGCTTGTTCGTCAGTCCAAATGTCTGCAGGACAAAATGACTGCTAAGGAGAGCGCCACTTGGCTAGCCATTATAAACCAGGAGGAAGCTTTGGCCCGGAGTTTGTATCCTGATAGATGTCCTCCTCTATTGACTGGTGGTAGTGGTTCTTTCGCAATCAGTGGAACCAGTGATTATGATGTTGAAGGGATTGATGATGAACAAAATTTTGAAATAGAGGATTGCAAACCTCATGTTAATCACTTCAACATTGGTACTGCTGGACAAAGAGATAGGCCAGTACCGCAGATTAAGGGAGAGCTCATTGAGATCAACTCGGATTTTGGTCAAAAGAGGAAGCAGCTGGCTGAAGAGCCACCAATTATGCTAAATCCGAACATTTACACCTGCGAATACCCCCAATGCCCATATCATGATTATCGCCTGGCTTTTCTCGACATAACTGCAAGAAACAATCACCAGTTGAATTGTGCATACCGGAGTAATTCTTTACAAGTGTTTGGAATGTCCAGCTTTCAACTTAACAATGAAAAACCTGCGGTCTTCTCTCTACCCCTTGGTCAACCAACACAAGCTGTTCAACAACCAGTGAGCCAGGCAGGCAGTTTTAATGCTTCAGGATTTGGACCGGCTGATGATGGACAGAAAATGATATCTGAGCTTATGTCATTTTATGATAGTAATATTCAGCAGAACAAGAACTCCAATCCTGGAAACCTTAATGTTGTAGACGGCCGCAACCAGCAGCAGGCGGAATTTCGTTTTGCAATGAATGATAATTTCTTTGGTCAAGGAGTGGATATGGGACGCAACACGTCTGAACCGACCCCCATACCTGTGGATATGGGATGCAACATGTCTGGAACAGCCCCCATGCCTATGCATCTTCAAGCTTTCCCATCCGCGGAAGTTCAGTTTGATCAGTGCACAATATTTGATTCTCCATTTGGTGACAATCCCAATGATACTGTTGACCTAAGATTTGACTCCCCGCTTCACTTGGCACCAGCTGACTATAATGTTCTGGACCCGCCAAAGCAAGATGCATCCTCTTGGTTCCCATGAAGTTGGGTTTTTCTTATACTGACTGCTCCAATACATGTGTTGGAGGGAGGGTGGTGAAAGCTATCTTCAAACAGTTGTGGACCGAGTAGGTGAAGCTTCCTTTTAAGTTTAGTTGCTCATTTTATCTTTCAGACTTGTTTAGATGTTTATATTGACTGCTCCAATCTATGTTTGGGCGGTTTACACAGTTCTGGAACCATTAGGTGAAGCTTCTTTTTATGTTTAGTTCATTTTATCTGTTGGACTTGTTGGATGTTTATAACCCTTAACAACTTGGGGGTTCTCTTGCTGCAACTTTCTCATCTGAGTATAAGGTTATCTAGTTGCAGTATTGAGTAGGGCCAATAAAGGACTGGAAAACCCAAAATGTGAGTATCAGTACTTTTGTTGAAATGTTAGAAACATTTTCCGGTTTCCGGTTTAAATGTTGGCATATAGGTTATGCAATGTATACAGAGACATCTATATATGTGATGGTTTGATATATTTAGCTACCCTTTGCTTGTTTCTTTGGCTAGGTTGCAGAGATTGGTTTCAACTGTTCTTGCTATCAACAATACTCATTCAGATTTATTCTATGAATCTTATGCCGTTGCTTTTGCACTTCCTTACGATAAAGCTGAAATAGGAAAATTAGTACTAATCTACTTGCATAAGAGTGCTTAGGTTGCAATAAGGGGCTTGCAGCTCAAGTAGTTAAGAGCATTTACCCTTGCGCCAGAAGTCCTAGATTAAAAATAAATAAATAAAGTGCCCAAGGTGCATAGTGTGCTAGTTGAAGTGATATGCATGGTTTTCTAATTTTGTGCACTGAAATTATTTGTCAAATCAGCCACAATGGTCTTCTATGCTAGGCATGGGAAAAAAAAAAGACCTGGAAGAGACAGAATGGTTGGAAGAATGGAGATTCCAAGACCAAATTGTTGAAATTCAAAGATCAGTTAGGCTTGGGTCAAAGTTAGGCAAGTTTTTCTCAAAGTAGTTTGTCATTCTTCAGCATATAATGACAGGGGTTGGTAATAATAAGTGGAAAAGTTTTTGACTCAGTCTCAAGACTTCCAACAATTCTTTTTAAGTTATGTTCAAGTCCTACACGCATAGAAAAGTGTTCACACTTTAAACTGTAGAAAAAAAACGTGCTTTAGCAATCAAATTCACTCTTCCAATCCCAAAACCAAAAACAAAACAAAAAACAAAGAAAAGAAGGAAAAAACAGAAACAAAAACAAAAACAAGAGCTTATTCTGAATGAATGCTTGAAATTTGGACGCATCCCTGTTAACCAAAAACTAACAAGTAAACTACATAGAGTAGTAATCCACAAAAACTTAAAACTAGGGAGATCAAAATGGGACTTTAACAAGACTACAAGGACCAATTACATAATTTGGCGTTTAAAATTATTATGTACATTGAATCATTTCTAACCCTTTAATTTCTTCTATTTTTGCATATTTTTAATGTTATACTCAAACAATTTAACTATAAATCCTTAAATATTAAAGTTCTCTTGTCAAACATAGCCTAAAATATTTTGTTCATTTCATTTCAAACAATATCTTCTTCTTAAAAGGGACCACACATCTTCTTCTTATTGGGCCACTTCATGCGTAAGGAAATTGGACTCCGGATTGTCCTTTAGGTGAAACAATTGATAAGGGCCCCAGTGGTTGGGGAGTTGTGGTCCAGTGGTTGGGGGACTAGTTTGTTGGGGAACCCGTGTTGGGGGTTTCGAACTCTGAGGTACCTATCTAGCATTAATTTGCTAGTGTTTCCATGCCCCTCTAAGATTATAGGGTTCGGCGGGTGGGCTCCAGTTTGGAAGCTGAGTCAGCAACGCTGACAAAGTGGAGTTCTTGGATTTCAAAAAAAAAAAATGATAAGTCAAAAAAAAAAAAGCTAAATACAATTGTCTCATACAAGTAATTATAGTGTGGTACTGAAGTATGGTATTGATGGTGTTACAATATCGTATAATAATTTATTTAAAACACAAATAAAGTTTTGTTAAATATGTAATTATTTCTATTTTTTGAGTCGTTTGGTTGAGGATTTTAGAGAATTTTGAAGACATTTAAGTAGTGATATTCGTTGTTTTCTTTTTATAGAAGCCAATATCATAACGCATAGATTAGCTTGTTATACTTGTTTTGTGAATGATGTATCATCTTGGTATCAAGACCCACATGCTATCATTTATGATGCTTTAGTGGGGGATATTTTATAAATTTTTATATCAATATATTGATTTTTTTTCTAAAAGAAAAGTAATTATTTCTTAATATCCACTAAAAGTTGCAAAAAATTGTTATGTGAATTAAAATAAATGAAATATAGTAAATATTTTCTAAAAACATAAGTACAAATAAGATCCTCAAGCGATCTTACAATCATACAAGTAAAATTCAAATTTAAGTAACATTTTACTAAGGAAGTTAAAAAACCAAATATGTTATAAAACTAGAGGGAAAATGTTGAGAGAAATAAGGGGAGTGGAAAAACAAGAATTTGCTCTCTAAACTTGTTATCTTCATTTTTGATAAGTATCTATTTATAGGCTTACAATCATAGAAAATTAACCCACTAAATATAGGTTAAAGGCTACTAGTTACTATACTAATAACATATGTTACAAAATAACAAAAGGCGGAGATAATGGATATAATGGTGGTTATCCACATTTCATGGATTTATAACACTCCCCTTTGGATGTCCACCATACAATGATATTGTTGTCTCATTAAAAGCATTGCTTGGAAAACCCAAGGGGACAAAGCCGAAAAGAAGGGAAAAAGAGTGTAACTTTTTTCTGGATCATTGATATAGTGTTTGACACGCTTATGTTGCCTCGTTAACCTTGCTAGGAAAAACCTAGTGAGACAAAAACCTAGTCGAAGGAAAAAAGAGTACAACACGCATATGTCCTGTATGTAGTAGAATTGGGATGCTCCCCCTGATTGATATCTCCTCCTAATTTTCATTAACTTCTGGAATATAGGCTTCGGAAAAGTTTTGGTAAAAAAGGTTCTCCAGATTATCCTGTGAACGAATTTGTTTGACTCCAATCTCTTGGTTTTTTTCTGAAACTATGTCATCCTTCATGAACCCTTATTTGATTTGAGCAATACAAGTAACATTGTCTTCATACATGATCGTTTATCACACTATTCGACCTGCTTTTCACTTTTCAAATGATTGAACTCTTTAGGATCATCAACAACTAATCTAATAGTTAGAATATGTTACAACAATATCAAATTTGAATTCAAAATACTCAGACTCTTAGTGTTAACTCTTAATTAAGAATATCCTGGTACTTTATATCCTTCAAGGGGTCGCTTCATGCGATATATCAATGATCTTATTTTACTTCATAAACATCAATACGTAGCCTTCATACTTAACATTTGTAATTTAGTGTTTGAGACATAGGTTTAATATTCAACACATCATATTTACTGATAAATGAAATTGCCTATTTCCATTTTGGCCAATCACTTAACTTGTCAACATTCATGAAACGAGATTTAATGTAATCATAGCCCTTGATGATTGTAGTAGCTACTAAAAAATCAAATGTATCATCAATTTGTGATCCCACAATTCTCATGGACATGCATAATTTATAAATATCTCATTACTTTGGGGGTACCAATGCCCCTTAAGGGGCTTCTGTTGTCACTTATGGGACAAACATCTCTTTTAAGATGAATTATTTAGAATATGTGGATCATAACCTCCTATAGAGCGTTATTTTCAATAAGGCTTGAATTTTTCAAATAATCTCCACTTCTTGTGAGTTAAATCTACAAAATCTATAGATCCGTCATGCTTCAGGCATGCAACAGATTAGTTATTGATAGTCACTTATTGTAATTTTAATGGATTGTGCTACAAGAATATCAAACTCATCATAAGATATAATAATTAATTAAAATCATGCTTAAAGAAATAAATAAATAAATAAACTAAACCATAATAAGGTTAGAATTGTATGAAAATATGAAATAATGAGAGTCATGTAACCTACAAAGGGCCATAAATATTAACGGAGAAAAAAAAAATCATATCATCTTAGAATGATTAAAGCACCAGAGCTGAATAAGATGAGGGATGAAAAATAAAGCAAACATGCAACCAAAACAAAAATTTCAAACATGGAATTCATGCCTAAGATTAAGAAACTATTTATTTTATTTTAAAGAAAAATGAGCATGGTAAAGTCTAATGGTGAGTACAAAAAAGAACTCTATACCATACAATGATTCTAACTCAGACGAAAAATAAAATTCAGATAAATAAATAATATCAAGAGCAACATCGTGCTGATAACGTATTATAAAACTAGAGGGAAAATGTAGAGAGAAATAAGGGGAAGGGAAAAACGAGAATTTATTCTTTGAACTTGTTATCTTCATCTTTGATAAGTACCTATTTATAGGCTTACAACCATAGAAAATTAACCCACTAAATATAGGTTAAAGGCTATTAATTACTATACTAATAACATATGTTACAAAATAACAAAAGGTGGAGATAAGAGCATCCACAATGGACTTGCTACACAACCTCCTTAGACAGATTTTAGGGAGGAATTGTAAAAATACAACTTCAACCATGCTCCATATCCACTTCATAAAATAGGGAGACCTCTAGGAGCTCCTAAATCATAGGAGAGAGAAATGACTCATAGTGGCTTCCTATAATTTAATGCTGCTTTGTTTTATGGATAGTTTAAACTTTTAATTAATGTTAACAATTTTTTTTATGGAGATGGACCAATCATATTGAATTAAAAAATAAATATAGAAGCGAGTATGATTGGAGTTCAAATTTTATAGAGAGTTCATAAAATAACTTTTATGTGTTTTTAGCCAAATTTTAATTAAAAAATAAAAGCATAATTGTAGATGCTCTAATGAATATAATGGTGGTGAACCACATTCCATGTATTTGTAGAAACATGTCCCTTCTTGGCGTTGGCGGCCATATGCTTCATGGAAGACATGTTTGATAGGTACCCGGTAAAAAGATCCCAATATCTTTACAATTACAAAGCATATTTGACATCATTACAATCCGAACAAATTAGCTCCCGGTTGTATTACTTGAGTTTCAAGGACCTTCCACAGGTTGAGATAGACCTGTCATTCGTGTCGTGTTATCAGTATTTGTGTCGTGTTCGTGTCAACCCGCTTTTCTTAACGGGTTGACACGACACGACACGATAAGAAAACGGGTGGAAAACATTCAACACGAACACGATTCGCTGAAATTCGCGAATTACACGACACGACCCGTTTCACCCGTTAAGAAAATAAAAATAAATAATAAATAAAAATTGAAATAATAAAATCTACCCCTAACCACTCCCTCCTATGCAGCCTGTCTTTCTCAAAACCCATAACCAATCCTTGGCAATTGATCTGGATGGATTTTGCTTGGGAATGGAAAGGAAGTTGAATTAGAAAGAAAACCCGATACACTACCTCTGCTGTAAAGATTCCGAGCATGGCTTTGGGTACGGAAAAATTGATGATTCCATTGTTGAGGAAGAACTGTAGATCCCTGAGTTAGGAAGAACTGATAGTGGAGATGGGTTGTGAAAAGGCCAAATTAAATTAAATTATCGTAATATATATGGTCCAAATTAACCAAGTTGAGTTTGTAGTTAGAATGTCATTTTCATGTATTTTGTTGCTTTTCCTGCTACCAAGTTGAGTTTTTATACCAATATAATTAGCGGGATTGGAGTTTGGACTGATCTGGATGGATTGAACTTAATTAGATATTAATCAATGAAAAATGGATTGTGTTTTTATTTGGTCCAGTTAATATTTGATTAAAATCGGGGAAGAAATATGGATGGGCAGTTACCATCTATGGCGATGGATGGTCATGATAACTGAGAACAACAATGGGTTTGTGAAAAGGCCAGACGGGTCCGCAGTGGATAACAGAGAGAGAGGGAGGAGAAGAAAGAAAAGAAAGAAGGAGAAAAGATGGGTTTGGAGATGGATGGGTTTGGGGTTGCAGAGATGGATTTGGGTTCCTATTACGGGGAGAGAGAATAAGAGTAAAGAAAAGAAAAAAGAAAAAAAAAGATATATAAATTTACAAAAATATCCCTAAACTTAACGGGTTAACGGGTAATTCGCGAATTCACACGTATACGACACGATAAGCTTAATGGGTGGCTTAACGAATTGACACGATATCAACACGACACGATAACTCAGACCCAAATACTGAATTTTTCGTGCGAATTCGTGTCGTGTTAACGAATCGTGTACAATATTGCCAGCTGTAGGTTGAGAGAGAGAGAGAGAGAGAGAGAGAGAGAGAGAGAGAGAGAGAGAGAACAGTATAGCACTATTTCCTTGCACATGCGAGAGAGATTAATCAAATTCAAAACAAACAGTAGAAACCCTATTTCTGTGCATTTGCTTGGCAGTTGACTCTGTCTTTGTCTCTTCTTCCTCAGCACCTACCCCTACAATATATTCCCTCACGTCCATTTGAAATCTTTTTCTCATATTTTATGCATTAAACAAGTTGAACAACTGTTCACAAGCTGATGTCAATCCATATAATTCCAATGCCCGTTTCAACTTCTCTCCCTTATCAATGAAACCACCTTTCCCTTTCACCAATATTATACACATTATTTTCTCTGCGACTGCTTCTCATCATCAGATTCAAAGATTCGATTTCTTTCTATTCTATCCCTCTTGGGTCTCTCTCTCTCTCTCTCTCTCTCTCTCTCCCCTTCTGCCAGTTCGATCTCTTCAAGGTTTTTTTTGTCATCGTCATGGGACAAGAAACAAGAAGACTGGCAGATGAGTATGAGATATCAGAGATTTTAGGCAGAGGAGGATTCTCTGTAGTGAGAAAAGGCATCAGCAGAAAATCAGGCAGCAGTGACAAAAACAATGTGGCAATCAAGACCCTCAAAAGGCCATTTGGACCATCAAACCCTCCCCCCGGCAGATCGGGTGCCGGTGATCATCAGAAAAGCTTTGCTGCTGCTTTCCAAGCCCGGAAGCAGGTGTCCATATCAAATGTCTTGCTCACAAATGAAATCTTGGTCATGAGGAGAATAGTTGAAAATGTCTCACCACACCCAAATGTCATTGACCTCTATGATGTGTATGAGGATGAAAATGGGGTCCACCTTGTGTTGGAGCTTTGCTCTGGGGGTGAACTGTTTGATAGGATTGTGAAGCAAGAAAGGTATTCTGAGGCTGGAGCTGCAGCTGTGGTTAGGCAGATTGCTCAAGGCTTAGCAGCTCTTCACAAGTCCAATATTGTTCACAGGGACTTGAAGCCAGAGAACTGCCTGTTCTTGAATAATACTGATGATTCTTCTTTGAAGATTATGGATTTTGGGCTCAGTTCTGTGGAGGAGTTTACTGATCCTGTTGTTGGGTTGTTTGGTTCCATAGATTATGTCTCACCAGAGGCTCTTTCTCAGGGACAAGTCACTTCTAAGAGTGATATGTGGGCTCTGGGTGTAATCTTGTATATCCTTCTCTCTGGGTATGTTCTCCTGTTTCATATGTTTTCCTCTTTATTTTCTTGGGAACCAAACAGATGACTGTAACATCAGTAGTTTTTTTGTTGTTGCCAAAGTTAGAAGGGGGAGGGGTTTTTTTTCACACGCACTGCGGAGATATGGGGGTTCGTACCTGAGATCACTAGTATGCAAATCAAGGCCATTTTTCACTGTGCGAGACCCTCGTTCACAAATATTAGTAGTGTTTAAGGCATAGTTTAACTTTAATTGGATCCTGGAGTTACCTTACTCTGCTCAACGTTTTTTAAGCAATCCCATTTATGGACAGAGAAATTTCAAGTCAATCTCTAAATGTCATGAAATATTCAATTTCTACAAATTTCTAGAGCACTCTTAATGTATATATTCTTGTACAATGCCTTAGGTACCCACCTTTTATTGCTCAGTCGAATCGGCAAAAGCAACAGATGATAATGGCTGTAAGTCATTTCTATTCATATTATACTAGAACAAAGAAATTAACATGATATATACATTTTTAAACAATTCTGTTAAAGTTACAAGAGAAAATACTTTTTCCTGCAGGGGGAATTCAGTTTCTATGAGAAAACTTGGAAGGGCATTTCTTTGTCAGCAAAGCAATTAATTTCGGATCTCCTCAAAGTTGACCCTGACAAGAGACCTAGTGCTCAAGAGGTAGGGTAGCAATTAATTTCCTTTTTTTTCTGGGATAGAGTTAAATAGCAACTTGGCATGGGTTATAAACTTTAGCTAAATGCACTCTTATAGAGAATTACAGTTCTTGGTAGTTCATGGTTTGTAACTTAAACTAATTTAGTTCTTGTGTTAAACAGCTTCTGGACCATCCATGGGTTGTAGGTCTTTCAGCCAGAGAAGATCAAATGGATGCTGAGATTGTGTCACGACTGCAGAGTTTTAATGCTCGGCGAAAACTCCGTGCTGCAGCAATAGCCAGTGTGTGGACCAGCTCGATTTTCTTAAGGACGAAGAAGCTAAAATCACTACTAGGTTCCCACGACCTTAAACCGGATGAAATCCAGAAACTGAGTTTACATTTCAAGAAAATGTGAGTAGTCAAAACAGATTTTTGCACCTTACTAAGTCTGAATATGGTGATAAAATGCAGGCCAGGCATAGACAATTGTAGCACATCAGCTACATAACAAGTTCAGTTTAATGATTAACTAATCATGCTTATGAAGATAACCAAACGGCATTCTTTTTAAGCGGATCACTTAACCAATCCTAAGTTCTCTGGTAAGCCAGTGCATATATATTCTGATCAAGAATACCAATTTGGCAAAGTGCAGATGTGTAAAAGGTGACAATGCTACTCTATCTGAATTTGAGGAGGTGCTGAAAGCAATGAACATGTCGTCATTAATCCCTTTGGCACCCCGGATCTTTGACCTATTCGACAACAATCGTGATGGAACAGTTGACATGCGAGAGATCCTCTGTGGGTTCTCTAGTCTCAAGAATTCACAAGGAGATGATGCACTCCGCCTGTGCTTCCAGGTGTGTTTTCATCTAGTACAAGTACATGAACAAAAACTCACTCTAACCGAACTAATTTTGACTCATAATGAAGCTTCCTGAGGAAATTAAACCTTCCTGGCCAAATTAAAGAACCTAGGGAGTGTTTTGGTAAAATTTCATCGTCATAAAGTTTTTGTAATCCAAATTTCCTTCTCTCTTGCTCTGCCTTCTTCACTATCATTATTCATGAACCCTATGCTAATTGTCTCACTCTTTTGATTTTGCAAGCAGATGTACGATACAGATCGGTCTGGAAGCATCAGTAAAGAAGAAGTGGCATCTATGCTCAGGGTAATGCCGCTTAATTCATCTCACTTGGTATAGCTTGCTTGCTTGATTAGTTTCAAATAAGATCATGACCAAATAAAATTACATTGAGCAGGCTTTACCAGATGACTGCCTTCCAGCTGATATCACTGAACCTGGGAAATTGGATGAAATATTTGATCGCATGGATGCAAACAGTGATGGACAAGTTACCTTTGATGAGTTCAAAGCTGCCATGCAGAGAGACAGCTCTCTCCAAGATGTAGTCCTCTCCTCTCTTCGACCATTATAGTTTCTCCCATCATCCACAACGGCGATCAACTTTTTCACTTAATTCTGGAAGTTAATTTCCTTCTTTCTTTGGACATATATGCTATAGGCAATAGAAGACCAATGACCAAAAAGCTGAAAATAAATGCTAACTTCTGCCATGGAAATTAGGAACTTTGTCACTTTTACTTCCAGACTAAACAAAATCGAAATCCAAGGTAGTACTTTTCTTTCAGTAGCAGCAATGAGAAAACCCAATTCCTAGTAATTTTTTTCTGTTTTCTGTCTGAAAAGTTTTTTATATTTAAAACAAAAAGGATGATTTTTATTTAAAACCAAAAAAGATAACCAATCTGCTACATGCAGCCAAGGCACAAATTTTAAATCTTATGTCAGCATTATTTGCCAGCCATTCAAGATATATGCCTTAATATTACCACCAAAGAATATAGAGCTGTTATTGGCACTTTAAAATAGTCATCATGCGCTCCTCCCTAATGAAAAAGTAAGGGAGAGAAGAGCGAAAGATGACTATTTTGGAGTGCTAATAACAAAATCTATATGATCCATGACTATTTTGGACCTTACAGTATATCTAAACTATTTATGATTTACCTGTAAAAATCTAACCTGTGTTTTCCATACAAAGAAAGAACAAAAGTGGCATCTGCATACCAAGCAAAGAAAGGAAGATCGCGAGATTTCATTTTAAATATTTACTCTCATACCATTGAAGAGAAGCTTGGCAAGACTCACAAAAGAAATTTTTTGAAATCAAGGTTTTGCTCTCTTCCTGTGGCCTGACCTTTATGACTGTAATAACTAAAAAGCTATCATTGATTCATCAAGTTCTTGTCCCAAGTTAATAAAAACAGATTTTGGAAATTCCCTTTTCCCTGTTTTCTTTTCCTGGAAAATTAAATTATGTTTCAGTCACCACGATTGAGTTGCCGAGTACAGATTCGTAATCAGTACACTAGAGGATTTATTAATGTATTAAATATACATACTGTAAGTTATAGCACAAAATGAAGACAGACCATCTTTAATTGTGATCCTAAATATTCAAAACAAAATTGATTTGATACTTGATATACAGAAAAAGGATAATAATAGTTCCTGCTAAAGAGTAACTCCATTCATGCTCACGACCTAGCTAAACCATATTCAAGACATTGATATATGATCATTTTGGGGATGGTTCATCTCCAGACTATACTGATTGACACAACTCATTACCCACCCCTGTAAACATTTTTTATTTGATTTATTTTTATAATTTTATGTTCAAGGCAGGGTTCTCCGTTTCATAGCACACTGCTGCATCAGTCAAATGATTCAATGAAACTCAACAGTTCTGCTAATTCATATTAACATCCGTTATATCCAGCAATTCATACTAGAACATAAGGAAAAAAACTAATGCCACCAGCTAGCAGAGTAATCTGTACTGTCATTACAACCATTGGGATATTCTATACTACATATCATCATTTGTGTCCACACCTCTCCCATCATCACTACCCCTATCATCTGTACTGTCATTACAGTCATCCATATTCTCTACTCTGTGATTTAAAAATTTCCACTCACCAGGGACTGTCACGTCCATCCAGCTTAGGCCATCGCTCCCAATAGCTCCCAGATCTTCCAACCAATCTCCCATGTTGGCATCGATAGCTTCTACGCATATAGGATCGAGTGTACCTCTCGTATAAATGGCTTTACTTGCTTCAGAACGCCTGCTTCCAATAAACAAAAAACAAGAAAGAACAAATAAATAAAAAGGAAAAGAGTTGAGGCTGATGAAGAATGGGAACAGTTAACGGCTCACAAACGACAAACGTTACCAATTAGCCAGTGGAATTTCAAAATTCTTCCTAATTATCCAAAGAAAAATAATAATTTATTTTGCTAACACATATAAATTTGTAAACGTGTAATACTAAGTTTAAGGAATATTTCACAAAATTGTTGAACTGGGTTTCAGCCAAATTGACTTAATCTGGGTTAATGGGAACTAGGGAAGAATTGAATGCATTAAAGCCCTTATTAGTAAATAATATACATAAAATGCACAAGTTTTTTGTTAATTCAAAGAAAAAAGATGCTACTTAGCTACAGTCAAGACACTAAATAATTCCTCTGTAAAAGAAAAAAAAACATGACTAGGGCGACTAGACTACACTATGCAAAACAGTTTGCTAAAGAGTAGGCATTCTGATTCCTGAACTAGCAAGCCAACAGCTTCTAGAAATTATATTTAATATTTCTTCAACCAGGACGTAAGAAAACTCTGTTATGATTCGCAAACAAGGACACAAGTGTTTTGTGTCAGTACCATCAACTTCCAAAAGTCTAGCTATATTAGGATAATAGTTATGAAACTAGCATCTAGCTATATAATTAATTATGAAACTAATAATCATGTGTAAATTTCTTTACAAAAATGCACAACACGTTTCAAATTCTGCACTCCTTAATGCCAATGCATATAGTCTTAAATTTGTATCGTTGGTGTCCAACATAGCAAAGTTTTATAGAATAACTGCCCTACAAGTCATAGATTGTCAGCAATGTAAGGTAACTTGCTACTTTTCATATACTGCTGCATAGCACTGAACAATGCCTTAACTTAGTCTTATCATGGATTGGGAAGGAACCAAAACTCACATAGCCCATCAAGGGCTCAATGGACGGATGCACTTTTTTCACCAAATGGAGGAAACTCTCTTTTTTTCTTTTCTTTTAATAACAGAATGTATTCCTTGACCAAAATACATATGGAAACTTTGAGAGAGAGAGCACAGGGAAAGCTTCTTGGGCATTGGCTTGCCAATTAAAAATGAGGGACAATGCAGGAATGGGCGTCCCGTCTTCCATGACCTTTTATGAAGGTGACAACATCAATGACCAAGACCGAGAGGCCCACAACTCTCATTTTCCTTAAATGCATTCATTATGTCTCCGTCCAGAAGTGCCTCACTCTCACATTTATCTATCAAGTCTCTGATATGTTCAATCTAGTATCCTATACAGTACCACCTTCTCTTAGGAACAACTACTTCCTTCGAGCTCATAACGAGTCCCACAGTCCCACTCAACACCTAGCAAAGATTCTAAGACCCAAAATAATTATCTTAAGCTAGATTACCCTTAGGAACATATGGCCTTGATAGAGGAAACTAAAGCAAATTCAAGTTTATCCCAACTAAACATACACATATACATTCCCATTCAATTAATTTTGGAATTCTTGTACTCACAAAATAGCATGTCTCCCCCAAAGTCATATTTTCATACTTAAATATGAAAATATATCCTTATCCAATGAAACAGAAGACTAGATAGTCCCAGGATACATTTTGACTGCATTCATTATCCTTCCTCAAGAGCTTCAGAGTGCATCACAAGGACTTTTAATTGAAAGGAAGAAAAGCAGATAACTGACACGATAACTCTGGCAATTATAGGATAAATTAACATAGGTCCATTTTCATTGGAATTTATCCCTGAACTACAGGAGTATACAGCAAGGACCTACGTGCCACTAAGATTTACTCTATCTTGTGCAGCCTTGGCGTAAAAAATACATAAACATATTTAAAGAAATGCTAGTAGGGATAAGAGAGTAACTCCCAGCTATAACATATCTTATGAATATACTTCAAAAGAAGTTACTGAGGATGGAGAAACTTACCTATGTTGAAGGTGCAAGTTATAATGAACAAATGCAAGGTGGTTGAACCTTTGTTGCTCCAATCTGTTCTTTTTCTTCGAACACATACGTTCAAACATGGTCCTACTCCGCTTAGATCGAATAATGCTGCAAGTTTGACTTAGTATCCTGACAGCTAATCGTTGGAGATCGGGATAATCTGCTGCATACAGTGACCACCAAGTAGCTGCAGAACAACACAAATAGTTTAATGCTTACACTGTACCCAAAAAGAATCTGGAAACTTGGAAACAATGAAAATCATTTTGACCTGGGGCCAATGATTCTCGACAACGTAATGCGACAGGTCGACCAAAATCCCCCACAGCTTCCTTGTAGAAATTTATGTTGCTCGTAATCACAACTTGAGCTGTTAAGTTAGGCTCTAAGGTTTCAATACAGTCCAGCAATCCCTTCTGGATGACTTTGTTAGTAGAAAAGCTAGGGTTATAAAATATAGATGGGTTGAGATAGTATGCAGCTGCATGAAGAGGACTATGAAGCTCCTCTTGCCAAATGTGATCAATAACCTCCAGATATGGCACATAGTCAGATTCCTTATTGTCAAATGACACAATTATACTTTTCTTTGCTTTTTCCATTGCATCATACACATAGCCAACAGATGGCTTCTCCTCGCAATCCATAAGCTGAAAAACAGAAAGCAAGGGCTTAGTCACCTTCAGAATTTGATCACAGAGTGACCAGAAAAGTTGGTCCGCAATAATCTCTGCCAGCTCAAGTCCAGCCCTTTGCTTAGAAAAGGTTGAATGCATCCAAGCAGCACTGGCAAATATCTTTTGGAGCTGGTGCTTCAAAGCTACCATATTCTGTAGTGTCAGGAAGGTGGAAGCAAATCTTGTGGTTGCGAGCTGGACTATGTCTCTTCCACCTGTTTTCCTCCTCACTAGATTAAGCATCCAAGCACTGTTGTATATAAATTGAGTAATCGTTTTTGCCTTTGCCAAGACCTCTTTAACTTCATTCATTTTTCCAATTTCCTCAAGCATTAATTCAATACCATATCCACCACACGTACTACAGAAAAAGGTTTTATATTTCTCCATTAGAAGTTTTCTTGCAGCTTTACAACTGGCTGACGCATCTGTGACAAAATTGACAATCCTCTTATGCCCAACTTCTTGAACAACGCAGTCAAATAAATTAAGAAGTGCATCTGGACATTCTGAAATGTCTGATGCATCTGCAGATTTGAGGAACAGAGTGCCTTTAGGACAGTATACAAAGAAGTTTATAACTGAATTACCAGTTTTATCCACCCACCTATCAACCATGACAGAACACCCAGTCACATCCCAAGATTTTCTGAGTTCCACTTCATATTCTTCTGCATCCTGAACGCTTTTGTTAAACAGTTTTCCCCTCAAAGCATGATAAGAAGGCATCTTATAGCCAGGTCCTGCAGCAGCAATGGCATCAGCCATCTGATGATAAAAATGTGAATTCGCAGCAGTGAATGGTATACCGGATTCATACATAAATCTTGCAACAGCCAAATCAGCTTGAACTATGATCTCTTGAGAAGCAAAACTCTGATGTAAAGGAGCAACAATAGTTGTTGCAGCGGGGAAAGAATGTTTTTTGTGCTTCTTCATTTGATTTGAAATGCCTTCCATAGCCTCTTTTTCCCTTCTCCTTCGCTTGCCTCATGTGGAAACGGTCTTTTGAGTTCTCATTCCATCTTCATTTTCTCCTTCTTCCCTATACTGCAAGCAGGGTGCGGAATCCTTGCTATTACTTAATCCTTTCTGCTTTTTAAGCTTCTCCAGTCCTTTAAAACCAAGATGTTGTTGAATCTGCACTTTAACTTCTTCAGGTACTTCCTCACACGGAGCTACATTCCCCCTTTCCCCAGCCAAATGCTGTTTTAGTCTGGAAATTCCGCCCCCAAGCATTACTTTATGGCAGTATTTGCACTTAATCTTCTGGCGACCTCCATTCACCATAATACCATGAGCCCAGCCAGGATCAGATGCACGGGGAGGCACTGAAACCTGATGATTAGCACATGGTAGAAAAAATGTAAAAATTAGAACACAAAGACTTATGTATACAATTAAAGAAGAATTGATTGTTGTCCTTGGCCATACTATGAGATAATAAGATGAAAATCCTAGGTCTCTAAGCTCTGATATTAAATGGAAATGCAAAACATAGCTCACTTGATTATCCTTGTACTGCATATCTGGGGAAGTGTCAGAAAGCTCCTGAGTATCGACAATAAGCTGTTAATACTGTGAATTAGAGTCACCACTATACAAAATCATGATGAGCAATGAAACAACAATTATATTACACCAAAATTAGGTTTAAGAACTTAATCTTGTATTAAAGCCTATATATTATAAAACTCTATTCGAAAAATGGAGTTTATGAATTAAATTTAAAAAATGATCAGAAACCACACTACTATTTCTGAGCCATGCTTTGACCAAAGCAATATGGCTCTGCAAAACCATGTTTGTAATTATCAAAGCCCAAGTGTTTTACCAGTGTTATCACTCTTGGATTTATCCATAACCCTCTAAAACCCATAGACATTGAAACTTGTTTAGATTACATTTACCTAAGAAAATCTTTTAAGAACAAAAATTTATTCCATTAACTTTAGGTATACAGGTCATCCAGAAATAATGTGCCAATCACAGAAATAATGTGCCAATCAAACAAACAAACAAAATTCAGAGTCATACTTAAGAGAGAAACATGACCTCAACATTGAGCTCCTAGACCTTTTTGTCTCTTCCATCAAGATAAATAGCATTTTTTTTCCTTAATTTCAGCTCAAATCACATCATATTGATGAAATGTTTCAACCACAGTTGTTTATAAATGAATTCAAATGATTTGGATGGTATATATCATTATAAATATACCAACATCGCAAATGACATCACATGTTGGAAGGAACAAAACATTAATTCCATTGCTTCTCACTGATTTGACTGCAGTTATAATATTGCTTATTTTCAAAGAACTTATACATTTTGTAACTTACATAGACTTCCAAACATATACTGAAGTTCATGTAGTTGCTATGAAATCATATGTTATGCTATGTGCTTTACAAAAAAATACTATTCTCAGATGGAAGCATAAAATGCAGAATTGTAGTAATTAAGTCTCGACTTAAGATATGTACCAACTTTGTCGGAGAAATAGAAATTTCTTTGTTTGCAAAGATCGAGCAAAACGCATAACAAAATGTTCCAACATAGACAAATCAAAGCACCACCACCCACCCAACATCCATCCAAGCCCTTGAACTTACCATTACATAGTACACCTCCTTTTTGTGGATGACAACGGCATGAGTTAACCGACACTAAATCAAGTTATAGTAAATGAAAATGCAGTTAGATGAGCATCCAAAACTATCAAGTAGCAAAAGAGGCACTGCAAGAGATAACAGATTAGACAAGCAACTTTCACAGCTAAATGAAATATTTCCTGACTGAAGAGATAGCATTATAACTAGATGCATCTGTCATTTTCTTGGGTTGCAGGCTATCCAAAATACTATAATTCATCATTTTTTTTTTTTTCATTATGTTGCATACTGAACCACATTAAATTGCATTGAAGTCCCATATATTTTCCTTTTATTAAAAAAAAAAAGGACAGCATAAAAGTAACAATAAAAATCCAGTAAATAAAATTCATAGCTGGACGAGAAATTCAGGTCATTTCAGTGACAGCACAAGAATTAGTCCGAAGCTCAGAATAGAAACAAACAGGTACTTTTTTCTCCATATGTAAAGCAACTCAACAATAAACGGAATGATATAGTGCACAGTTTTACTCAGAAAGTTCCTCATTTTCCTACATTTTCTCATCAACCAAACAGGTAATATAAATTAACAGCGACATTGGTTTCACATATTCAATAATTTTTATGGCATTAATCTCATATGTACTTGAAAATTGGTACAGAGCTCTTACTTGAAATTTTTCCCGACGCCGAGATTTTACGACACCGAAATATCGGAGTGGCCTTCCGAAAAACTAGATCCGAGACCCGAAAACCAAAATACCAGAAGTGAAGACACGAGTAAAAGTGGCTCGCATAGAACGGTTTCGGGATCTGAAGACCGAAACCCGGATGAGTTCGTTGCGATACGAGCCAAATTGGGAGGATCGAAAACAAAAAAAGCGTACCGGCAATCGTGTTTCGGGTTGCGATAATGGATGGTGGCGTATTATCTTTGATAATTATCACCACCACGGCACAATCCAATTGTTGTACCGTTTCGGTTCGTATCCCACGTGCGAGAATTCACAGTAGGACAGTATACTTATCATGTAGTTAATTTGAGATATTGCTTGCTTCCTTCCCTGTAAAGAGTCTGCGAATCACAGTTTGACATATATGCAAAAATTATTTATCAAAAACACAAAGAAAAACGTTTGCACACATGTCACACTACTATTGGTATGAATATAGGAGGTTCTACTTACATGGTAAGAAAGGAAGTATTTTCCTTTAATTTGAGGTCGTTAAACGAATTCGGGTACCGTGAGTGTTTGAGCAAATTTCTCACGGGAAAATATTCGAGGTGTGATTCTTCCACCCTTTGAGCTTCCTTTTTTTCTTCTTCCTTGGTTCCTGTAAAACAATTCTAGGTCAATGGATCACATAGAGGGGGTGTTGACCAAAGGTCATGCCTAAGTCAGTTAAATGATCTTGAGAAAGATACGGAGATAACAGAAAGGTCGGAGTTTTCTCTCACAGGGAGAGCCGGGCAGCCTCAGCCATGTGTGGTGACCGTAGTTATGTGTGTGTGTGTGTGAGAGAGAGAGAGAGAGAGAGAGAGAGAGAGAGAGAGAGAGAGAGAGAGAGAGAGAGAGAGAGAGATAGGAGAGATAGGGACGGCAAGAGAGAGAGTGACTGATTTCTTCTCTACATTTTCAGATTTCATTTTGTTCATTTGTTTTCACAATCACAATCACAATCACAAGCACTCTCACTTCAAATTCCAATTTCATTTTGCTTCATTTGTTTCCAAACTCACTCTCACTTAAAATTATATTTCATATTTAACTCCCTATTTTCTTGAATTGGGTAATCTAAGTACATAATTAATCTGAACTTCTCAGTCCTCGTAGGTACGACCTTGTTCTTGTCTTGCTATACTACTAATTGACTCGTACAATTGCGAGTAACACAACAATGTCCTTAACATTAATTATCATATAATTAGTTGGTTTAAAAGGCATACTACTAACAAAGAACATTATAGTATTTTGGTAGGAATCATTGGGTCATATTCCTATTAAGCTCTAGCTCTACAATTTTTCATTTCAGTTGCAATAATGGTTCTAGAAGCTAGGCTTAGTAAGATTCCTTATTGGAGAGTTTGTTATTTTGCTTTCTATGTGGCAGCCTTATGGTATAGCCTTCTTGTGTATCCATAACAGTTCACGTGAGGGACTAGGAATGAATATATCTACAATTTCTACTTTTGCCTATTTTCCTATTTTCTTTCTATAAGTCACGAGTAGCGCTCTACTAACTGGTATCAGAGCCGTGCCAACCATGGGCACCTTTGGTAACCAATCCTCTGCCTCCATTCCAACAATTGAACTTGAAATGAACCTCCATCGTGAGCAGATTCATGATGTCCAAGAGACTTTGGCCTCTCTCAAAACCTCCACCAATGAATTCCAAGCTTCAATTGCAAAAACCATAACGACCCTCAGCCAACAACAAACATTGTTACAAGACACCGTTTTGAAATTACTCCAGCGATTACCAAAACCCTCCACTACCACCGCCGCTTCGTCTCCCCTTCTCACCCAAGTCGGTCCCTCCTTTGGTTCATTTCGCCACCTTCTCAAGGCCCACCCCCGTACCACCGAATTTCAACACCCACCTTCCATTACCACAACAAAACACCTTTTCCTCACTCCACCCACACGACAAGCACTATGACCACCCCACCCACAAATACCAGTACCCAGATTCTATCTCCAATTCCTCCATATTCCCAGTCTTATATTCCCTTTACCCAACTATTTACCCATCCACCTTTTTTTTCCTTCGTCACGACCTATTCCCTCCACCACCTCCTTCCCATCCCTCCATATCCCAGCCTACCTCAAAACCAAAAAAATTGAGTTGCACCGATTCTTAGGTAAAGATCCCTTTGCATGGTTGACCACAATAGAGCGCTAGATGCCCACATGATTGATGATGCAACACTTTTGATGCGTTGGTTTGAAACACGTTCCCCCAACGCTTCCTGGTCCACATTCTCTAACACTCTGCTTGCCCATTTTGCGTGTGGAGACTCCCTTGATTTTAATTCTTCCTTGTCTCATATCCAGCAAACGGATACACTGGAAAAATACAACGATGAATTTGTTAAGCTCTCGTTCATAGCTCTGGATTGGACAGATGATCAATTAAAAGGGGTGCACGTTGGAGGTTTGCACCCAGATCTCAGGGGTGATGTCCTCGTTCAAAACCCAACCTTCCTCACCAATGCCAAACGTCTAGTTCGAGCGTTTAACAACCGCAGCCAACTTTCCCTCCCTAGTTCTCAACCGCCTTACCACCACTCCTCACACCTACCCAATATCCGTCCTACCACGTTTCCTTCGATTATGTCTCCATCATTGCCAAACCCCCTAGTACCTTCCAATAGTTACCTAGTTGTTTGTCGATTAACTACTCCTGAGGTCCAAGAAAAATGAGAGAAGAACCTCTGTTTCAATTGTGATGAACCATTTCGAGCCTGGCATTATTGCAAACATCCCCAATTACTCATGATCGAAGCATATTGGGAGCCATCTGATGATTCCCTTGAGGACATGATCACCAGGAAATCCTACAGGCCGATACCCTCTATCTTTTAATGGAGTCGGAGCCTGAACCCACAATTTCCATTCATGCTCTCACTACGTCACCATGCACACGCACCATGCGTCTCGTGGGTCAAATTGGCAAGGCAAACCTCACTGTCTTGATTGATACTGGCTCCACTCATAATCTTCTTAATCCCACTTGGCCAGATGTTTGGGCCTTCCCATTGACACGTCCAGGCCCCCAAAGCATATCCAAGTAGCTAATAATGAAATCATCCAAACCAAGGGATTGATGTATCAGGTTCACATTAATCTTCAAGGCTATGAGTTAGTCACTGATTGTTATTTATATGATGTTTCATGTTGTGATTTAATTCTGGGCGCTGACTGGTTGGACACCCTGGGCCTTATTGAGTTGAAATTTAAGTAGAAAGTTATGCTTTTCAAGGTGAATGGCAAGGTTCATCGTTTAGTGGCCTAAACAGATACCACTGCCTCTATTGTGGATTGCCATATGATGACTCGCCTTCTAGCCTAAAAGAAACAAGCCATTTTGCCTCAGTTGGTCACTGTAAATGAACAACGAGTACTACAGTCCCCTCCACCCACAGACATTAACGCCTTCTCACTCAATATCAGGACTTGTTTGCAGTCCCTAATAGTTTGCTTCCAACTCGCCCCATTGATCACCAGATTCCTCTCATTCCAAAAACCACACCGGTCTCTCCAATGCTCTTTTGACATTTTAATCTTTGATGAATGAGATTTTCCGTCCACACCTTCGTAAGTTCGTTCTCATTTTTTTTTTTATGACATATTGATTTACAACACTTCTTTTGCTGATCATTTGATGCATTTAACCATTGTCCTTTATGTCTTGAGACAACACAAGCTTCATTTTAAAATGTCAAAATGTGCTTTTGGGAAAAGCAAGGTTGATTACTTGGGTCATGTTATTTCCAATTAAGGTGTGGCGGTCGATCCTTCCAAGATCCAGTGTATTACAGAGTGGCCACATCCCAAAACATTGAAGTTCTTAAGTGGATATTTGGGTATCACCAGTTATTACCAGAAATTTTTGCAACATTATGGTGTGCTCGCTAAGCCACTCACAGATTTTCTTAAGAAGGATGTTTTTCATTGTTCTGATGCAGCAAAAGAGGCTTTCACAACCCTCAAACTTGCTCTATCCACCACACCAGTTTTGGCCCTCCCGAATTTTAGCATGACTTTTTTATGGAGTGTGATGCTTCAAACACCGAAATTGGTACAATTATGTACCAAAATCAGCATCCAATTGCCTATCTCAGCAAACCACTATCTCCCAAGAGCCAAGCTCTCTGCACCTATGAAAAAGAGATTCTTGCAATTCTCTTTGCCATAGAGGAATGGCACCCTTATTTTTTTGGCTCTACCTTCAAATTTATCACTGATCAACAAAGGCTTCGGTATCTACATGATCAAAGGATCACTACCCCAACCTAACACAAATGGATGGCCAAACTTCTCGACTACAATTACACCCTTGAATACCGTGCTGGGTCTGAAAGTAAATCAACCGATGATCTTTCTCGCTAGTCGGAGATTGATTGTCTAATGGTGATTGCCACCCCAGTATTTGGTGGCATCATAGAGATCCAATCTTTATATGGTACTAATGGTCAATCTCTTGCGATCATCCATGCCCTACAAACTAATTCCCCAACCCCCAAAAGGTTTACTTGAGAACATGATACCTTATAATATCGTGGTTGCTTATTTGTGCCCCAAAGGGTTACTTGTTATTTATTGTGGTAAAGGCTTAAAGGGGACGTCAAGCTTTTTGTAGACTTTATGTCTATCCATCCTCTTATACTCCTCGAGCCACTACCAGTTCCACAAGGTATTTTGAAAGGACCGGCCCCGAATTCCTCGGAACCTGGGACTGATCCTGTGGTTTTTCCGACATCCAACAGATGTCGGGCCCACATATTAAAGAATAAACTTCCTTTTTCCAAGACAAAGGGAAAAGAGCCGAGACTTCTGCCGAAATTTCGACAGAGTCTGCCCTAAAAAACAGACTTTATCCAAAATTTCAACTTGCTTAAAAATGACAGAAATAACACCAAACGCCAGCATGCACAAGTCAACGGCATACACAATACATATTAGGCCTCCGACCTTAAAGTTAACCCTAAGTGGCCAAAAACAGAGCAGTCTAATAGAGTTCCTTAGTTTACAAATAAAACATAAGTTTAAACGGAAAGAAACAAATAGAAAATTCCTTATACAAGTTCAGGGCTCAGAAGTACACGTTTTGATTCAGTCGCTCAGTTCAAGTCGATCAACTGCCTTGGTCGACGGAAAATCTCGCTAGAATCGCGTGCCCGGCATCGGGGAAAAAATCCCGAAACTTGTCTCACTCCCAGTCGCTACACGGCTCTGAATTGATCTCCGAAAACTAGTGGGTTGTGTAAAGGAGGGGGAGAGGAAGATTTTGCAAGTTATTTGGCCGAATTTGGTGTCTAGACGGCGAAGAAATTGCCGCCCAAAAATCTGGTTGCGTAGGGGGGGTTTCAGCGAGAAATCTCATTTGGGGGGAGGGGGTTTCAGCTTTTAAAACAAAATTCCCAAAACTACCGTTATGTCTTTTTAGTTTTTAGAGGTTTCCAGGTTCGTTACAAGTCGGAATTAAGCGTGCCGCCTGTCTACGAACTCATATCGACGAGTCGAACGCAACAGTGCCACTCGTTTCCCTAAATTCCTTCCGGAGTATATAGTGACTACCTTACCCTTAATTTATTATTTTAAATACTAAATCTCATTTTTTATTAATTAATTGATATTATTTTAATTTATTTATTTATTTTGGGTTTCGGGTTGTCACATATTTGGCAAGACATTTCTATGGACTTCGTTAAAGGGTTACCCCTATCTGCTGGAAATAAATATTTTATTGGTTATGGTTGATCACCTCCCCAAGTATGCCCATTTTATTCGTCTTACACATCCTTTTACTGCTGCTAAAGTTTGTGATATATTCATCAGGAAGGTGTTCCGCATTCATGGTATGCGTAAGTCAATTCTGACTTATTGTGATCCAACATTCCTTTCAAACTTTTGGGACTCATTTTTTAAAGCACAAGGCATTGTCGACCAACTCATTGTTGAGCTGCAAACGAATACGTTTGTTGATTGGGTGTTTTTACGCCTCCAACATTACCGTCAAACAACTATAGCAACCTCCAGCAACTATAAACTTTCCCCAAAGTACTACGGTCTATTAAAAATAGTAGCACGCATAGGCAAAGTCGCCTACAAGCTTGACCTGCCTCCATCTACCAAGATTCACCCAGTTTTTCATGTATCCCTCCTCAAACCAACAGTGAGTGCTCACATCTTTCCTACACCAGAACTCCCTCATATTCCTTTCACTGACTTCCACTGGATTCTAGAAAAATTCATTGACCATGACTTATTCAAGAAGAACAATGCCACAATTGTTAAATGGTTGATAAATGGATGGGCCTACCTACTAAGGATGCAACATGGGAACAAATACTCCCAAAATCTATATTTCTTCATGCCCATAACCCACAACCCATAAATCTGAATATGTTTCTCCATCTCTAAAAAGTAAAACCAGTAAATATGACTTTCTTCATGGCCAATTATTTTCTCTTTCCTCTATCCTAACCCATCAACACCATAAAAATGATTTTGTCTGACTGGACAACATGGCAAAAGCTAGACCTATAGCCTTTGAAGGAAGATGGCTAAAAGATGGCTACTCGGAAGCTGGCAAGGAAAAAAAACCAAAACCCATCGTGAATAATGTTCAAGATCCAAATACAATGAGAACTATCGTGGAAAGAACAAAAAAAAATGTAATCAAACCTCCAACAACCATAAACTTTTCCCAATGTACTACAATTCATTCAAAATAGTAGCACGCATAGGCAAAATCGCGTACAAGCTACAACTGCCTCCATCTACCAATATCCACACCGTTTTTTCATGCATCCCTCCTCAAACCAAACGTGGGTGCTCACAATTCTACTACACCAGAACTCCTCAAACCAAAAACTAGATTAGACTCCAACCCAAAAGGGTGGAATGTCAAAATTTGAGTTTTAAGCCCAAACTCTATCTCCAACCCATGTATTTGTTGGGCCTAAAATTCCTTGCCTAGTCAATTTGTTAGGTAATGGATTTCCTGGATTGATGTTTTGTGGAGCCACAGAGACAACAATGCGAATTCTCGGCCCACCACGTCTTGGAGGCATGATTCTCTTAAGAAGGAAAACAAGAAGATTATCAGTCACAAGAGTGCACAAGAAACATGAAGTTCGAAAGAAATTGAACCAGGCTTTGATACCAAGTTGACAGAACCAACCCCGAATTCCTGAGAACCCGAGACTGATCCTTTGGTTTTTCCAACATCCAACAGATGTCGGGCCCACATACTAAAGAAAAAACTTCCTCTTCCCGAGATAAAGGGAAAAAGGCCGAGACTTTTGCTGAAATTTCGGCAGAGTCTCCCCTGAAACAGAACTTTATCCAAAATTTTAACTTGCTTAAAAACGACAGAAATAACACCAAACGCCAGCATGCACAAGTTAACGGCACACACAATACATATTAGGCATCCGGCCTTAAAGTTAACCCTAAGCGGCCAAAAACAGAGCAATCTAACAGAGTTACTTAGTTTACAAATAAAACATAAGTTTAAACGGAAAGAAACAATTAGAAAATGCCCTACACAAGTTCAGGGCTCAGAAGTACACGTCTTGATTCAGTCGCTCGGTTCAAGTAAATCTACGGCCTTGGTCGACCGAATATCTCGCAGGAATTCCGTGGCCGGCGTCGAGGAAAAAATCCCGAAACTTGTCACACTCCCAGTCACTACATGGCTCTTAATTGATATCCGAAAACTAGTGGGTTGTGTAGAGGAGGTGGAGTGGAAGATTTTGCAAGTTATTTGGCCGGATTTGGTGGCCGGACTGCGAAGAAATCGCCGTCCAAAAATCTAGTTTCTTAGGGGGGTTTAGCTTTTAAAAGAAAATTCACAAAATTACTGTTATGCCTTTTTAGTTTTTAGAGGTTTTCGGGTTCGTTACAAATCGAAATTGAGCGTGCTGCCTGTCTACGAACTTGTATCGACGAGCCGGACACAACGGTGCCACTTGTTTTCCCAAATTCCTTCCGAATTATATAGTGACTACCTTACCCTTAATTTATTATTTTAAATATTAAATCTCATTTTTTATTAATTAATTGATATTATTTTAATTAATTTATTTATTTATTTTGGGTTCGGGATGTCACATATTTGGCAAGACATTTCTATGGACTTCGTTAAAGGGTTACCCCTATCTGCTGGAAATAAATTCCTTATTGGTTGTGGTTGATCGCCTCCCCAAGTATGCCCATTTTATTCCTCTTACACATCCTTTTACTGCTGCTAAAGTTTGTGATATATTCATCAGGAAGGTGTTCCATATTCATGGTATGCCTAAGTCAATTCTGACTGATTGTGATCCAATATTCCTTTCAAACTTTTGGGACTCATTTTTTAAAGCACAAGGCATTGTCGACCAACTCTTTGCCGAGCTGCAAACCAATACGTTTGGTGATTGGGTGTTTTTATGCCTCCAACATTACCGTCAAACAACTATGGCAACCTCCAGCAACCATAAACTTTCCCCAAAGTACTACGGTCCATTACAAATAGTAGCACGCATAGGCAAAGTCACCTACAAGCTCGACCTGCCTCAATCTACCAATATCCACCCAGTTTTTCATGTATCTCTCCTTAAACCAACAGTGAGTGCTCACATCTTTCCTACACCAGAACTCCCTCATATTCCTTTCACCTCTTACTTCCACTGGATTCTATAAAAGTCATTAACCATGACTTATTCAAGAAGAACAATGCCACAATTGTTAAATGGTTGATAACTGGATGGGCCTACCTACTAAGGATGTGAAATGGGAACAAATACTCCCAAAATCTATATATCTTCATGCCCATAACCCACAACCCATAAATCTGAATATGTTTCTCCATCTCTAAAAAGTAAAACCAGTAAATATGACTTTCTCCATGGCCAATTCTTTTCTGTTTCCTCTATCCTAACCCATCAACACCATAAACATGATTTCATCTGACTGTACAACATGGCAAAAGCTAGACCTATAGCCTTTGAAGGAAGATGGCTACTCAGAAGCTGGCAAGGAAAAAAAACCGAAACCCACCGTGAATATTGTTCAGGATCCAAATACAATGAGAACTCTCGTGGAAAGAACAAAAAAAAAATGTAATCGAACTTTACTGTCAAACAAGTATGGCAATCTCCAACAACCATAAACTTTCCCCAATGTACTACGGTCCATTCAAAATAGTAGCACGCATAGGCAAAATCGCGTACAAGCTAGAACTGCCTCCATCTACCAAGATCCACACTGTTTTTTCATGTATCCCTCCTCAAACCAAACGTGGGTGCTCACAACTCTACTAGACCATAACTCCTCAAACCAAAAACTAGATTAGACTCCAACCCAAGGGGTGGAATGTCAAAATTTGAGTTTTGAGCCCAAAATCTATCTCCAACCCATGTATTTGTTGGGGCTAAAATTCCTTGCCTAGTCAATTTGTTAGGTAATGGATTGCCTGGATTGATGTTTTGTGGAGCCCACGGAGACGGCAAACCATTGAGAAACAACACCTTTTGTGGTGGAAATTAAAGTCGGGAATCTTGATCCCCAATTTCCACGATTTGTTCTGCTTGTCATTTAATAATTTCCATGCTTAAGTTCCCAAACAATCCCGAAACCCAAACAAATTTCTTTGTCTTTTTACTTTAATTTATTTTTATATTACTCCATTTACTTAAGTTTACAATGTAAATAAGGAAGTACCCCCCATTTGGATTCAAATAAAAATACTAGAAAATCAAATTCCCACCGAATCAAAATATGAAAAATCGATTTTAGTGGAAAATACGATTTAGGCTAAAATTGATGGCTCATTAAGTCAATATATACTTCATACTAAAATCCCATAAAATCAAGTTTTCTTATTTGATATGTAAGGAATAAAAGCCGCCAAAAATTATCTTGAGAAAATGATTATTCCGAAAAACTATTTTTCATACTTAGTCAATATTTTTACATGGCTTAATATCACAAAACGTCTCTAAGGTTTACGAAACTATCATATGACATTCTTACATAAAACAATTTTTCATGTATGATATGAATGCATGAAGGGACTTAAGGTCAATTTAGGTAAAAAAAAAACCTTAGATGTTCAATCCACAAAAAGTTTTTAGCCTTTCCAAATTGCACATCTGCTAAAAAATTCCTGGATCCGCCAGTGACTACTCTCCAAAATTATTTTGGGGATTTATCATTTAATGACTACTCTTCACAATACACTTACTCTACAAATAGAGATGATGAAGATAGTGAGATTTTTGAACCCCATAGGAACTCTATGTGGTACTAAGTCACTGATGTATCTTACAATGCAATGTATAAAGTGTAAAATATTGTAATAAATCATTATATATAAATGATTATGGTGTGTTTAATCTTCTTTCATTAATTACAACATATTTTCTACAAATACAAGGCTTGTCACCGCTATATAATCAACTTAAATAAGTTAAATCCATCATGCAATGAATTTCCTTCCAATTTTTTGTGATAAACTAATAGATAATTGACTAAATAAACTTTATCTAAAATTTCAATAAAAATTTCCAAGTTTTTCTTAGAATTTCCGTGGTTTTTATCCAATTTTTATCGATATCGATATTTTCCCGATATTTCCATATATATTTCCGTGTTTTTGAACCACCGATATTTCCGATATTTACGATATTTAAGTCCTTGTTTATAGGTGAGAAGACGGCAAAAAGTGGTGAAGGATTGTTTGGATAAATTTTGTCCTCATATCTGACCGAGCCAATTCCACAAGGGCAAGACTAGGAAAATCGGACCGAACCAATTTTATAATTTTTTGCGTCAAAATCAGACCAAATTGGACTGGATAAATAGTTTCGATTTCGGTTTGGGATGAGACTCGGACCCTGCTCACCCCTAATTTAGACAACGGGGGAACATTGTCCAAAAAAAAGTTAATATCCTTATTTTTTTGAAAAGGTAGGGGTTAATTGAAAATTAGGTACAAGTTCAAGGAACAAATCATCAATTTAGAGTTGAGAAAAATAAAATGTTGTAATGAAAAACAAAATCGAGGCAAAATATGATAATAAAAAATGAATATTACCATTTTTTTTAATCAAACCCTTAGAGCATCTCCAACAGCCTCTTCAACAACTTTAAAATTCTAAAATAAGTTAGCCACATTAGAAAAACTATCTCCAACAGCATCTTCAAAGCTGTAACCTCTTTCTCTCTCTTCAGAACTGGTAAGTTGACTTTAACTCTTCAAACATATAATTTTACTTTGAAAAAGCAAAATCTACCTTGAAAATGTAGAACCTACGTTGAAAATGTTAATAAATATATAAGACGTTTTTCACATAATAAATATATAAGACATTTTAAACATATTTTCATATTTTTCATTCTTCAGAACTGGTAAGTTGACTTTAAATCTTCAAACATATAATTTTACTTTGAAAAAGCAAAATCTACCTTGAAAATGCAGAACCTACGTTGAAAATGTTAATAAATATATAAGACGTTTTTCACATAATAAATATATAAGACATTTTTAACATATTTTCATATTTTTCATTCTTCAGAACTGGTAAGTTGACTTTAACTCTTCAAACATATAATTTTACTTTGAAAAAGCAAAATCTACCTTGAAAATGCAGAACCTACGTTGAAAATGTTAATAAATATATAAGACGTTTTTCACATAATAAATATATAAGACATTTTAAACATATTTTCATATTTTTCATTCTTTTTCATAATATTGCATTAATTAAATTGAGGAGTCTCTTGGAGCAAAAATCATTCAAGTAAGAAATAAGCATTTTCAAATTGTCACATAGGTCAACAAACTTCAATTTAATAAATTTTATTTGCTACTACTGTTACATTATACAAATTGTAATAATTGACTTCAAAATGAAGAACATTATTAGAAAGATCTCCAATGTTCTTCAACTGCTTTGGAATTCTAAAATAGGTGAGCCACATCGTAAAAACTCTCTCCAATGACCTCTTCAACCTCGCCATCAAAGTTCGCAACCTCTTTCTCTCTCTTCGTGACCTGGTAAGTTGACTTTGGCTCTTCAAATATTTAATTTTACTTTGGAAAAACAAAACCTACCTTGAAAATGTTAAAAACATGCATTTTTTTCTTTTCATATAATAAATACATAGACATTTTTCACATGTTTTCATATTTTTTATTATTTTTCATGATATTGCATTAATTGAATTGAAGAGTATGTTGGAGCAAAAATTATTCAAATAGCAAATAAAGCTTTTCAAATCGCTACATGCGCCAACAAACTTCAATTTGAAGAGCTTTATTCGCTACTACTTTGGAGACGCTTCTGTGATTTCTTTCAATTCCAGTTTTATTTTTATCCAACTTGCCCCACTTTTCATGTAACTTTCATCCCCCTTCTGACCTGACACTCACATAAAGTGTGAGCAATTTGTTCTGTGAAACTTTATGCTTCCACGGATCTCCCTCCAAAGTCTGGACATCCGGATTGTTCTTGAAAACCTAGGACACTCATTCACCTGAAAAGGAGAGAAATCCTAGGGCAGTGTTTCCTAATCGTCAGATTAATCTAACGGCTAGAGATACAAAACTGTACAGATACAAAAATTAAATACAAAACGCAACGATTAACTGTACATAGAAAATATAAACTGGCGTCAGTGGTGGAGCATAGAAAGTTGCTCCCACCAAATCCAATAAACATACCTTTTTATTCATCTCTCTCTCTCTATATCAGTTTACCCATCTGGGTAATTTTTTTAATCTGCAAAAAGAGCTCTCCATCCTCTTGTTCTTCTCCTTTAGCATTTTCCCATTTCCCCAAAGCAACCAGAGGTTAGACAGAGCGTCTGAGTCAGTTGAAAATTAAATACCCAGAAAAAGGAGAGAGGTAAAAGCCATTATTCTGGTTTTTACTTTGTAAAAGCTTTCTTCTTCTTCTAGCTTATTTTTTCTTCTAGGTACTTGTTGTAGAAAAACGAAAGGAAGAGACAAAGGGTGTGAATAGTTTAGTGATGCCGCCAAAAAATTCTAGAATGGCTGATGCCTGTAGGGCAATGAAGCCTTTTGGCATTTCCGAAGGTCAGACAAAGGCAGCGGTCAAAGAGCTTCTGAAAGTCTATGCAAACAGCTGGGAGTTTATTATTGATGAAAATTACAGAGTTTTGCTGGACTTTGTTCTGGACCACAAGCCAGAGGAGGAAAAGGTTTGTTTTTACCTTCTTTTTTTTTTTCTTCATATTTTAATAAGATTTTTTTATTAATTATTTTAGTGTTTTGTTTATTCAATGCTTTTCAAGATTTTGTTTTTATTTATTTTTCATCTATTATATATGTCATAGAAGAAAAATATTGGAATATCTGTTTAAATAGTTTGGTTACAATCTAATTGTTTTATTTTGTTATACTTACTGGTTATCCTTATTTTCCCTTTAAAATGGAAAAGGAGCTTTGATCCATGAATCAAAGGTGAGCATTTCTTGCTGTATTATGTATAATGATATTCTGTTTACTATTGTTACAAATTATGTTTGGGTTGTTTGTTCTATGTCTTGGAGCTCTCATCAACCGTGCAGAGAGCATACTGTCATTTTTCATATTATGATAGAACTGAAGTTTAAGTGTTTTAGCATTTCATTTATTTTCGTGCCAGGGAGTGAGATCGAAGAACAAAGCAGCTCCATCTTATGATAAAACTGAAGTTGTTGAACTTCCAACCAAGAGATATTGCACAAGGCAACAGAAAAAACAGGCATTGTCTCCTTTGGAAGACTCCACATCTTGCCTTGAAAAGTCTCCATTAAAAAGGGCACGTCAGAGTAATGAGGATAATCTGTTTTCTGATTCGGAAGAATCTGAAGACTCTCGACCACTAGTAAGAAGAAGTCGCCGAAGACACCAGGAAAGAGAGGTTTTGGACTCTGGGAATAACTTGGATCCTCTGCGTAATTGCAACACGCAACTGGAAGAAAGTCTCAGTCTGATAGGTGAAGATAGTTCTTCAGATTTTGATGAAGACGGCTTGAAGTTGTTGGAAGTGGAATCGTTGAATACGGACAACAAAGATAATGTTTTTGATTTGCCACAGTTTGTAGCTGCATCATCTACTCCGAAGGGTGACCTGGAAATGTCTATGATTTGCCACTCTTCTCCACAGTCTGATTTCTGTCCTCCACATTTTGATGAAGCTCTAGAAATGGTGGAAGAGACACACATAAAATCATGTATGGTTGAAGAATGCTTTGTGGAAACAGGAACTGATTCCACCTTTGATGAAAGTACTGCACAAGATGTTCTTGCCAGTAAATATGATCATCTAAGTTTTCAAAGTGAATTAATTTTATGTAAAAATCTTATCAAGGTTATACCCCATATACCCAAACATATAGCTTTTGGTTGTTATGATGGTCTTCAATGCTTAATTGGTTTTGCAAGAAAGGATATTGAGAACATCTTTGGTGAAACCGCTAAGAGATTAACGGTGATCCAAGGCCGTAGATCTTCAAAATTATGCAAGGTGGAGGCTGCTCATAACTACTCTTCACATGGAGTCATTAAATCCTTTGTTTATATTGATGACATAACTAGAGGTGAAGAAAGAGTGAAAGTTTCCTTGGAGAATGGAAGAAATGCTGAAGATCTGCCAATCTTTTTTTACATCCCCAATAATTTAGTTTATAAGAACGCCTATGTGAAATTTTCACTTGCTCGTATATCTCATGAGGGTTGCTGTTCACATTGTTTTGGGGATTGTTTGACATCACCAGTACCTTGTGTCTGTGCGGCTGAAACTGGGGGTCAGTTTGCATACACTCCAGGAGGATTCGTCAAGGAGAAGTTTCTGGAAGAATGTATATCCTTGAAGCGGGAACCTAAACAAGACCACTACTTGTATTGTAGAAACTGCCCACTTCAAAGGTCTAAGAATGAGAAGAGTTCCGTGCCATGCAAAGGCCATTTGTTACGGAAATTTATAAAGGAATGCTGGTCTAAATGCTGGTGTAACAAGAAATGTGGAAACCGGATTGTTCAGCAAAGCATCACTGTGAAGTTGCAGGTTAGTTTGTCCTCTGTGAATTTCAAGGCCCTAGGTAATAATAACCAGATGGGTATAAATTCTAAAGGCGTCATAAGTGGTTTAATCTATGTTGCAGGTGTTTTTGACACCCGAAGGGAAAGGGTGGGGTCTTCGAACACTGGAGGACTTGCCACCAGGGGCTTTTGTTTGTGAGTATGTTGGAGAGATATTAACCAACACAGAACTACATGAGCGAAATGTGGGAGGTCCTGGTAACAAGAATACACGCTACCAAGTTCTACTAGATGCAGGCTGGGGTTCAAAGGGTGTCTTGAAAGATGAAGAGGTCCTTTGCTTGGACGCTACAGTTTATGGAAATGTTGCGAGATTCATAAATCACAGGTGTAAAATCCATACTCTTATATACCCCAGCCACTTCCTCCAACTGAGTGCTTATAGTAAATATTAGATTTATATTTCTAGTCAAAGGTGATATTGCATCAGAATTATATTATTCTCTTCTATATGAATTTCAAGGTTACCTCTGACCAAAAAGTAGCTCAAGGTTATTACTTTCGTTTTATTGTTTGTCTTGCTTTTCAAGTTTTCATCACAGGGTCTTGGATTGATCACAAGCAGTTGTAAGTTTTGGATTTGTCTGCTAGTATGAAACAATATTCTTATTCTTCTATCGTTGAAAATATTTCTGCCTCTTAGAGAATTTATATCTACTTACCCTATTATGGAAGAAGTAATTTAAGCCTAATATAAGTTGCATACACATTTATATCCGAACTCACGAAGAAAATCTGATGCACTTAGTTGCTCAACAACGATATGTTAGTTTCATGTTGTATCAGGTATCTATATTCAGTTTTAGTAATATGAAGGGTTTATTAAATATTTCAAACTTTTGATAGGTAAGCCATTTATCTACTTCCTCAAACAAAGAAACTTTTAGATTACAAAAAATCTAGGTTTAGGGGTTTTTAGTCTTTATAGAAGTATCTACTTGACCCCACCTACGAGCATCTGGGGTGTGAACATGAGCTCATCTCTGCCACTCTGCCTATCCAAACTCTCCAGTTTCTTTGGTCAGGATTTAAGTTTAATCACAGATTGCATGCAAACTTAAAAGTTAAGTAATTGTCCGCTAAGTTTGCATCTGCAGTAGACCTGTAAATTCAACTTAATATGTTAAGCTATTATCATTTGCAATAAACTTAATGAACAGTTATTAACGAGAATCATTTAAGTAAGTGATGAAACAATATTCTTTTTCTGCTGTCATTAAAAAAGATTCTGCCTCTAGTAGGTTTATATGTACTTACCCTATAATGCAAGAAGTAATTATAGCCTTATATAGGTTGTATCTTAACATCATAGGAAGGGAATGTGTTGCACTTCATTCCTCAGGATTTTGGAACATTTCAAACTGTTGAATAGGATGCTCTGTTGATAGGTTATACCATTTATCTACTCCTCAAACAAAGAAATTTTCAGATTGCATCAATTCTACGTTTAGCGGTTTAGCCTTCGTGTAGAAGTATTTTCTTGTCAATTGTCTAATTATTTGATTGTATTCCTTTACATGGTTTGCAGTTTCTTTATACTCAAATTAATTCCGCTGACCTTGTCTGCCTAAAATAACTGATTTGGTTTCATGACGCCCCATATTAACATCTTAGGGGTGAACATGAACTCATCTCCGCTACTCTGCCTATCAAAACTCCCTAATTTCTTTGTTTGTTATTTAAGGTTATTCTTAGATTGCATGTATACATCAAAGTTAAGTTATTGCCATGTGCAATTAACTTAATCAACAGTTATTATACGATCACTGACGAGCATCATTCCATTTCTGTCTGTATTATAAATTCTATGTTAAGAGCCATATTTCTTATTGAAGCTGTCTCAATGTCATTCTGTGCCGGAATGGTTTGTGTTCTTCGATATCTTGATTGATGAGAGCAGGCTAATTTGCTCCTCTCCTTCAATACTTTTTTTTGTTGCTAAAATCTTCTACTGAAACGTTTTACATTTATTGGTCAGATGTTCTGATGCTACCTTGGTAGAGATCCCTGTGGAAGTGGAGACCCCAGATCATCACTACTATCATGTATGATTTTTCAGCATTCAATGATCTCATCCCATTGATGTTCTTTGTACTACTAGTCGAACCAATACTTCATACAAGTAAATATGGTATATTTTATTTATTTCATGCAGATTGCCCTTTTCACAACTAGGAAGGTTGATGCCATGGAGGAGCTGACTTGGGTAAGAGGGGGGTTCACCAGTATATGATATGTTATTAATGTGTGTTTGGCATCATCATCCAACTTTCAAATGCCTATGCTGTTTCAGGACTATGGCATCGACTTTCATGACCATGATCGTGATAGTGGCCATCCCATGAAGCCCTTCCATTGTCTCTGTGGAAGCCCGTTCTGTCGCGATCGTAGTGATATGAAGGGTGATGTGCGCCTACTCACTTATGTCCGACGGCGACGTAGAGTGTAGCTTCAAGCATGATGCTCTTTATGTTTCTAACATAGGTAGAATGCTTTTTTGATTAAATTACTAATTTTGAAATCAGTTCTGCTGTGCTGTCTAATTGGTAAAATCACTCAAGCAGAATCTCCAATTTGTGCAAACATAAATTTATCATTCCTAATCTCAGTGGATTTGGTTTATTGTAATATTAGTTTTTTAAATGGCAGTAGTAAATTTTATTTTTTTGGTCAAAAATGGCAAAATTCAGGTCCGACATGGTTTAAATGTGATCACCAGTTTATTTATATTAAATTTTTTTCCAAACCTATCATGTACCGTTTTTGTATGTATTTGTTACACGCCTCATGCATAAAATTCTGTTCTTTGCTCAAGCATGAATTAACGCTTGGCACAGTCAAAGGCGACCAAAAGAGTACACAATCTTTAGCACAAATTAAGTAAGCCAATGGAACCACAAAGAAAACACAAAATACAAAAGAGCCTAACCAAGACAAAAATAAAAATAAAACAAAAACAAGAGAAAAGGACATATTGTGATGGTTTGGTCCGTTATTATGCAATTAGATCCATGTGGTTTGGACCTGATTCTATGAAAGTCCTTAGAGTTTTGACCTCATTCTATTTTAACACTTACAGTTTGGAGTTGATTTTAGTTTCAACATCCCCAAGAATATATGCAAGGCAAGACACCTGGTACTATGAATTAACGCATTATGAAATTGAAGCACCATTTGGGTTTCAGATACAAAATATATGCAAGGCAAGGCTCATTGCATGTGGGCATTCACAACTAGCACGTGCATACCAGCATCCAAAACAAGGTAACATGAAAACCATCTATATACCTTAGCTACAACTAAACTAGATGTGGTCCAAGGAATAGAACACCTAACTACAACTAAACTAAATTTCTTCATGGAACACTGGCATCGTACACCGATGGCCATAGGCCAACAGATCTTCACTTCTCTTTCGCTAGCGCCTTTTATACACAGATAGCCTAGATTCGATTATTCGTTTTGGAGGTTGGCAAGGTAACTTCAAAGCAGATGAATAAGTCTTCTTTACAGACTTCATATCAGAATGAAGCTCGCTGTGTTCAACATAGAATCATGATACAATCAGCAATCATAACTTTATTTGAGGGCCATATATATCTTATTTAAATACGAAAAAAAAAGATTTCTCCCAAAAAGTTCATTTATACAATTGACGAGCAGTTAGAATACTGAAGAAATACATAAGAATGAAATTATGTAAATGCTAAATTGGTAACTTGCCAAGTCTCCTAGTATGCTTACATTTGTCATAGCTGCTCACGGATGTAAGCCATTGATTTCAACATGGAACCTAGTGTATCTCTGGACACTTGAAACTTGACCTCCGTTTCTCCAGAAGTTGTCTTTGTATCTTGAAGCTGAGAAACCACAATAATGTAGATACATTGAACACTAATGATGACAAATTTAAGTATAAAACAATAATAATTTCATACAAAATTGGATTACTTTAGAATAATAATGAATGTTGAATACATAGGATTCCTATGTTTGAATTTGCAGAGCCATGCATTTCTTGCTGCGTTTCCAAGCATCCTTAGTTTACTCCCAAAATTTCTAGACAGCAGCATTCCAATCCGAACAAATAGCATGAAACTCCCAATCCCTAAACTCAGAGGAAACTGAAGCCCACAAGAATGCCCAAAAGTGAACTCTGTCCCACAAATGGTCTGTATCGTCCTCCTTGCATCTTCAAAAATCCTTCTAATCCTCTCCATCCATACCGCCCACAATATTGTCAATGCAGAACAGCTTCCTATCACCATACCTCTTTTCCTCCCTCAAAACAGCTCATGAATGGGGTGGCGCCCCACCATTCGTGTGCTTCTCTATTCATTAAAAACTATTATGCTTTGAGGACCGAAAAAAGCTACAAGTTATATGGGACTTTGGTCCAATGACAATTTTTGGGGTGGTTTGGATGGAAAGGAATACAAGGATGTTTTAGGATATTGTCGGATGTGAACTGAGAAGCTGCAGTTTCTTCTTTGGTTTTTCTATTTTTTTGGGCTGGTTGTGTTGCTATTTGTGGTTGTCTATTAGTATGTTTTTGTCTTATTTTGACCTCTGGTTCATTGTACTTCTATTTAAACCTTTCCATTACACATTTCTTCTGTTTCGTTTATTAAAGAAACCAAAATGATTTCGACAGATATCTAAATTGTCTTCAAGGACTTAGAAAGTTTATAGTAGATGTGCCTTGTCTCCTTATGATAATAATTAAAGAGTTTACAACAGACTTAGTTTGATCACATTGTAATTCCAGCATGAAATAGAAATTCCAGTCTAATAATAAAGGAAAAAAATTTGCCACGTTCCTTTGTTAAAGAATGGTATGTATGAGCATGCAATTTTTGCCATTGACTACAAATTACCTAATGCACAGTGCGACAGACTGTAAGCATTGCTAATTCATCAAAACATCATCATTCAACTACAGCAGGACAGAAGGCATTTTAAAAGTGAACAAATGAAAAGAGTAAGAATAGCAGTAATACTATTACTATTAATGGAAATTGTTACAGTAAATATTGTTTTGATGAGTTGCACCTGCATAACCAATGCTACCTTTAAGGAACATCTGCACCTCGCCCCTCATTCGAAACAGAACTAAATGCCCATCATTAATAACTTAATAAGCATACTGCAATCCCAGAGTAATAGGACATACTACTCTCAGTATGTCGTTCACAGCCCCAGAAAACACCCCAAGCTTATTATTTCCTTCCTCAATACCCTCTTGGTATAGCTTTTCACACTCTAAAGTCCACTTATTTCCCCAACATTTTCCCAACAGGAAATCCATATATCCTTACCTTCAGGCTCCAGCCCAGATAATTCCTGCAGCTTACTTTGTTGAACTTAACCCATAATCTCTTTTGAAAGATACTCAATAGTGCACTTTACCCCCATAACCTTTAAACAGGCCTATTAATCCAGAAATCTTCAGTTATAAACTCACTCAACCACCTATACTGACTATAGATAGCTCAATTCAACTTCCTGTCACAAGTCTAACTGTGAAGCCAATCCAATTGCAAAAATTACGGTGAAACCCAAGAAATTTCATTGTAAATACCTTAACACAAGGGGAAAAACTGTGATACGAAAGAGGTTGAAACTTTGGGTTTGCATACCTTCAAATTGATGACAGCAACTCTGTTGGCTGGTGCAGAGAGCTGCTGACTGATATAGGCCATCGATCTTAACATAGGCTCAAGTGTAACTCTTGTTAGCCTAAATTGTACCTCTGTCTCGCCTGCAGGGTTCTTGCCATAATCTTGGAGCTACAATAGATGTAAAAGAATATTAGAACAGCAAGACAGCCATATCAACAGCAACCTAACCTTCTTCTATAAAAAAATTATATATTTATTTTAATTTTAAATTTTGTTATCGGCCAGGGTGGAGACTACGTGATAGGGGATAGCCTTTACAGTAAAGAGCTAGTACCAGGCTATAGACGTCAGTGGTCCAAATTCAGCTATTATGCTTGAGTAAATTATTTGTAAATGTAAAACGAGAAGAATAATCATTATTTTGTTCTTAAAGGGTATGGTTTCCAAAAGATGCTAAATCACCTCTGAACTAAAGTCACATTAGGTTAAAGAGAAGTACTCGCCTAAGTAACTTAAGTTGAGGGACAAGTGAGGACAATGGATTCAATGATTGGATACGCAACTGTTGATAATCAATAACACAAGGGAAAAAATTGTGCCCCACGTATCACTCGACTTAAATCACTCAGGTTGAGGAACAAGCCAGGGCAATGCAATGATTGGATTTGACACAATTCTTGAGATCAATAATTCATTGAAGTGAATCTAGCTTGTAAATGCATTGTGCCTCACTTATCCCTTAACTTAAATCCCTCATCACTTCTAATATTTAAGGTAGCATGAGAACTCTTAAGTGAAATTAAAGATAACTCAAACATACATGACAGTAAAGTTGGAAAATTCTACACTTATACAGAAGAGACATGCATACCTTCAAGTTGATAACGGCCACTTTCCCAGCTGATGTTGAATTCTTATTTTCTATGATCCATGCCATGGACTTGAAACAAGTAAGGACAACCTACATCAATAATAGAAACTATAATAAGTCAACCCTATATCTTTAGAGAAGGTATTCCAAAATAAAAATCTAGAGATCTCAGGTATAATGGAAAGTTGGAAACACATAGCCAAAAAAGAGGTATAAACAGAAACAAACGAAACAACTATAAAACCTCCTTTAGATTCATACCGTGTTATCAGGATGGGCACCATCAGGGTGAATAGAGACGGGGGCCATGCTGGGCTGATTCAAATCAGCAACAGGAACTCCTCCATCATTAAGATTAAAGCGATGTGGCAATGCTTCTTGCCAAGGCCACAACGAGGGGGCCATTTCGCCAAGAGGCAGTGGGGATTTCTTCATATTGTCTTCTTGTATATTTCCACTAGCCTGAGAACTAGGAGGTGTGACTTTAGCAACATTTTTCTTCACAACAGAAATCTTTTTCCCACCCTCTCGTAGAGCACTCATTGCTGCATTGTAAGTCTCCACAGCAATTGCCCCTTCCTCTGCATATTTAATGGCTTCCCGACATAAATTGTTAAAGCGCATGTTTAGTGTTTCAATACCTTGGTTCTCTAAACTCTGTTCATCTAGTCCAACCCCAGATTTGGCATTTCTTGTCCATCGCTTCAATATGTAATGTGGTGGAAGGGTGAGAACATTTGTCACCGTGAATACAGTCAAAATATGTCTACAGAGGATACCCGAATATTCAAACATCTGACAGCTGCAGCTTGCTTTCATCTCGGAGACATTTAATGTGACTATATACGCCTTGTCATCATGTTCATATTTTGCAACCCTGTATTTACTAACCAGTCCATCACCTTCAATTTTATTTGCAGTATAAACAAAAGTTTCTACCAATTCCTCTTGAAACTTTGCGAAAACTTTTTTGGTATACAGGTTAGCTGCCTGTTGTTCCATTGGTGATGGTGTCTTCAGTACTGGTGTTGTGCACATTGTATCATAATCTGCTTCTATTTCTTTTTCTAATGAAAGTTCTAGAGCCCTTTCGTACTGCTTAAAAAACAGAGGTATGCTTGTCTGTTGATTCACATAGCCATCAAAGAAAGAACTAACACCTTGGTTTGAGAAAATTGCAGCAAAGAAAGTACCACGAAAATAGACTGGGGCCCATTGCTTTCGAGCATTATACACTGCCTGCAGCCAGTCATTCCTCAGAAGATCGTATCTCTCAAGAAGGGACGCCCATGATGATTCGAAATCCTCAATTGTCTCTGAAAAGTTGATGCAGCTATATAGCTCTCCGTATAAGGAAGGATGAGCAAGATATATATGAGCCAGTCGTTCTTGTCCTTCTCTTAAAATATGCCACTTGCATATGCAGTGCCGCGTTTGTGGAAATACCTGAGCAACTGCTACTTGTATGGCTCTATCTTGGTCTGTAGTTATAGACACAGGAGGCTTATCATTCATGGCAGAAAGCCATGTCCTAAACAACCAAGTAAAGGAAGACTCGGACTCATCTAGAAGTAATGCACAACCAAACAATACCATCTGACCATGATGATTTACACCAGTGAAGGGAGCAAATGGGACTTGGTACTGATTTGGTCGATACATTGTATCAAAAATTACAGCATCACCAAAGTAATTATAAGCTGTCCTAGATCTTGCATCAGTCCAAAAGACATTAGTCATTCGGTTCTCATCATCAAGTTGGATAGCATAATAGAAGCCAGGGTTTTCAGCCTGCATCTTCTTGAAATAGTTAAGAAGATTTTGAGCATCTCGTCCAAGTGTTCTCTTTCGGCTAGACGGCCTTATATAGTTAACAGGCCCAAGATTCCTTGCTGGGTGATTTGGTTCTACAGGGGAGACACTCCTACCTCCACGATTGGGTTCATAAAAGACATGATTACCCTCTGTGGCAAAGTAAACATCAGTAGTGGCATCCAAAGTCTCAGCTACATTCTTTGTAGCACCAGCAAAGTGCCTACGGGGTCGAAGGTAATGGACCTTACTAGGACTTACCATAGAATGGTTGTGGTCCTCAACAAACTTCGTCGCAACCCAACTGTTTGCACCCTTTCTCTCTATACGTAGCATGGCATTGCAGCTTTCTACGTTCTTTCTTTTGAATACCTCTCTCGAACATGCAAAGTCCCATGTCACAATTGGTCCATCAGGCTTAGTACGACTGAACTGACCAATGTGGGTGCTAAAACCTACATGCCTGGAATATGCATCATAAAGAGTCTTGGCATCCTCCTCTGATTCGAATTCCATTCCCACATGTGGCTTAGCATTCCCATCGTCCTGAATACTTATTTCCCTCCCTGTAAAATTTTGATTTACATTCTGCTTTTCACCTGGTTCAGTGTTTTCTTCCATGTGATGTTCCATGTTTTCCCCCTCAACATCTACCACCACTTCAGTGTCCATGACAGTTTTCTGAAAGATATGAACAACTATATCATTCCTTTTGGGCTGACTATGAAGAGTTCCTCATGGCTATCCCCACCGAAGCGTCAATAAAACAAGCTGATTAAGTATACAAAAATATCTATGAACTAGAGCTAACTATTATATAAAAAGTTCAAACAAATAAAAAGAAAAAAGATTACCGAGATCCAAAAGCCAAGGAGTAAGTGGTTGTTCACCAATACCCTGCTCAGGAACACTCAATGGAAGGAGAAGAGTAAAACCTTGCTGCAAATAACCAAACTTTAAGAAATATCCTGATAAATACTTCATGTTGCGCAATCCAATTTTACGTTTCCACGTGTTTAACATGAATTCTTGCCAATGTACCGTTTCTAACATGACATGATCATAACACAATTTGAAAAGGACTTGAGGTGCTGCATTGCATACCTTTGTATGATCTTAGAAGTGCCAAAATCTTTGTTTAATATTTTTTAAAAAAATAAAAAAATGTTCAGGTCTGTTAGAGTAATTCCTGGTTTCTTTGGTTTACAGAAAAGAAAATTCAATAACAAGGGAAGAAAAAGAGAAAGCCATTCAGCATAATTCATTACTTTTTTTTAGTTTAAACTAATTCGTAACATTTGGCAACCACACAACAGAGTACCTATTATCTATTTCTTCTTTACCCAAAGCTATGACAACTGCATAATTCCCATCAGCACTAAAACCACTCACCATACAAGCATCAAACAGTATCCCAACCCATGTTTTCCATTTCCAAAATTACAGTAACATTCACTTCTGTAATCAGTTCAAGAACCCAGAATGTTGCTAAAAACAAACAAAAGGCTTTCAACAAAATGGGATCAAATGGAGCAAAGAAATATGCATAAAAAGTAAAGCCTCACCTGGTTTCTTCAAGCCTCAATTTCCGATTGGGAATCCAAGTGCCATTGTGGTTTCAGTGTTCAGAGCATGTGTTTTAGGGTTTGTCAATTTGGGGGTAAGTGAGAGTTTACGAGCATAGAGCTCCAATTTTTGTTTTGAAGGAGTAGCCGAGTGACTGAGTCTGAGTGCATATACCCCCAAACCCAAACCCAGACCCAGAAAAGAGGCTGTCGACTTCGTCTCTCTCTACCTTAATTTTCTTTTTTACTTTTTCTCGGTTGACATTTTCACTCTCCAAATTTTTCTTTTTACTGTTTCGTAATTATTACGTGTACGTATGGTGCACGTGCAACTGCGTTTCCAACTTGGGGAGTCCAGATCTTCTGTTCTTATTTTCCCTATGCCCTCTTTGTATGCTTTCTCAAGCATATATATCGATGATATTTTCATCTTTTTTCATGTGGCGATATCGTAGTTTTTTTTTTCCGCGATATTTTCGGCAATTTTATCAAGGTGATATTTTGCAACACTCAAAGCTTGAACTTGGTTAATTTATTGCCAAAACTATCAAAATTTTGCCGATATCTCGCGAGAATTTCGTCAAATTTTTAGGTATATACGCTGACAATTTAACAGCAATCTAACTCATTTGAAATTTCGAAAAAGACACTTGCAGTTGTCGAACCCCGTCCAATATACCATTTAATGCTATCAACAGCTTATCCACCTAGGCGGATGATTTTTTTGTGTCATTTTCTTTTTCTTTTTTTTTGTCAAAAAAATTGAGTCTTCTTAAACGAACCCTAAAATTAACTGAAGTACACCTATGATCTAAGTGCACTAATATTTTAATTAAAATGTAAAATTAACTAAGTACACCCTCTATGGAACTACCAAAAATACCCTAGTACACTAATACTTGTAGCATTACTTTATAGTTGATTTTCAGCTTGACTTTTTAGTAGTGTTTATAAATCTTTGACTTTTCATATGGATTTATGCTTCTACTAAAACTGTTGACACTTGTTTTGCAATTCCAAGTTCTTGCCATGACCACCCCTTTCGTTATAGTGGAGGAAGGTGAATTCAAAGAAACCAATATGTCTGATTCTTAATATATTTAAACAAATATTCGAATTAATAAGGGAAATATAAGCAGCAAAACTCCCATATTTCAGGAAAAATAGATAGGAAGTTGCAAAGGGATTTCGAACAACCTGCAATCATACGGACGTTGGGAGTCTGCTTCTCAATAAACTAATAATCAATGAACTAATTTATATGAAATTTTGTCATGAAACAATAAACTAAAATAAAATTTCACCATATATACAAATTTATATGCAAAATTAAAGATTAATTGGATTCTAAAGGGTACAAAACAGATTGTTATTTACTCATATCAAGAAACAGCAGGTTGTCCAATCAATATGCAGATTTAGTGACATTGACAATGACCAAACCAAAAGCACCCTTCTAAAAGTTGTCCAAGGTTCAGTAGATGTGTCATCGAACTGAAAGGCTGCTTTTAAGTTGTTCAATCCAAGTTGCTAAGAAATAATTCGAGAAGAAAGAAGAAGAAACCCCAAGAAGCCATTTTGACTTGCGGATCACAAAGATGGGCACCAAGCAATCTCTTGATTAGGGTTGAATATGATTAGTAGGGTGTACTTATTAAAATTATATTTGTTTAACAATTTCATATATCCTTTTTGGTCATTTTATATTAGGATAAATCAGTAATTCAATAAATACTTTTGTAGTATGGTGTACTCAGTTAATTTTAGGGTTCGTTTAGCAGCACTCAAAAAATTTCATTCAAAAACAAATATCAAGGTTCACATCTTCTGTTAGGATATCAAATAACCATTCCGTACCAACATGATCTTAAATATGACTACCCCTCGTCTAGTTACGAATCTGGCAACAGCATGTGCTGCCTTGTTACAAAAACGAGGAGAGCAAATGTAAAGAGTACTTTGTTAAACTAGGTAACACACTGTAGAATATCAAAAAGGATGCCTTCAATGTCTGCACCTGGTTCACTCACCATTCAGCATCGTAATACACCGTAGCGCATCAGATTCCACGACCACATTCCAAAAACGCATACGATAACATACCATCAAAGCAGCTCAAATCGCCAAAGCTTCTACCATATGTGCGGAGGAGCCGTGAAGTCCACCCTCACCGCCTGCTCCTATTAAGAGCCCAAAATTATCTTTAAGAACCCAGCCCACACCTCCTCGCTGGGATTACGCAGTCCAAGCAGCGTCGCAATTTATTTTCACCATACCAGCCGGTGGTTTGTGCCATCCGACGTGTGGGGAAGGCGCAACCCCGGCCAACGTGGTGGAAGGTGTCTGAGCAATGTGTTGCGCGTCTTGGAATTCAGCTACTTGATTTAGCAGACAACGAACCGCCTCCGCTTGATCCATTAAGGTCCCTTCAAATATGGCGAAGTGGCGGAACTATATGAGGGCCTGAAGGGGCCTGGCCCCTAAAAGTTAGACAATATTTGATATTTGGTCCTTTATTTCTACATATTTTAAAAAGTATATATTAATTTGGCTTGTGGCCCCCTCACAATAAAGAAAAGATGTGTTTCTCTTTCCAAATTAAGTATATATAATAATCACCACTTGATCAAAGGTTGTGAACCTTTCTAGACCCACACGACAGGTTTTTTCATTAAGTTTTTCAACTTAATAATAGCTTTGGTTTCTCAAAAATTAAATATAATGTCCATCAATATATTAATAAAAAATTAAAGCAGCCAATCAAATAAAATTTCAAAAAATATCATTTATCAAATAGGAAGTAGACTTTTACCCAAATAAAAAAGGATTGGGATTTTATTTTTTATTCAACATTTTGAGAGTGACGTCGTTCGACTTCCAGAGTTCGAAAACTTGTAAACAATTTCTGATCTATCTCAATGGATGGTAACGACTAGAAAATCAACGACATATCCACTTGTTTATAAAGTGGTTGTGCTTGTGCTTGTGCTTACTCTTCCTGTTTCTACAACAACTACAGAGCGATCATTTTCTGCTATGCGTATAGTAAAAACTAGGCTTCGTAACAAGATGGAAGACGAATTTCTCACAGACTCTTTGATTATGTACATCGAAAGAGAAATTGCAGAAAAGTTAGCATTGACTCAATCATAGATGGTTTTCGATATATGAAAGAACGACGAATGTTATTTTGATGCCCAATTGAATAAATAATTATTTTCTGCCTTTTATTTTTCCAAACATTGTTAAGGTTGAAAATTTGAAATTTTTTAATGTTTTGTTTGGTTTATATGTTGGCCCCCAACACATAAATTTCTGGCTCCGCCTCCAAAGGCAAACATTTGTATTGCCTCATGCGCTCGTTCATCGCCCTTGACAAAATTGACCATAAACCGCCAAATTGAGATAAAGTCACCTCCTTCCAGTCGATGAACATCCAGCTGAAGAGGGCATGCAAACCAAAATACACAAGCAAACTCCCATTTAAAAAACAAATCAACCTCGATCTCCTCATGCAAGCTACAGAGTCCACATTCTCCTGTACAAGAAACCTTCCACTTCCTCAGATTATGCCGTAATGCCAAGGTGTTCCTACTACACCGCCACACAAAGGCATGAATCTTAGGTGGAGCCGCAAGACTCCAAACAGAAGGCCAAACATCATTCCTTTGATGCGTGCTGCTTGTCTCCCCTTCTCAATTGCGACCCAATTCACCATTACGTTGTAAATGACGAGCCAGTTCATAACCAGACTTCACCACTTATCTCCCATGCTTGCTAAAATGCCAGATAAGTTTATTTGGGCAGCCCCATCGACTAATGGGCATACTCAAAATGTGCTTAGCCTCGTCCGGATTAAAACACCGGCCTTAGTAACAGGGTCAATAAGTTCATCCACCTTTGTTGGCATATCAGGGTGTCACGATAGAGGTCGAAAGGCATGCGGGGTAGGAAGCCACGAGTCCTTCCTGATATGTATGATACTCCTATTTCCAACTCGCCATCGCAATCCAGCTTCCAAAATTCATCTTCCTTGGATAATACCCTTCCATCCCCCCACAAAGAGAGTTTACCACAGTGTGCATTGAGGAAAGTATTACCCGCAAAATACTTATCATGTAGCACTCGTGCTAATAATGATTCAGGGTTGCGTAAGATACGTCATCCAATCTTAGCCAGTAAAGCTAAATTAAAGCATCGGAGCTCACGAAAACCAAGCGCTCCCACCTTCTTTAACTGCGTCAACTTCTCCCAACTAACCCAGTGGATCCCTTGTCGCTCTTTTTTAGTTTTCCACCAAAACCGTGCTATGGCACTATCGATTTCTTTACACAAAGTCATTGGCAGCTTAAAGCAAGACATCGCAAAGCAGTGCATGGCCATTGCTACAGCTTTAATGGGAACCTCCTTGCCTATAGGCGACAAGAATTGCTATGCCCATCCATGTAGCAGACTATCCAACTTCCTCCGCACATCGTTAAAAAAAATTTTCTTGGAGGCCCCAAAATCGGCCGTGATACCCAGGTAGCGTCTAAACTCATTTCGGCTCGAAACCTTTAGGATGGACTCCATTTTATTTCGCAATCTACCAAGACAAGTCCGACTATAATAGATTGAGCTCTTATCAAAATTCAAGCACTGCCCAAAGCCCGCTCCGTAACAATTCAATATATGAAGAAGACAAGCTACCTCCCTTTCATCAGCTCTGCAAAATACAACTGAGTCATCAGCAAATTGTAGATGACTAATACACACCCCTCCTTGTCGCACCTGGATTTGCATGGCTTACCGAACTTCATAGGATTTTATCAACGTTGTTATACCTTCAGCACAGATAAGGATTAAGAACAGGACAAAGGGTCACCCTGGCGTAATCCTCTCGTAGGGAAAACTTGGCCCGTGGCTATACCATTAATCAGGACACTATACAACACAGTAGATATACAGGTAGGGTAACAGGTTGTCAATAAATCATGAAAATATGAGATTGCAATTCGTTGAATATCTGCTTCTTATTCCATCCAAACTCCGTCGCAATCTTCTAGCCCCCGTATATGATTTTGTCGCCGCCTGGTTACCATCTTGGAATGGAAAAAGCGGGTATTTTTCTTTCCTTCATTCAACCACTGTACACGGGACTTTTGTTTCCAAAACAACTCTTCCTCCGTTAAAGCCCCTTTAAGCTTCTTTTCAAGGGCCCTCACATGGCCTCCATCAAAGGTAAGAGCCTGATAAGCATGTCACAACTGATCACGCACCATATCAATCTGAACCTTTGAATTACGTCCCTCTCTCTTCCTCCACTGTATAAGCCCTTGCCGCACCCACCCCAACTTGCCAAATATCTGGTACCCCATTGACCCTGTAAACCATTTTTGCCAACGCTCCTTTACTAACTCTTTGCATCGCTCCTCCTTGCCCCACCTCAAATCATAAACAAAACGACTCTTTCACCTAGTATGGGTGGGATGAACTGTGAGTAGTAGAGTTTCATGATCAGAACCCCGCAAGATTTGGTGCGTCACCCTAGCCTTGGGGTATAGTTCCAGCCACTTGTCTGAAGCTAAACCTGTTTGTACAATATTTGGTAAAATGCCAAAATTGGTATCCTTTAAACTTTTACAGCAGACCCAGGCCCAACTTCAAATAAAAGGGCCCTTCTGTCTTTAAAAAAAATCTTATTCCACCTGAAGCCCATAAGTTAAGAGGCCCATACCTTTTTTTCCAAAATATCCCAAATTAGACCCACCACTTCAGAAGTGAGTTTGGGCAGGTATGACTCACGTAAAAGCAGGATTGGATTTTCTCACCATTAAGAACGAAGTGACTGGCGTCTCTTAATAGAAAGCATGCCAGCCGTCTGACGACCAAAAAGGAGCAAAAGCCGTTGATCTTCCACTCTTTCAGACTGAAGAAGCTCACAGGTCCATCCCCTCAGAACCTACCTTCATCCGAAATATCCTAGTTATTTTATTCAAGGACCAGCTCACGAGGATAAAGTATTCAGACATACACCCAAGTTTCTTTCCCATACCGCCATTACTGAAGATATTCGCCTATAAATATGGAAGCCTCACAGTAGCGCTCGAGGACTCTCTCTCCAAAATCAGACTCAACGTCTATAACTTGAAAAACCTTCAAGCCTTCAAATAGCCTGCTCTCTTCAGATAACCAGTTGACAACTCCTGCGTTTATCTTTCATTACTTTGCCATCCTCTTGGTATGATTTTTGTTTAAACATTCGGGCTAGCTACCTTGTAAAATCAGCCTTAAACTTGTAATAGATTGGATAGAGAAATCTCCAATCATTTTGTTATGAAGTTTCTTTACTACTGTAATATGCCTTTTCTAAACTAAATAGAGAAATCTTTAGTTTTTTTGCTACAATCATCTATCATGCCTGGATTGGATAGAGAAATCTCCTTTACCAGGGACTTTACTCTCAATGCAATTTAAATTACTCGCGTGTATTATTTCTACTGTTTATTTATCTTGAACTTTATATTTCCCGCGCTTTAATTTCAAGTTATCATGCCTGGATTGGATAGAGAAATATCCTTTACCAGGGACTTTGCTCTCAATGCAATTTAAATTGCTCGCGTGTATTATTTCTACTGTTTATTTATCTTGAACTTTATATTTCCCGCACTTTAATTTCAAGTCCTTAACTTAAAAGTAATATTGTTGTTTACTGTTGGACAGGCCCGAATAAAAGGGTTTTTAGGTCCGAAGCTAGGGTTTCTTTAAGCCCGAATCTTCATATTTAGGCTCGAAATGATCAGAATCATGGGCCCGAATCAAGGTTTTTCGAACCCACTCAAGGGATCATTAACCTCAAACTTGGTTTTTCTATTTGGCTAGGTACCACTCGTATCCTCCAAGCCACAAACGCACGATTGAAAGAATATTGAAGTCCTCTTCATTGAGGCATAGAAAAGAACTCATTCGAGCCAGTACCCCACTCGAAGTACAATGGTTTGATCAAGAAGTCCAGAGAAGGAGCGCAAATCCATCAGAGCACCATCTACAACTCACATACCAGGTCTACTGGGCTGGTCTTATTCCCAGTAGTGGCACGCCTGCATTCACAATTCTAGTCAGGTTCGGAGGAGGTTTTCCGCCATCATTTCAACCTGATTCAACTTTCAATTTTGTACAATCCCTTCAACTCCAATCGGCACTCCAGTCAGGAGAGGATCAAAGCGGACCAGACGGGCCGTCTTGTTGCCGAGACCCGGCTCTCGAGGCACGAGGAGGACAGCCCGACCCAAGGTTTCCTTTTCTGCACCAACAAAACCTCTATCCAATCTCTCTTGAATGAGCTTGCTCTCCCTTCTATTTCGCCAAGTAAAAGGATACCCGTCAAAACCAAGAGCATAAAATCCGAAAGAAACGCCCGAAAGGCTGCCATACTTTGCTCAGTCCTTGGGTTGCCCCCTCCTTCTCCATACTATACAGGATATCATTAAAATCACCCACAACTACACACGGTTCAGTATATCTAAGAATCCGCTCACTGAGGGTATGCCGTTGTCCGCGACGAACCCTTTCATCCGTACTAGCATAGATAGACAATAGACGCCACTTAACTTTCTTTTCGTCATTATGGATCACTACCTCAATTCAAAACTCCGCATATTTAACTAATTCAATATATATGGTGCCCATATTTAACTAAGTTCACGTGGTTCTACAGCAAAAGAAAATTCCAAACCCAACTGTCTTTTTAAAAAACTATAGCGATGACTTCTAGTTTTGGTTTCTAGAAGGACCACCATTTTGGGAGTATGGAGCTTCACTTGCTCCTTTAAACTGGAAACTGTCATACCACCCCTAATACCCTGACAATTCCAGACAAAGATCTTCGTGGCGACCGTGGAGACCCGTCAAGGCCGGTCTCCACTGCCTGTTCATAAATATAATTGGAAAGTACTCAACTTGTGCAACTTCCCCCCGTACGTGATGTCTCATTATCCTCCTCATCAAGAGTCATTCGAGGGTGTTTACCCATATCCTCGCGACCCTCATCCTTACCTCTCTTCCCTTTTCCTGCCACGATGCCTCCAGAATTGGCATGCAATTTCTCAATAAGAGGCCCACGGTGAAATGGCTCTGAATCCTAGGATAAACCCAAATACTTTGTTTCCCTCTTGAGCTATCCTAGACCCCTTATCACTTGGGGGAATCCTAGGACTTGCATCAACCTCCACTTCAATGTCTTATTCGTTTAAGTCAATATTACGCCCATCCTCAGCAGATACCGTCAAGCCATGAGTCCACGTAGCTCGGTCCCCTTCCTCTATTGATCCAGTAGTGGACAAGGCATCATATGCTGGCTCCACATCAATATGCCGTGTAGTGTAGACCTCACCCCCTGTCCAAGTAAAACCGCATCCCAGGCTTGTTCAAGAACTTGGCGGCTGCGCTCTTCCTCCTCTCACCGCCTTCGAATAGTCTCCGCCAATGTTGTGCGACTGCACCTAACTGACACTATAAATGAGCGTTGTTCTCAAACTCCTCGCCTTTTTTGCGCTCCCCCCAGTTGGATCTTCACAATCGTTGCTCTCCATCCGTCTCAGAGCCCCAATATGCACCCTTCTATGCACTAGTGCGCTCTCTCCCTACACTCCCGCCTGCTTCCGTCCAAGTTCCAAAACTAGACTGTGGTTGAGACCTTCTCAACAACGATTTAAGAGGTCTGCCACATATGACCTCTAACACTTCCAGTCTTGCATATGCTTTCAGGGCCTCTACCCAATTGTCAGGTGCAAGCGACCCCTTTGTTTTCTCCAAGTAGATGTGGCTAGGATGTCCCAAACAGCCACAAAGGAAGCAATATTCGGGGAGGTACTCATAACAAAAACTGATCCACTTTGACCCTTCCTCCGGGAACTCAACAAAAGTGCCTCTCATAAGGGGCTGCTCATTATCAAACTTGACTCGAACCTTTGCAAAACGCCCCACACAATCTTCCCCATCAAATTGGTCGACTTCCAAAACAAATCCCACTAGGCCTCCAATTTTCTTCACAACCACACCGTGATATTCAAAGGAGGGATCCCGTGCAGTTATACCCAAAAGACTCCTGTAGTGAGTTTAACCGATCACCCATCACATCCTAGGCGTACCTCGAGTAAGACTAGGGCATTGCGAAAGTTCCAAGGTTCCATGTCCAAGACCCGAGCCATATCACATTGATTTGCGAAACGTACCAAGAATCGCTTCTCAGCAAACTCCTTGATTGATACTTTGGATGTCCCCTTCCACAAGCGGGAGAATACCCAGCGAACCCTTCCTTGGGAACTACTTTCCCCGTCAAAACCTTTGCTACAAGAGTATACCGGTTTCCCACCAGACAATTCCCAACTTCCTCCTCTATACGTATCCCATGTCTTTCTCTGTCTGACAGACATAGGTTAGCCCCAAACAGTTCCTCAAGTTCCTCTATTCTGCCGTAGTACCCTTAGCCCATCATCTCTCGTATCCACTTTCAGCGTGAGTCACACATAAAACAACCGCCAAACCCTAGAGAAACCCTTGTTTAGTCATTCATTTTTGTGTCATTTCCTTATTTTTGTTAAATTTATCCACACCAATTATGTCACATCCTGGATCGGCTCCGCCGTAGCACAATATTGTCCGCTTTGGGCCCCGTCCTCACGATTTTGTTTCTTGGAACTCACGAGCAGCTTCCTAGTGGGTCACCCATCCTGGGATTACTCTAGCCCAAACTTGCTTAACTTCGGAGTTCCCATGGAATCCGAAGCCAGTGAGCTCTCAAAAGGCCCTCAAAAGGCCTCGTGCTAGATGGAGGTGGGCATGCACATATAAGGCACATCACCCTCTCTCCGTTGGTCAATGTGGGATGTTACAATCCACCCCCTTTAGGGGCCCGACGTCCTCGTCGGTACACTCGCACCACACGGCAGAGTGGCTCTGATACCATTCTGTCACATCCCGGATCGGCTCCCCTGTAGCACGATATTGTCCGCTTTGTGCCCCGCCCTCACGATTTTGTTTCTAGGAACTCACGAGCAACTTCACAGTAGGTCACCCATCCTGGGATTGCTCTAGCCCAAACTCACTTAACTTCGGAGTTCCCATGGATTCCGAAGCCAGTGAGCTCCCAAAAGGCCTCGTGCTAGATGGAGGTGGGCATATACATATAAGGCACATCACCCCCTCTCCGTTGGTCGATGTGGGATGTTACAAATTATATGATTTTGTCTTACAGAATATTTCTCACAATTTCCCTTACTACATTAAAAATACCTCTAGCTGAAGGTAATACTATTATTATGTTTATGTTCGTAAATACTTAAAACTCTTATTATTTCTCAGTGAGCATTATATGCAATCTTAGTCACATAAATCCACCATACAATTAAGTTTTATCAATCTCTTTGGTTAAATTGTTAGATAATTGATTAAACAAGCATGTCTCTAGTTTTCGTTCAAAATTTCCACATTTTTCTAATAATTTTCATGGTTTTTCATCAATTTTTAATGATATCGATGCTTTCCCGATATTTCTATTGATATTTCCGCATTTTTGGACCACTGATATTTCCCAAATTCTTGATATTTAATTCCTTGATTATACTTGAGAAGAAGAAGAAGAGGAAGCAATAGACGGATGAAGAAGATGAAGCAGCTACAGCTAAAATGAATTGTATGCAATGAGGGGTGACTGAGATTTTTCTAAATAAAAATTTTGGATGGCCAAGATTAATTTGTTAGTTGAGTCAATAGTCAACAGTTAATATACGATGAACACAATGAATAGCTAAGATTTGGTAGGTGTTGACCGCGCAAATCTCACGGCCTAGTGAACCGGGCCGAGTGAGTCTGCGTCAACACGGGTCGTCCTTCTTTGGTCGGGGAATGCGATTGCGCGGGCGTGCCAGCACGGTCTACCGTGCATTGATGAGTGGTTTTGAGCGGGCGGGTGATTTGGAGCGCGCCCGAGTGTTTCTGACTTCTAATCGAGAGACTGTGACCGAGAGAGGAACTGATCTCAGTCGCAAGGTTCACAGTCTGAGCTACAAGGCCGTTGGTGGCGGTGTTGATGGTGGAAATGATGGTGGATTTGGGTGGTGCTCCAGCGCTTCGCCGGGTGGCGAGAGGCTGTATGATATATGAAATGAACGGAAGAGTAACAAAGGGTGGTGCTCCGGCGCCTCGAAAGATCGAGGGTCATGTGATATATTGATGAATGGAAGTTTCTTACAATCTACCACTACTCCTAGAAAAGCAAGTAAATGTATTGAAAGTGCGTTACAGGAATGTAAATGACAGAAAAGATAAATTTGCTCTGAGAGAGGCTTGTGTGGTGTTGAACCCCTTGAATGTTGTTTGAGCCCAGTACTTATAGGAAGAGCCTTGGAGGAGGGAATGGGGCCACAACCCGTATAATGTGGCTTGATTGGAAAGAGTAGGTGGCCTGGACCCGAAAAGCATGGTGGTGTGACCGCCGTGAGGCCTTGGTGGTCTTTCTGCCGCAGCTGCTGGGCCGAATTTTATGCTTAGAGAAGTATTTAATTCCTTGATCTCTGGTTGGTAAGGGAGCATTTAATTCTCGAGATTTGGGGGCATAATCTCACCAAGTTGACTTCATTTGTACTGTGATTTGATCGACTGACATGACTACTAATCTCTTTCTCTCTCCACGTGCGCCAAAAATCCACTGATTGGGACAGGTGTGACTGCCATAGCCCATTACTTATTAATGAGCCATGGGGGCCACTTCTGAGCAAATGGTAGATCAACGTCCCCTTTATCTGGGCGAATGGCAAGGCTTGGCCGATGTCCTCGTTTGAAGCCTGCCATGGCCGAGGGCATTCTTCCTTTCTTGGTCTCTTTGCCCACTCGGCGCTCATTCTTCGAAGAGTAAACATAAGTCTTCGAAAAATGAGTGCTTTGGTCGAGGATTTTCTTATTTGGTCGGCCAACATGGGCCGAGGTTTTTCTCATGCGTAAATAGTAGGTAAGATTCAATAGTCAAAACTCAACATAAATGGATGACTTGGATGACTTGGGTAGGTGACTCAACAGTCAACATCCCACATTCAACCGTCACTATCTAATCGTCACTATTTCGCTACATGGCACCTGATCACCCCTCAACCAATTTGGTCATGCCACATGGTGAAATGTTACTGCCTTGTCACTGCCGTGCAAGCACCAAAAGGATGCTCCAGATTGGGCCACGTGTCACTTCTTAATAAATTAATTATTATTTATATTTTCTAATACTTGAAAATTTCACCAAAAATAGCTCTGGACTCTAAAAAATGCTACGGGCTCATAATCACGTTTAGGGGTGGGCATCAATCCGGCCGAACCGATTATATTGATTTGGTTTTGACCAAAGAAAAAGTCAACTATTTGAAAAACTGAACCAAATCGGTTTGGTTTGGTTCAACTGCAGTTTGGGAGTTTTGTAAACTGTCCTAGACCAAACCGGACTGATTATAAATCAATTTATTATTTGTTTAATTTAATTTACATGTGGCAAGGCTTGAGTGGTTATTTGAAAAATGTACCATGTACCCTTCGACACCTAATTGGACTCCAAAACTAAAACTCACGAACTCTACTCTATCTCTCCTCTCTTATTCCTTAATTTCCTAACCCTAGCCGTAACTCCCTATCCCTCTCAGGCTCTCACTCTCATTCTCATTCAACCTCAAGGCTCAACTCCATCATCGACCACCAGGTTCAACCCCAAAGCTCAACTCCTCCTCCTCCACCACCATCTGTAGATTCTACTTCACCCACTTCCATCAAGAAGGCCAGAGGCTGACCACCTCATTCTAACAAGAAGCAACAATTGGATGCTTTGGATAAAGCTTCTTTCTTTTTATTATTCTAAATGGGTTTTCCTTAAATCCTTTGAATCTTATTGGGTTTGCTTTAATTTTTTGTCGGTTGCGTTTTAAATATGCGTTGTTCTGAGTCTTTGATATTGCTATTGTTTTTCTTTTGTGTTAACCCTTGTTTGTCGCTTGGTGATTTTTCAATGTTTGAGTGAGCCATTGGGTTTTAATTTAAGGCAACAGTGGCTTTGACTTATTCCCATTCCGGGATCAACTAAGTTCTATTTTTATGTACTTATAAACCTCGTCAAACAAAGAGAGAAGACACACATCATCAGACATTAAACCTATTTTTTGTCTTGCACTTTTCTTTCCCTAGACTTATGATTTTACTTTTCAAGCACTTAGTGTAGCAAGTTCTTCCTTTTCTTAGTGTAAGTTTACTTTCTTGCAATTTACATTATCTGGTCTTTTAAATTCAAGTCTATTTAATTGCTTTACTTTTCATTGTTATCACATTTTCATAAAGTTTAACTTTCAAGTTTAATTTAGTTTATCATCCTTATCATTCTTATTTCGTTGTTGCTTTATTTTACGTTTATTTATCACTTTGATATATTTTATCAAACTTTAACTATCGTCTTTTAGTTTAAGGGAGCTGATTTTCCCACTCCTCTTTCATCCACTTACACTCCCTTTGTTAGAAATTGTATGTTCTCACTCCTCTTTTTTCCGCTTACACTCCCCTTTTGTTATAGTAAAAACTATTAAAAAATAAAAGGGAGTGTAAGTGGACAAAAGGGGAGTGGGAAAATCACCACCCTAGTTTAATCACGTCTTTAATTTATTTGCATTGTTTTTACTAAAAAAACTTAAAAATTACAAAAACATTCAATACGAAGCCTAACCATCCTTGAGCTAGAGGAAGTGAAAGAACCTAGGCCAAGAGGAGGTTAATTGCTTGTCCGATCAATCACTTGATCAGACATCAGAAGCGCAACATATCCATCCAACCTATTTGGTGGCTTGGTGGTGGCACGCCTACTCAACTTGAAGAATAAGGACCAAAAGTTCATTACGTCGGCCACCTCGGCCGAAAAGAGGGAAACATAATTTGGCACGCCTAGTGGGACCACTAGGTTTTGTATGGTCGTAAACACTAGGAGGAATCCTAGAAGAGATCAAGATTTTGAAGAGTCTAGACTTCGTTCGGAATCAGAGACAAGCATGGCCGGTTCACTTCCCATGAACACTTACCCACAAAATATGCTGAACACTCAATAAGGCCAAAATGGCCTCCTCGACCACGTGTTGGTAGAAGATGGTACAGAAGTCACTAGAGGACTAGTCTTGAGGCCAACTCCAGCCACTTCGTTGGAAATCCAACAACTCATCCATGCAATGGAGATGTTGAACAACCTCAACCATCAACGAATGCAAGAGGCGGCTTAAACGATGGCCCAAACAATTTCCCAAGCTGAAATGCCTCACTAATTTAGGCCCAAAGTTAGGTGCAGCTAAGGTGAGACACATGGCTCAAGGGAGATGTGGAATACAAGGCTTATCAACTGGTAGCTGTATATTAAAGTGCTCCTGAGATAGTACAAAATGATATGTAACTATGCACTGATCATTTGGTAATGCAAAGATTTTTTTAATGTAAGGTTATGTTTATAAGCTTATATGGATTATATGGTTAATGCAAAGGTTTTGTATGTTGTAGGGAGGTGGTGAATGCAAAGGATTTGTATGGTGTGATGAGGTTGACATGAAAAGGTTTAGAGACAAAGATACCATAGCAAGGGGCTCTCCACGAAGGAAAGAGAATCAATCAAGGGACTTGGTGGTTGAAGCTATGCAGCTACAAGTTCCAGATATTGTGAATTTGCTAAAAGGAATAAAAGACATGCTATTGATCATTTGTATTTTGATTGCCGTGAATGTAGTTTTCAATTTGGTAAATAAATGAGCTGAAAAGTAGTCCTTGTTGAAACTATGCATTAGTTGTTGTTTGAAAGAGCATATTTTGGATCCAAATATATCCATGAAATGAGCTTTTAAATTACATGATTGTAACTTGTTCATACTCCAAAAGCATTGTCATGATTCAACTTGAAAATGATACAATTGTAACAAAATCATAAACAAATCAAATTAACCGAAGACTGAGTGCATTTGCATTCATTCACCAACCTATCTAGAAAGTTCAAAATAGCAAACGTGATAAAGGCATTACACAAACTTTGGCCACGCTACATGTAATGAACATCATTCACTAACCTGCCTTTATAGTAACTTTTGTGTTATGAACTTAAGTGCACATAAGTTCATTCGACAGCAGTTAATACAAAATTTACTATTTCCTATATAGCATTACACAGTGTTGGCCAAGCTTCACAAAATAAGAGCAGTATATATCTCAAAAGTCTACATAAAAAAACCCTAAGTTTCCACTGGATATCCTTGCTTTCTGGTCTTCCGCTTCCTTGAATTGGATTTGCCTTGCTTTCCATAGGTTGCCTTTCCAATTGGTTTCCATGGAGCTACATTTGAAGAACCAATCTCAATCCTCGTTGAAGTAGAAGATGTAGCTGAAGCATATGCAGTCCTACTGACATTTGGAGTGATAAAAGTTCCACCATTAGGACCTAAGTGTATGGTGGGTTGGGCAGGTGGAGGTGGAGGACACTGCAATTGGACATTAACATTTAATCGAACCAAAATTGTAAGTTTAAACATGAAGGGAAAACATGATTAAAAGATACTAATAAATGTCTTACTGCTACAACATTAAAATATCTTCCAGGTTTCTTCAACTGTATAGGATCACGCTTAGTATTTTGTCTCTTAGTAATCAACACAACATATCAATCAAGAACATGATCAATGTAGCACTTACTGGTAGCTTAGGAATCCTTTTTCTTCTTTGCTGATTAACAGTTAGATGTGGTGTTGTCTGGGTTACATTTGCAGGGGATGTGCCACTGCTTGGCTGGCTTTTAGTTGCATATCGTTTGTCAACATATTCTCCTTTGGGATGAGCCCTTGGTTGATTTTTACAACTCCTCTTGTTGTGTCCCTTTTGCCAGCATCTTTGGCATGTTATTGTGCCACCCTTCCTTGTCAGCTTTACTTGCCCAAATTTTTTATCTTTCTTTTACATCTCTGCATCTATGACAATCCTCATTTTCTTGGGCCTTCCAGGCTATTTTTTTTTTCCATTGGAGGTAGTGGTGGAATCTGAGTTGTCTTTGGCCACATATCAACACCCTTAACATGGTGAATAATAGGCTCATAAGCCCTCATATATGCCTCATTGGTCTAGTATGGGTCCACATATACCTCAGCATCTTCTTTATTTCGAAAAATGGCAGCAACAACATGGTGGCATGGAATGCCAGTGAGATTCCATCTATTGCAGCTACATGTTCTTCTGCTCAAGTCCACAACATATTGGTCTGTTATTGTTTCCCCCACTTGGAACAACCAATTACCAGAGTACATTGGCACATATTTCCTAGCCAATGTCTTGAACTTATCTAATTTGTTATGAATTTTTGGACATATTGGCTGCTCATGCCTCCTTATAGAATCCCTATTCACTTGTAACCTTCTCATGATGTTACACCTAATCATTTCCAACATAGTGAGGATAGGTTTGTCCCTTGCTTGAATAATCCATGCATTGAAAACATTCACACAGGTTATTCAATAACATATCACACCTAATCCTTGTACTGAATGTATGCCTAGCCCACTTGTTTGTATCCTTGTTCCTCAACCAATGATATGCAGCATCACCACCTTCTAATTGCCTCATCTTGTTCATCTCACACTCAAATTTTGCCACATTTGGTGCTCTAGCAGCATTCCACAATAAATCTTTTCCCTTGTTGAGTGTTTTAAAATTTCCATAAAGGGGTCTAACTGTTATACTCTTGGATTAGGCTCACACTAGGCTCATATCTTAGAATATTATATGATATGTATATTTTAATTTCCAATTATTGTAAGGGCAATTTGCTAGAAGTGCTGATGTCGCAGACTCACACTTTCTCCATTTCGAGTTGTATTAAACTATCTTCCTTTCCATTTGGAAGGAATGAATGAAAACGAATCCTTTACAATTTTGCTTTTCTCTGTCTTTTCTCCCTTTTTACTCTCTGGTCCTAATAACTGGTATCTAGAGCCAAACACTCTTTTCCCATGGGCAAGAGCAAAGCTTCTGCCTCCGTCGTGGCACCGGAGCTTGCTGACACCGATTTGGAGCTTGAATTGCAGCAAGAACAAATTATCACCCAACTCAATGACTTCCATGATACGGTGGCGCTGATGGCAGAACAACAAAATGGCCTCCACACCAACGTCACCTGCATTCAAAATATCCTCTAGGCCATCAAACGTAGCAAGCCACCATCCAACAAATACTCATTGATGAGCTTCAGGCTCTTAGATCTGGACCCGTTTCATAGATACCATTGGGTTCCATTTTGATCCAACGGAGCCCTACCTACCACCGTCCTCTCTATTCCACTCCACGGCCCTCACCCTCCATGAGTTTCCCCTCTCACGCTTCACCTTCGATTTCACTCCCACACCCATCCTTCTCTACACACCCATCCTTCTCTACGACCTCTACCCACACACCTCATCCCACGGCCTCGCTCCCACATACATCCTTCTCTACGATCTCCACCCACCCACCTCAGCCCACGGCTACTCACCTCCCTCCTTTCCCAGCCCATTTTCCCTCTACCCACTGTATCCAGTCTCACTTTCCCCATATTTCTAACACATTTCCTCATGGGTCCTCTGCTTCTAGTGGGTCCAAATAGTTGAAATTGTAATTAACTCGCTTCTATGGCGAAGACCCATATGGATGGCTTGCTATGGCGGAGGAATTTTTGGAATACTATGAGGTTGAACCCCACCGTCGGGTTGTGGTGGCTGGAATGCATTTGGGTGGTGATGCTGCTATCTGGCTTCGTTGGTACAAGGTCCGTTATGGCTATTCTTCATGGGCGCAATTTACTGAAATGCTCCTACAACGTTTTGGGCCTGGGGATTCTTTGGATTTCAATACGGCCCTCTCACACATCGCTCAAACAGGTTCAATTGAGGAATACGTAACCCTTTTTATTAAGTTATCTTGTCGGGCACCCAATTGGTCTGATGCTCAGCTTATGGGGGATTTCATTGGGGGTCTTAAGGAGTATTTATAGGATGATGCTTTGGCACAAGGACCAACAACGTTGGCACGTACGATTGAATTGGCTCGCATATATGAACACAAACAACTTCGTCGTCGTAGCTTTTCCCGTTCCAATTTTGGGCGGTCTACACCACTTTCCCTTTCTCCTAAGCCTACACTTGTTCCCCCTCCTCCCAGTTCCTCAGCCAGCCTACCTTCCCAACCCAAACCTATCCATTGCACCAACCAAGCCGAGCTACAAGAGTGGAAAGCTAAGGGGCTCTGTTTTTATTTTGATGAGTTGTATAAGCCAGGGCATCGTTGTGCCAAACAGCATATTCTCATACTTGATTCGGCGAACGTGCATGAGGAATTTTCCCCTGAAATTGCGTTCACTACTATTGAGAGTATGGGGGATGTGCCGCTTTGTAACAACCCGAACTAAAATAATATAATTAATTAATAAAGTATGGAATTAAAAATTTTATCATATGAGTTAAGGGTAAAATGGTCAATTTTAGTTGGGAAAAGAATTTCAAAAATTGAGTTGCATCGTTGCTTCCGGCTCGTCGATACGAGTTCGTAGACATGTGGCACGCTCAATTCTGAGTTGTAACGAACCCGTAAATCTCTGAAAACCAAAAGGGCATAACGGTAATTTTAAGATTTCCTGGAAAACCCCTAAAACCCCCAGCCCAGTCAGCGTCGTCAACCCCCCTTCTCTCTCCTCTCTCCCGACATCTCTCTCTCTCTCTCTCTCTCTCTCTCTCTTTCCTTCTTGAAACCAGTGGCGTCGACGCAGTTTCCGATGCCGTCCGGCCATGACAACTGTTAAGACCGGTCCCAAACGAACCAGCGCAAGCTCCTCTTCTAAACCCACCCCCTTTTCCGGTCCGCAACTGCGAGGAATGGCGACAGTAACGACTGGTAGTTTCACCAGTTTTTCGGGGACACTTTCCAGCCATTGCCCTTGATCGAGTTACATTTCTTCATCCGTTCTTCGAGCTCTAGTTGTTTTGGTCGGTGGTTAGGATTATTTTGAGGTTTAGAAATGAATTCAAAAACCTAGAAAAAAAACCCGACTCTGTCTGTGTTTTTCGGCCAAATTGGGGGTCAAGCCTAGTACAAATGTTGCTCCCTTCGTGGTGCTCGTTCTAACGGTATAGGTATTGCCGGGTGTTTCGACAAATTTCCATCGCCAGCGCGTGTGGTGGCGCGTGGGCCCATGTGTGGCCGCCCATTTCATCCTAAAATGTTCCCCATGTCATCCCAAGCGTGACGGTATACTCGGATTTCAATTTGGTTAGCGTATGACAGATGAAAGGATATTACGCCTAATAGGCGATATCCGGGTTCAATATGTTTGGACCGTTGGATCGATTCCAATTTCAATAATATCGTTCCTCGTACTGCTAGGATCTTGTACGAGCTCATGGATCGAGAATCGGAGTCCGAGATACTCCGGATCAATGAGACTAAGGTTAGGCAAAACTATCGTCGTCTGATCGTACGATTGGTTTAGATCCAATCGCTCAATCGAGACGAAACTTTCAGGACATGATCAATAGAATTTGTCAAACCTATAGGAACTTCCAGATTGGAAATCAGAGGTCGTGGGCCCGATTGACCAAAAATAGGAAGTTTGACCAAACCGTTGACCACGGGTCTTGTGAGACCATCCCGTCCTTTGGAAAGTACTAGAATGGCCTTAGGACTTGTGGAATGTTTATGTTTTGTGTTTTAATATTGAGATTTAAATTATTGTTAAATGTGATTATCAGTTGTTATATTAATATATGGAGTTTATATATTGCTTTAATTATTGAATTATCAGACGTTTTGATATTGGAATATTGTGGATGGGTTTGGAAAATATGCTTATAAGAGTTGTTGTCTTTCTGTTGTTTAAATATTTGGGTAGTGAGTACGAACGCTATTATTGTCGGGTTGGCTTTATATGTGGGGTTGGAGTCCTTGGACGTGTTGGGTTGTGAAACCGAGCCTTTGGGACTCGGCTTGGTTATGGGAAAGTGTTTGTGAGTTGGGTTGTGAGACATGGTTTGGCTAGGCCACATGTGGCGTTGGATTTTTCGGCGTGTGTGCCCATTTAGATACTTGTTACTTTACCCACACGTGGCGTTGGATTTTTCAGCGTGTGGGCTAACTTTACTACATGTGGCGTTGGATTTTTCCTATGTGTTGTAAAGGTTCGGGCACCTTTGGTCTAGTGTGTCGTAGGCCTTGAAGGGCAATCTGCGTGCTTATGACTTGGATTGGTTGAACCACACATGGCGTTGGATTTTCCGGTGTGTGGGCTCACTTTAATTTTGTTTACTGTTGCTTTACCCACACATGGCGTTGAATTTCCCGGCGTGTGGGTTTCCTTAGATATTGATTTCTAGTTACTTTATCACACGTGGCGTTGGATTTTCCGGCGTGTGGTAAGGAATCTGGACATGGTGATTTGCCATGACATGAATTGAGCTAGCTTTGCAGATGTCCGGTCAGGATCTTTCCCCAGCCACCTGCTCGATTTATCTATACAGGTGGTTGGCCAGTTTTCCCCTCCCTGGTTGCCTATAGTGATTTGCCGGTACTCGCATTGAGCTTGCTCTGCAGGTGTCCACCCAGGATATTGATTGCCACCCTGCTCATGTTATCTGCACAGGGTTGGTCAGGATCCTTAGCCACCTACCCGATTTATCTACACAGGTGGTTAGCCGGTTTTCCCCATCCCCCGGTTGCCTACGGAAAAATATCTCAGTTGCCTTTGGGCGAAATCATAAGTTCCACATACCCCTGGAGGGTGATCGCATGAGATGAGCTATGCCGATGGTTACTAGTATGATTTGAAAGTTATGAATTTTGGATTTGGTTTGTGTTGTTATGACAAATTAAAGAACATAATAGTCGGGTTATAAACGTAATGTTGTTTCAATTTTATATGAATTGTGGTTATTGTTACAAGAACTACATGTGGCTTGATCCCTCAGTAAGGGTACGTAGGCAACCTAGGTTAGCCTAGGTGTAGCCGCAAGATTTGGCCTATTTATTAGGTTTAGTTATGTCCAACTAGTACTCTTCTATTACCTTTGTTTATGTTTTCAAGTTATCCTGAAACGGTGCATGTTTTGATATGCTTGAGGTAGTTCGGTTTGAAGTACGTTTGTGAATTGGGAAATTTTCGGCTTCATGTTAATTGTCATTTTTAAACGAAGGGTTTACTAAAGTTTGGACTTCGTTGTTTGAGGTCGGAGGCCACTTTGTAATTTGTGTGTGCTATACCTTGTGTGTGCTGGCTGTTGGTGTATTTAAACTGTGTTTTTGACAGGTTGAAATTTTGGGTAAATGTCAGTTTTCAGGGGAGACTGCCAAAATTTCGGCAGAAGTCTCGATCCCTTCTTCTTAATCTTTCGGGTGAGGTGTAAAGTTAGTAGTGGGCCTGACATCAGTTGGTTGTCGGGAAGGTAACAGGATTCGACACTAGTTCCATAGGGGAATTCAGGTCAGGTCCTATCACGCTTACTCTCCACGTCATTACTGCCCCTAAACGTTCGCGTGGCAGAGCTATGCGTCTCCTGGGCTTAATTGGCAATTTTCCAGTGCAGGTCTTCATTGATTTTGGAGCGAATCAGAACTTCCTTTATCCTCGCATCGCCAAACATTCGGGTAAGCCCATTGACACCTCAGCCATTGACAAAGTCTTGGTCAATCTGTTTCCAACCAAGGCATTCTCTGCAATGTTACCGTGACGTTGCAAGGCTATACTTTTACGGCTGATTTTCCATTATTGGCAGTGGCTGGTTGTGAGTTGGTTTTGGGTGCAGCTTGGTAGGAAAATCTTGGTTTAATTGGATGGCATTTTAAACAAATGGTTATGGAGTTTCAGTGGTTAGGCCACAATTACAGACTCGTGGGTCAACAATATCCTTCTCCTAAGGCATCATTAGTTTACTTGATTTCGCACACCGACTCCGATGACCTTCGAGTACACTTGCTTGGGTCTACTCCTCCTGCCCCCTCATCCCAGGATGTTCACCCTTTTATTACTTCCCTGATTGCTTCTTATGCCACTATTTTTGCTACCCCCAGTGGTCTACCACCCTCTCGCTCCATCGACCACTGTATACCGTTATTGCCAGGGACGGAACCCGTGAATGTGCGGCCATACCGTTATGCTCATGTGCATAAGGCAAAAATTGAAAAACAAGTCGCCGAAATGTTGGCAACGGGGATTATTCAACACAGCTCTAGCCCTTTCTCTTCTCCTGTTCTTTTGGTGCATAAAAAGGAAGGTACATGGCGATTTTGTGTTGATTACAGCTGTCTGAATTCAGTGACCATCAAAGATAGGTTTCCAATTCCCATAATTGGTGGTGGTGGATCGCCTTTCTAAGTATGGTCACTTCATTCCCATTAAACATTCTTATTCGGCTGCCATGGTTGCAGATGTGTTTGTTGGCGAGATCTTTCGCCTTCATGGAATGCCTGCCACCATCATCACTGACCGCAATCCTATCTTTGTGAGTTAATTTTGGGAATCTATGTTTAAGATGCAAGGCACCAAACTTTGTCGGAGTTCCGCCTACCACCCTCAAACGGACGGGCAGTCTGAGGTCCTTAATTGCACCTTGGAACATTATGTGCAAAGTTATGTCAATGACAAACCCAAAGCTTGGGTCACTTGGCTTCCTTGGGCTGAGTGTTGGTATAACTCCACTTTCCAGCTCGTCATTCAAATGACTCCCTTTGAGGCCGTTTATGGATATCCCCTCCCACTATTTAAACTTACCTACCTGATTCTTCCCCTGTTCACTTGGTTGACACTACTTTGTGTGACCGTGATGCATTGCTTCATCTCTTGAGGGAGAACCTTCAGTTGACTCAAGAACGAATTTGCCATAATACAACTTCCAAACGTTCTGAGTGTGAGTTTCAGGTTGGTGATTGGGTCTTCCTTTGCCTCCAGCCATATCGCTAGACTTCTATTAGCAAGAACCATTGCCCCAAACTGGCCCCTCGTTATTACGGGCCTTATCAGATTGTGGCTTGCGTGGGTACGATGGCATATACTCTGGCACTTCCTCCTCATTCCCGTATTCATCCCACTTTCCATGCTCCTTTCTTGAAACCTAAGGTGGGTGCTCATGTCGTTCCATCTACCACACTCCCACCCATGTTTGCAACTGGCGAAGTTGAATGGACACCTGAACAGATTTTGCAACGCAAACTTTGCACCCGTAACAACACTGATATGAGCGTTGGCTTATCAAATAACGGGGCCTTCCAACCCATGACGCCACTTGGGAAGATGCCGCTACCATTCAAGACCACTTCCTTGACTTTTCAGCCTGCGGTCATGTCATATTTTAAGGGGGGAGGAATGTTACATTCTTGGGTTGGGCTCACACTGGGCTCATATCTTAGAATATTATCTTATATCTATATTTTAATTTCCAATTATTGTAAGGGCAATTTGCTAGAAGTGCTGAAGTCACAAAGTCGCACTTTTCCCATTTCAAGTTGTATTAAAACTATCTTCCTTTCCATTTGCAAGGCATGAATGAAAAAGAATCCTTTACAATTTTGTTTTTCTGTGTTTTCTCCCTTTTTACTCTTTGGTCCTAACACTAGCATACCATTTGTATGCTGCTTCAGGAACTACAATATCAAAAAGTAGCATCTAGCCCATGCAGAGTAAATACAAACACTCAAAAGGCATCCAAAAATATAAATTGCACAAAATGAAACCCCAAACACCATCTTCACAAGCAAAAGCACACAAAATGTCAAAACAGAATCAACATTTTCACTATCTTTTGTTGGTCTGAAATAAAACTCCATTCATGCTCACTAACAGGACCCAAATCCTCTGTAAGCAATTGTAGAAACCAACACCATGTTTCTTTGATCTCCAACTCAGCCACAGCATAGGCAATGGGGTATAGATTGTCATTTGGATCAATGTCCACTACCACAAGTAATTACCCTATCAAAAATTGCATAAACAAATTCACATGATTAGTACAAGCACATACCTTGAAATATATAAGACATATACTAAACTATAAGACAAGCACATACCTTGAAATGTGCATTTCAAATGGCATCCATCAATACCTATGATAGGTCTACAACTAGCTAGAAATCCTTTTTTTATAGTCATCCAAACATACATACAACCGTTGGAAATAAGGGGGTTTAGGCTTCATCATCATAGTGTTGTCCACATTGGTTTGCCTAACTTCTTCACAATACTCCTACAACTTAGAGTACTGTCAAGCAAAATTTCCCTCAATTATTTCAACTGCCTTCTGCCTAGCCCTACCAATTATTCTGAAACTGATATCCAAGCTTGTGCCCATTTTAATATGAGCATGGAGTGTCCCCAAACTTATCTTGAGCTGATCTCTAATTACATCAATATATTTCTTTGCAAGAAAATTCAAAGTAGCTAGAGAGTTGCTATAATTTCTGCTACAAGTGTGCTGGTCTGTCATACTCCTAATTTTCAAAGTCCTATCTTCCATGAAAGAAGCCCATAAATTCCACTTGCATTTCAGCCACTTTGCTTGTATCCTTTTCACATTATTTGTAGTCATTTTCACTTCATAACCCTATATGACGACATAATTTGAAAGAGCTTCTCTCAACTCATGTTTAGAAGAGATTGCCCCTGTACTTCGGAGCAAATATTGGCGACGTAATATTATGGGGCGTAGGTAGCAGGGAGGGGCTTGTGTCTCGGAGTTTCAAGATTTGGAACCTTGCTGAATGATCAGAGGCTCTGAAGGTTTAATTCCCTAGATTTTTTTGTTCTTTACTTTTCATATTGATTGGTGTGCTCTACATGCATGAAAAAACGTAAGTTACAGTTTCTGGTTAATGGGGGGAAATTGTTTAAGTTCATCGATCAGGTTATTACGGATAGTTTTTTTGTTCTTCTTACTTTTTGGCCAACTTCTATTTCAGGTATTGCCTATTCCAAGAATTTAGTGCACCTATATTCCTATCATGGTGGTGACGATTTATGGAACCACCTAGAGATTCTCTCTTTTCCTTTTTAATTTCATATAGTGACTTACAATTTCTAGGCTATTTTAAATGAAATTCTGGCAGATAGATGCTCATGTCGGAAATGTTAGTGATTTTGCTTTCACTCGCATAAACAAACAATTATGCATCATAAGTTGTGGAGAGGGCAAAGACAATTAAGGTTTGGTTTGTATGGCATTTTCCTTCACTACGATGGATAAGGCTATGTCTCCACACACCTTTGAAGCTTCAGTTGTGTGTGGAGACATACATGAAAACATTCAGGTTCTTATTTTGGTTACTACCAATTTTATTAATCTTGAGAGGGCCATGTTCATAATGTTAACTATCATATTTCAAGGTTATTGTTAGAATTGAAAGAACATTTGCCTTTAATATCTGTGCTAGGATTCTCCTTGTTTACTTACGATTTAACAAGGAAGTATGCTAGCAGTTTCAGCAAGGATGGTATTAAGCTACTGGAAAATGTCAATGGTATTCAACTGCTGCGTAATCGTGGAGTTTTTGCCTCTGGTTCTTGAACTGTTGTATCAGATAGTGACATTTACTAAGTGATCAGAAAAGTTGTTAAATAAAAAAATTATATTGCAGGGGTCCCTAATTGGCACTTCCAATTTTGCCCATGGAACAAACAACTAAGTGCTCAAAATCGAGGTTTTAGTAATAGGGGAGTATGATACCTTGCGTTTCGTAAGGGAAGCTCTTTCGAGAGCCACGTTGGAAACCAGGCTAGCGTTTCATTATTCATACGAAGATACCCTTTTCATGGTATCTTGTAATGCACTTGAGGGATCTAACATGATCGTTATAGACCATAGTTTTGTTGTTTAGTTGGGGGAGGTAAAATCAAGATACTTGTGGATGGATGGCGTGGGAAGAAGTGGAGACCGGAGGTTGATGTGACGGTGGTTACAGTGGTGTGGGTTGATCATATGTGGAGGACGAAGAACTGAACACTTTGAGGTAACAATGGAAACAAGGCGGCAAAATAGCTTCTCCTTTTCTTGGGCTGATTGATTCTGTGTTCATAGGGGAGCAGCTCAATGATCTAGACGAGATTGCCGCTCTACTTTGGAGCTTCTTTGACTTCACAAAAGAGATGAGGGACAAAGAGTATACTTAGGAATTGCTCGGCCGCACAAAAGAGAGTTAGGACAAAGAGTCTACGTAGTACTAATTTCCTTGTTTCCTTGTTGCCCAAGAACAATTAAGTACTACTCTCAGCAGTTAGTCTTCCTCTAATATTGAGATTTCTGTCCAGGCAACTAGGAAACATGAAAGGTCAAGTCCCTCTTCTCTTTAGTGCGGGCAAGCAGTTCCTAAGTCTCTTTGTCCTTCCTCTCTTTTGCAAAGTCAAAGCAGTTCCAAAGTATAGGGGCAACCTCTTCTAGATCATCAAGCTACTCCCCTAGGAACACAACATCGATCAGCCCAGGAAAAGGAGAAGCTATTTTAACGCCTTGTTTCCATTGTTCCCTCAAAGCGTTCAGTTCTTCGTCCTCTACATGACCAGCCCACACCACTATAACCACCATCACATCAACCTCCGGTTCCCACTTCTTCCCACGCCATCCGTCCACAAGTATCTTGATTTTACCTCTCCCCAAATGAACAACAAAGCTGTGGTCCATAAAGATCATGTTAGGACGCTCAAGTGCATCACAAGATACCATGAAAGGGGTATCTTCATATGAATAATGAAACGCTAGCCTGGTTTCCAACGAACTCATGTCCAATGTGACTCTCGAAAGAGCTTCCCTTACGAAACGCAAGGTATCATACTCCCCTATTACAAAGCATACCTCTATTGACGCCAAAATTTCGAAACATTCAAGCCTTCAAACCTGCAAATCAAAACTTCAAACCTTCAAACCCAGATCCCTAAAAAACCCTTAAAATTCAAAGAAATTTTGATGCAATTAGATGAGGTTAGTCCAGGTTAGGGTTTTGATGCATATATCAATCGAAAAAACAGATTCAAAACACATTAAACACACTGAACAATACCCAAGAACAAAGTTCTGAACTACAATACCCAATATTTATAAAAAGTAAAAAGAGAAAAAGCTTTACCTCAAGTTCAGCTTCAAGCTCCTCTTGCTCGTGGCCAAAGCTGAGATCAAGAGAGCAGAGATCATTCCAAAGCAGAGATTCGCACACAAATTTCAAGACATCGGCAAGAAAAAAAAGAGAAGCACAAATCCTGTTCTAAGTAAACCAATTGAAATGTTTATGAATAAAATATATCCATATTAAATCCAATTTTCTAAATCAGAGACAAATCCAGATAAGCATACTCAATTTCCTGGCTTAAACGCTTACAGAAGTTCTAAGAGTAGTTTTCAAAGGTCAAGAGAAGAATGAAAATCAGTAATCCTGCAACCCCACTCATCTTCCACTGCTCAAAAGGAACTGCCTCAATCACACCATCAAAAAACATAGTAGCTTCACATTTTCAAAAAGAACAGCCGTTCATTAAACCAAGGGATAAACTGTTTGTAATAGAGTCAAAATGACTAAATCCCTAGAATTGGGGTTGGAGGGAATAGAAAAGTAAACGATCACAAAGCAGATTGAAACAAAATTTGTAAATTTTATAAAGCATCCAGAAAACAAGACAGTTCTAGAATGTTATAAATATTACCCATAAACTGTTAAAAAAACTTCAACACAAGGGTTGCAGATGCAAGAACTAGCAGCAATCCAAACATGCAAGAACTACAAGATAAAGTTGGAATATCTTTACCCAAACTGTAATTTACGAAGCCATCGAAGTCCGCAATATGCGAGGAATAAAAGATATGAAAAGCTAAAATGAAAAATCCAAAATAAACGCAAGGGTGATCCTCCTTTAAACCAAATCATAGATGCTGCAAATTTACCACAAAAGACATACAAAATTCGAATTTTTATACTCCTGAAGATAATCTCAAATTCATACAACCAAATAAATCAAAGGAATGAACAAAACCGTATTGAAATCCCAATTTTCAATCCCACTTCAAATAGAAATTTATTAAATCTTCATATCCCTTTAAAAAATGTAACATGCAATGAGAACAGGAGATCGAGATCGAGAGAGACCAGAGAGATTGCGGTTGAGTTGAGGTCGGGAGAGCCGATTTGGTGAGGTCGGGAGAGACGACAGAGGTAGAGGTTGAGGTTGGGGTGAAGATGAGGTGAGGTCGAGAGCGAGAGAGAGAGAGAGGGAGTCAGCGACTGAGAATGAGATGGGAGAGAAAGTGAAATGAAAGAAAGGTGGACCGTGGAGCGCTAGGTTAGTTGAGGTTGTGATATAGTGCAAGCATCCCAGTGTATGCTCTTATTTAAACCAATAAACGGAGGACTATATTTATATATTATTAATATTTATATATTATTAATGAATATTCCACCGGTTCGGTTCAGGTTCGTTGGTTCTCAAAAATTGAGAACCGAAGGCCAAATCGTTGACTTTGGTTCGGGTCAGGTTCAATGTTGACTTTTTTCGATTTGGTCAAAAAAACCTTATTTTTTGGTTCAGTTTAGTTTGGTTTGATCGATTCATTCGGTTTATCGGTTTTTATGCCCACCCCAATGAAAGATAAACACAGAACTGCAACATTAAAACAAAATTTATGATAGACTTTTCTTACATGCATATGTAGGATATATATGTGTGTGTGTGTGTATGGAGAAGATTGATGATTAGGACATTAGGTTTGAGGAGAAATTTTTAAATGTTTCGGGTACACCACATGGTTGGTGTACCATCCAATAGACCTAGAACATGTGGAATTACTCTATAATTTAATGTATTATTTTTTATGACATGTGGGGGGGCTGTATTGGAAATATTCCACATGTCCTCCGTCTAGTGGATGGTACACCGGCCACGTGGTGTACTGGGAACACCCAAAAATTACTCGGGTTTGAGATACCGCGAGAGGCAAGAGTGGTAAAGATATTCTAAACACAGGAATTTCCATACCTGTGATTAAGTCAGTAATAGATGCACCATCATAGATTTTCTAAAGGAATTAGAAGGAAACAAATCCAAATGCTGGCAGACAAGTCGGACATATACAAGATCATAAAATAAAAAATTTGAAACCAAATTTAAAAATAAAAAAAATAAAAAATCAGAATTAGTATTTGAGCACATGAGCCGCAAACAATAGTGTGCTAGTATGATTTCGGATGAAAGTATACGGCAGCTTCATTGTCTCGGGGCCTCCTATTTATAGGCTCTAGCAGGATGCTTGACCTAAAGAACTTTCCATCTTTAGGACCTTGATTTATGGAATTCTGATTTGATTTAAAATCAATTCCGATAATTAGGAAATTTAACCCAATTATCTTTGATTTAATCGACTTGATTTATATTTGATTTAAATCAAAGTCAATTACGGAAGATTCTTTTGTCTTTGTTTTGAACCGTTTGATGCACTCCGTCGGATGTTGACACGTGTCGCCTTCGCCAACTAATCTGACTTTGATGAGTCACACGCCACGTGAGCAAATTTATGGGGCCCACAGTTTAATTCACCAAATCCTAGTCATTATTTGGTGGAATTTAATTTTCCCAAAATTTCTTCGTCTACAATTCCTACTTGCAATTATCAGCAAACAATATTACACTTTGCAATTATCCAAAGTAATGGGTTAGTTCTCATTATCAAACAAAACTTGACTTCCTATCCCTGAAGCAAAGATTAAAAGGAAGGAAAAGGAGGCAGTAAGTTGTTTTTTCATGCAATTTTCTCAATACACCCATACTATAGGATAAATTCATAGCTTAGAAGGACCTAAACAGAAAATGAAAACCATTTCTTGGGCAAAGGATAGACAATAAGTAATTGACAACATGAGAAAAGTAACTAGCTTGAATAGAAATTGCAACAAATAGTGTTTCTTATATGACTTCCAGACATGCACAAACAAAATAAAAACAGTCACAACTTACAGAAGGTGGTCCATCGTGAAGGGTTTCTTGCAATGTTTTCGGAACTATGGAAAGGAGGGGATGCCATGTAAATCAAGGAAATTGGTGAACGGCAGTTTTTGGTACGTTTTTTCAACCAGAGAAAAGTTTCTTGTTTTGGACATGGAGCCGTGGACGTTTTGGGATGCGTTGGTGCTATTGGCTGCAGTAAGACCTGGTTGTGATGTATGTTCTAGACTAGGTGTGATGTACATTCTGTAGATCTTACTCAAGGAGTCTTTTGGGTGCAGTTTCATGGTATTCCACTACTCAGCAACAACAGAATGGTGTAAGGGAAGATATTCGAGGCTGCCTTTTGAAGTCTATACAGCGTCGTATGCCAACTAGCTCTAATTCCAGGAGGATGATGAGAGACGCAGAAGCAAGGAATGGAAGAAAGGGGACAAGTTAGCCTCTTGACGTATTTGTTCGCGTTATGAACATGATCGTCTTCTAGTAGTCAGGACAAAGAGAAAAAAGAAAAATTGCCCAGGAGACCAAATCTGTAAGGGATATCTGGCCTTGCTTACAGAGGAGTTACATACAGACCAAGAACTGCCTCTCAATGTGCTCAATTTGAACCACACAGTAATATTTGATATTGTACTGCAAAACCATACATTACTAGATCATAATTTGGATCAGCTAATTAGAAAAAACCATACATATATTCTATAACCTATGCAATTGAACAATAGTTTAATCATAATGGTTCACAAATTCTAGCTGATATTACAAGCTACATCTACACAACTACAGTCAACATAATGGGTATGAATGTTTTCATACCCATTTTAATTATCTTCTACACAAGATAAAAGGAGAAACAAGCAAACCAAATTAAATATACCAGGCCTCTGGACACGTTTCACGGGAATCTTATTCAAATTAATTAAAATCATTCTTGATTCTCCTATGAATAAATCATTAGTTCATCACTCAACATAAGCTTCATCATATAAATACATGCATAGGCTTCAGAAAGAACCATACAGTTAGCTCCCTGTTTCAATACAAAGGGAATCTAGCACTAAAAAAGCTTTGACAGTTAAGCAACCAACAAGGGGTAGGCAGGGGGGACAGGCTGAATTTGGATAACTATTGGGCAAAGGAAAAATTGAAGGAACAGATAATTTGAGCACACACATAAGCAAGATATAAATATGACATAGATATCACAAAAGTAATTTTGGGTTGAATGCAGTTACTTATTTGTTACTTAAAATACCAATGAAAACAAAGAACAATGACAAACTTGTGCAGGGGGTCAAAAACATGCACCTCTCTCTATCTCTCTATGTACATATGCGCACGCGCACACACACACATACATCTCAACAAACTTTTCTTCCTCTATTAATATGTCCCTCAAGATGGAAAGACTGATATGCTTCCTTCTTTTTTTTTTCTTTCCCTTTTTTTTCTTTCCCTTTTATAGGATATGATTCCTCTTTGGAAAATCATGCAATTCGTAGAAAATTGCAGCACTAAGGAATAATTTTTACCATATACAGGGCTAGGAGAGAGCAAACGAAATAACCAAAAGTTATGAGAACCAGAGAAATCCATACTAGAAGCCGAAATACCCAATTAGGAAAACAAACCAAATACAGAAAACAAATATAAATCTATTTTAGATTCATGTTTTCAGACTCAAAACTTTTTAATCATAACTGGATTCATCAAGAACACCCATTGCTAATCCATAAACTCACCACTTCACGTATTTCTTGCTCAAACAATTTGGAAACAGCATTGGTACTGAAGCCCTCTATCCCTTTCAAGCTGAGTTCATTTACTTTTTTCAGTGACATCTCCAAGTAGTTTCTAGCATGGTAACAAAGAAGAATCAAAGTCCACAGAAAACAAAACAAAGATAATGCAGGAACACACAAGTAGAGAAAAGGCATGATTTTAGCATGGTTCTGTCTTCAATCCAACCTCAGCTGATATGAGGTAGATAGATCATGGATACTTTTGAACATAGATTTTTTCAATTCTATTTCCTAACGAAGGAATCAAGACGGACCATGGATAGCTTAAAAACTGCAGGTCCATTTGTGTGTTCTTTAAAACCCCCCAAGAAATAATCTAATAGATAATCAAATCATATGAAAAATCAGATGCCATGGGAAATATATATATAAACATATGGTTGTAGACTAAGAAATTTTGGCGAATTAAATTCCGTCAAATAAGAAAATAATTAGGGTTTGGTGGATTCAATTGCGGGTCCCATAATTCACCCACGTGGAGTACAACTCATCAAAATTGGATTAGTTGTCAAAAGTGACACGTGTCGACATCCGACGGAGTGCATCAAACGGTTCAAATTGGAGATGAAATTAAAGGGAAGAATCTTCTGTGATTGACTTTGATTTAAATCAAATCTTAATCAAGTCAATCAATTTGGCTAAATTGCCAAAGTATCGAAATTGATTTTAAGTCAAATTAAAATCCCCCAAATCAAGGGATTCAGATTGGGGATTCCAAACCAAGACCCAATCTTTGGCCTATAAATACTAGGCTCTCATTCAGAAGAAAAGGCCGGGAGAAAAAGAGGCATACACACTCTGAAAACCAGAAAGCTCTCAGCCCAAAGCAACACATAAACTCTCAAGTTCTTCATCAAGCTTGTGGAGAATCACCAAGCATAACTAACACGTGCCGATTCCTTCACCCCCAAAGCCAAAGACTTTCCACCACGTGACACTACTCGTGGTTCTGACATCCGAGATCAAGCCGTGACGGCTCTCGACGAAGTCTCAAATTCCGATTCAAGATCAAGTGCTTCACACCTTTGAATCGTACACATTATTGGAGATCGAATAAAAGGAAATTCTTTTATTTTTGTAAAAGAATACCCACAGAGATTGTAACCTACACACTTGATAAATCAAAACAAATATTATTTTGTACACGTGTTCTTGTCTCATTTGTCGCATGATTTTTGTGTTTACAAATTTGGCATGCCCTATGGGACTATCTCTGCCTCTCATCTCTTCCTCCAACTAGTTCCAAACTCGATCAACACATTCAAAATGATGGCCTCTAAGAAGATTCAGACCATTCCCACGACGAGAGGCAAAAGCGTGAGCGCCTCCTCGAGTGGAGACTCTGTTGGGGTCGTCACCTAGAGCAAGGTCAAGGTGATATCCGCAACTCAGCATGTCACTTCCATACTGACTCAAGCCAAGGCGAAAGATGTGAACCGAAGGCGTGAATCGGTCATCAATTTGTCCTCCTTGGGGGCAAAGAAGAATACCCCCCCGAGCGGACAAGAGAAACTCTCATAACGAAGAAATGAGTTTTTTGGGCTCGAAGAATTCAAGAGAATGCTCACTCTTGCCTGTTTCAGACGCTGACTCGAGCATAGGCTCATACCATGGATACCCGTCTGATGACCAACATAAGAAGATTGCCATGAAACCCTCGGCGTCCATAGGTGAGTCTTATTCAATGGCCATGCATGTTATGGTGATAGGAGCAATGTCAATTAAAGAACAACTGGCCCACATGAGCGATCACAAAACTGACGAAGATGGTCGAAGAGAAAGATGCACAGATTGCTTCTCTCATTAACAAGTGGGAGGCGCATCAGGATATATAGCCTGGTCAAGACGTGCACAAGAAAGGACCACACCATGAAGCTGAATCCAGCGAGAAAGGATTAGGTCATGAAATAGAGTCGGGTGATAAGTTGCACGAAAAAGGCGACGCCGCCTCTGTGGGTTCTTTATTAGTCAAACAACTTCAAGACATGATCGCGAACACCATCAGGGTTCAATTCAGAGCTCCTTCTCGAGACACGCTCATATATTCCAAGCCATACACCAAAAGGTTAGACAACCTTCGAATGCCAACAGGGTATCAACCTCTGAAGTTCATGCAGTTTAATGGAAAAGGTAACCCAAAAAACATGTTGCCCACTTCATCGAGATGTGCAACAGTGCTGGCACTGATGATGATTACCTCATGAAGCAATCCGCTCACTTCGAGGCACTACATTCAATTGGTACACCGACTTGGAGTCGAAGTCAATTGACAGCTCTCGGAACAGATGGAGAGAGAATTCCTTAATTGTTTCTATAGCACTCGTCGCTCAGTTAGCATGCTAGAGCTCACTAGCACAAAGCAACGAAGAGACGAACTCGTCGTTGACTACATCAATTGTTGGCGTTCCTTAAGTCTCAATTGCAAAGATCGAGTTTCAGAGTTATCAGCGGTGGAGATGTGCATTCAAGGTATGCATTGGGGCCTAATTTACATTCTTCAAGGGATCAAACCCCATAGCTTTGAAGAATTGGCCACTCGAGTGCATGACATAGAGCTAAGCATCGCTAGTCACAATGGAATGAAGGAAATGGTGAGCGATCATCAAAATGACACGTCGTCGAGAGATGGGGTGGACTCTTTGAAGACACGTATCATGGAGTCAATGTTGATCAGCGCCACTCCAATGAAGGTTTTTACTCGAGGCAAGAAAGATGGGAGGAAGGCCAAGTCGACCCAAGGTCAAGAAACACGATGACACACCCTAAATGAAATAGAGGAGAAGAAGTATCCTTTTCCAGACTTCGACGTAGCAGGCATGCTGGAAGACTTACTCCAAAAGAAGGTGATTGAGTTACCCGAGTGCAAATGGCCTAAAGAGATGAACTAATTCTGTTTTGCTCCCCCCAGGTAGTAACTTGATCTGAGCTAAGCAACCGAGCCAAGACTTGTATTCCCTAGCCCCAAACTTTGTAGGGCACTCTTAATTGTTTTAATTCATGTTGAATTTATACTTTGGTTGTAAAACTAAAGACTTTTCTTAGATTGCTTTGTTATGGCCCATGTTAGGGTTGATTGTAAGGCTGGAGGTCGATTGTGTAAATTGCATGTTATTATCTTGTGCATGCTGCCGGATGAGATTTATAAATGTGTTTTTAACAGGTTGAAAATTTTGGGAAATGTTCGTTTTTCAAGGGAGACTCTGCTGAAATTTCGGCAGAAAGTTTCGTCCCTTTTAGCAAATGGGCCAGGCATCAGTTTGATGTCGGAAATACCACAAGATTCGTTGCGGATTTCGAGGAATTCGGGGTGGGTCCTGTCAAACATATACTCCTTTGGGAAGAGTCCTTGGTTGATTTTTACAACTCCCCTTGTTGTGTGCTTTTCGACAATATCTTTGGCATGTTATTGTGCCACCCTTCCTTGTCAGCTTTACTAGCCCAAATTTGTTATCTTTCTTTTCCATCTCTGCATCTGTGACAATCCTCATTTTCTTGGGTCGTCGAGGCTGTTTTTTTTACCATTGGAGGTAGTGGTGGAATCTGAGTTGTCTTTGGCCAGATACCAACACCCTTGACAAGGTGAATAATATGCTCATAAGCCCTCATGTATGTCTCCTTGATGTAGTATGGTCCACATATACCTCATCATCTTTCTTATTTCAAAAAATAGCAGCAATAGCATAATGACATGGAATGCCAGTGAGATTCCATCTATTGCAGCTACATATTCTTCTGCTCAAGTCCACAACATATTGGTCTATTATTATTTCCCCCATTTGGAACAATCCGTTACCATAGTACATTGGCACATATTTCCTAGCCAATGTCTTGAACATATCTAATTTGTTCGAAATTTTTGGACATATTGGCTGCTCAAAGCCTCCTCATAGAATCCCTCTTCACTTGTAACCTTCTCGTGATGTTACACCCTAATCATTTCCAACATAATGAGGATAGGTTTGTCTCTTGCTTGAATAATACATGCATTGAAACATTCACATATGTTATTCAATATCATATCACACCTAATCCACAATACATCTTTTTCCTTGTGGAGTGTTTTAAAATTTCCATAAAGGTGTCTAACATACCATCTGTGTGCTACTTCAGGAACTACAATATCAAAAGCAGCATCTAACCCCTGCAGAGTAAATAGAAACACTCAAAAGGCACCCAAAAATATAAATTGCACAAAATGAAACCCCAAACATCATCTTCACAAGCAAAAGCACACAAAATGTCAAAACAGAATCAACATTTTCACTATCTTTTGTTGGTCTGAAATAAAAGTTCATCCATGCTCACTAACAGGACTCAAATCCTCTATAAGCCATTGCAGGAACCAACACTATGTTTCTTTGGTCTCCAACTCAGCCACAGCATAGGCAATGGAGTACATATTGTCATTTGGATCAATATCCACTGCCACAAGTAATTGCCCTATCAAAAATTGCATTAACAAAATTCACATGATTAGTACAAGCACATACCTTGAAATATATAAGACATATGCTAAACTATAAGACAAGCACATACCTTGAAATGTGCCTTTCAAATGGCATCCATCAACACCTATGATAGGTCTACTACTAGCTAGAAATCCTTTTTTACAGCCATCCAAATATACATACAGCCTTCGGAAATAAAGGTGTTCAAGCTTCATCATCATAGTGTTGTCCGCATTGGTTTGCCTAACTTCTTCACAATACTCCCACAACTTAGAGTACTGTGAAACATAAGTTCCCTCAATTATTTCAATTGCCTGCCTAGCCCTACCAATTATACTGAAACTGATATCCAAACTTGTGCCCTTTTTAACATGAGAATGGAGTGTCCTCAAACTTAACTTGGGATGATCTCTAATTACATCAATATATTTCTTTGCAAGAAAAGTCAAAGTAGCTTGAGGGTTGCTATAACTTCTCCTACAAGTGTGATGGTCTGTAATACTCCTAATTTTCAAAATCCTATCTTCCATGAAAGAATCCTATAATCCACTTGCATTTTAGACAGTTTGCTTGCATCCTTTTCACATCATTTTTGGTCACTTTCACTTCATAACCCTTTATCATAGCATAATTTGAAAGAGCTTCTCTCAACTCATGTTTAGAAGAGATCGCCCCTCTACTTTGGAGCAAATATTGGCGACGTAACAATATGGGACGTAGACAGCCGGGAGGGGCTTATTTCTCGAAGTTTCAAGATTTGGAACCTTGCTGAATGCTCAAAGGCTGTTCACTTCCATTATTTACTATAATGACTGAGGTTCTGTGCCTCGAGCTTGAAGGTCTAATTACCTTAAGCTGTAATAATTTGTCGATATGCATCTTAATCTCCTGTTTTTCGAAGTTATTTACTTCGGGGATTTTGCAATCGATAGTAATTTCAGGGTTGATAATGTCTAATCGACATATTTCTTTATCAGCTCTGGTGTCTACTTTGGTAATATCATCTCCAATAATTCCTAAGTTCTGAAGTCGATCAACTAATGTGTTGATTTCGTAACTTCCAATATTGGTTATATTACTTACTAAGCAATACATCCGTGCTGAGCTAATAAACTCATATGGGCTAGATTCATTAATACAAGAATCTGAGATGAAAGTATCTTCAATATCTGAATCTACTTCTTCTTCTAGATCGATAATGGATAATTTAATTTTACACTGTCCAGGTATATCACAAGTGCATGGTTTTTCATAATTTGTGGTGTTGGATTTAATGGGTTCCATATATCCACCACGCTCCGCAGTTAACTCTGATAATTCAGCTGATCTAGTTTGATCATCTGGAGCTAGTTTGGTTAATGTACCATATCTCCCGAAGTGACAGAAATCTTTGGTAAGAAATAGACTTCCTTCATCCTTGAAGATAAAATCTATACCTATTAATGCCTGTGTACTAGGGGGCATAGTTTTGACATAACTAGTGTCGGTATTTAATGTGTAGGTTTTACTCTGTCCACAACTGGTTGTGAAAGAAATCTTGGTGTTGGATTTTGGATCTGCCCGTTGGGTCCCACTCTAACAACACCGATACTGTCCCCACTTTATCACCTGCCCAATCCGTCAGGTGTGGGGTCTTACCACAAAAGGCCTCGATATTAGTTAGAGTGTGGTAATTCTATTTAAACTCATTTGTTTTCTTTCACCCCACCGATCGATGTGGGATTCCAACACTTGGTTCCAGGTATAATAGTATTTTCATAATTGAAAGGGGAACCATCTACTTGGATAGCTGATACTGGATGTTTGGCTGGTTTGGTAAACCTAACTGGTATGATAGTGGTATTGAATAATGTCATGGTACTTCCAGTGTCTAACATGGCTATTCCTTCAATAATAGTTGGTTTGCCATACTTTTCTTTGGCAGGGAAATGTAAATTGAAAGGGATATATATTGATCCCATCTCAGGTTTATTGCATAATTGCAAAAATTCCTTATGAGGTAATATACTATCAATGTGAACTTCTGCATCTGCTTCTACTAGCTCAAGTTCACTTGAATAATCCTCATATTGTTTTTGTTTTCCCTATTCAAGGTTCTTTACTCTCCTTTCTAGTAAGACATACTTATTTCTTAATAACTCTACTTCTTCGGTGACTTCGTTCATTTCATCAATAATTGCTTGGCTGATGAAAAAGTCCTTTCCAAGGGCTGCCTTGGCGACTGAGTGTGCTTCGCTGAAGGAGTCGAAACTCTGATGTTGAGTTCCAGAAACCTTGTTGACTTGTTCAGATTGTTAGTGTTTTGATTATTGAGCTGAAGATATTGAAGAACTTGAAGAGAGAAAAATGAGAGATGCGATTCTGATTGTAATGCTCTGCTTACTCTCCAAGAAAAGAGAGAAGAGAAAATATATATTCATGTAATAGCACAATCGGCATGTACTACATGACCGTTGTGCTGAGCTGGATACACACAGCTGGAGTGTACCTCAGCCCTTCATCTTACCAAAACTTAGAATCAATACATGTAGCTTATTTCAGCCTTACACTATCAGAGCTTTACACTTGTCATCTTCTAGACTAAATGCATACACCATTAACACTCTAAGCTCTACTTAATCAGCTCATTACTTACACTTCTACACAGATACTTCAAGCCAATTTTCGTAGAGGCCTGTCTGACGTCCGGCTGTCACAACATAATACTTGTGCGCTGCTTTCTCCATCTTCTGGGGGCTGCTGTTCTTCCAGCTTTCACATAGGGCTGCGAGGATGACCACCATCATTTTTTGGTCATTGGGGCGATAGTTGTAAAGCATCCATAAATTCTGGATTATCGCTTGCTGCTCCTGGGTGAGGTTGTATTCTGGCTGCACTTCATAGGTAGCTCCAACTTGATGAAGTTGGGCAGGTTGATTCCTCCTATGCTGATTTGAGGCGATGCGTCCTTGATTGCCTTGATCCTCTGTGCGAGTACCTGTTTAGCGCTAATTGGCTGTTGGGATGTATTATTACCCTTAAACTTCTTGTTCTGGTTATTTCCAGATGGACTTCTTGGAAAAGAAGAGTTTAGTGCATCCATACTTACTGTAGGATCACTAATTGGTTTTTCACCAAATATATCTCCTAAAGAAGTTCCTGGACGTAGTCATTAAGGGGCGTTTTCTCTTCTGAGATTTAGGCTTGCTTGCCTTATCCTTTTCTGGATTTTTCTCCACTGCAAAAAGATTGAATATAATGAAAAAGAGCTGTTTTCTCTATTCAAGGCTATATTCAAACTTCTGGAATGAAATAATTTCTTCAGAGCTTGGGTATTTATAAGCTCATTCTTCAGACAGTTCTTAGTGCTACTTCCACTAAAAACACCGCTTTTCATAAAGCATTGATACTTACTTTCAATTACAGCTGGCTTTCTCAGTGATGAGTGGCTTTTGTCACAGAAGCCTTTAACACTCTGTGGCTGCAATCTAATCGTGCATTGTATCTGATTTCTCTTTACCATCCTTTCTAAAGTCGGTGAAGACTTAGAATCTAAACTAAAGAATAGACGAAGGCTACAAACACTCGTCATGTTCTCTTTAGCCGTAGTGGTTTTAGAGCTGTTGATTGCTTTTGGGGAAAGCAACACCCACTAACGGATTTGATGCGCCTTTACCACTAACCGTTTGATAGTGGGCTAGGAAAATAGTTATAGTCCATTTTCATAGACTTGGGCTTTTAAGGCCCTTTTGCTTTTGAGGAAAGCAACACCTGTAACGGGCTTGATTTGCCTTTACCATTGGCCGTTTGATCAATGGGCTAGGTGAATAATTTATGGTCCATACACTAGACTGGGCCATGGGGCCTGGGCTACATTTCGACTTCATAAAGTTCCTGCTTCTGGTTGTCGTAGACCAATCTGCTTAAAATGTCTGCTTGGACATTATCCTTGCCTTTTATGTGTTCAAACTTTACTAGCAATGATCCCCGCGAGATGCTGCGGGTTTTAAAATCATGTGAAATCTGTACAAAGTTGTGAAAATATATAAGAAAGATGGTACTATTTATATAGACATGGAGATCTAAATAATGGCATCATGTTTTGTTTAGCAAGTTTAAGTTACAAAAAAATAGGATAATAACATGTTTTTTATGCAACAAATCATTATCCACACACAAAATCATCAATATTCATCCAATCCAATAAATCATTATCTACAAACAAAATCATCAACATTCATCTAATAACTAATTATAAAAATTTCAACTAACTAAAAATATTAAGCATTATCATCAATTAGGGATTTAGAGTCTAAAAATTACTTGAATATGAGCTTTTCCAATCCGAGAGATTAAAATCAGAGATGGAGAGGGAAGAGAATTAAAACCTGGGGAAGTAAATCAAGCTCGCAAGCCAAATAAATGAGGCTCCAAATGCAGCTCTGAACCTTTTCTGCCATACACATGAATTAATCAAACCAAACAGGGGGAGGAATGATGACTGTAGTAATTGTGAAAATTTCCAAAATAATGACCTGTAGCGTTGCACAGCGACAGAAAATCTCTTTTCTTGATTAACACCACCTTCCTCATCGTACGCATCTGGCATCCTGTACTGCATTTCAAAAAGATTGAAAATACGAATGCATCTCAATCGCAAATTCTATGGTCCGCTTTGGCGCATGGATGCGCCATTTTATGAACCGTTAGATTTAGACAAAATTTCAAGGGTAAATCTATACCATTGAATAGAAAACACGAAAACCTCGCTCACAGGTTGAGAGAAAATCTCCAACACGTCAAAACCTAAGCCCTCTCACTTCCTTCATCTTCTATCTCGCTATCTCTCGACCCCAAACCCTCACTCTCTCTTTCTCATCTAAATCAATTTTCCTCTTCGTTTTCGGACTTCACGCTTGCACTCCTCTCACTTTCTCTCTATCCCAATTTTGATCGTTTTACGCATGACCTTATGAACCCCAATGCCAAGTTCTCGCTGCTCAAGACCACAATAGGATCGCCTCCGTCAGAATCTTCCACCCCAAGCCCATGCTCCAAACTAAGTTCCAGGTTTGTTTTTTCTTGTAATACCCAATCTGTTTTCTTTTCTTTTCTGGTCCAATTTTGGTGAGTCGGTGAAGAAGTGGAAGTTGGGTAGGTTTCTACTTTCAAGTTTGTGGCCTTTGTAGTTGGCTGTGTTAGATAATTCTGAGTTTGATGAGGATAATAGTCATTTTATCTTGAATTTGGGACTGTTTTGGTGTTTAAAGCTGATTAGAAGTGAATGTCAAAGAATGAGATGAATGTTGATGAAATCTGCATTTATGCAGAAATCTGAGTATGTGTTCTGTTCTGGACAAAATGACCTAGTTAGTATTTATGTTTTAAACTGGGTTTTGATGTGTAAAAATAGACATTTCGATGAGTATTTCAAAACTGATTTCATTCAATTTGGAGTTAAATTGGATTGTTGGCAAATTTTCAAAGCTGGAATTATTCTGCAGAAAACAGAAAACTCTGCAGCCTAGTCTGTTTTGGATTTAGTGTCGTTGACTTGCTTTCTTAACTCAGAATTGAATGAAATTTTGATATGTTGAAGTTTTATATGTCTACGTGTGATCTGGAAATTTTCACACCATTGGGAATCCAAATGGATTTTTAGTGATTTTCCAAAGGCAAAGTGTTCCTGCCTAAATTGTAAAACAAAACTGAAGTTTCTGTATTTAATTTAAGTATGTTTTTCTTGTGTTTATTTTTGGTTTTTATGTTCTTGTTTTGCCTTCGAGATGTGTATGTGCTGAAGCAAAATAAGGAAGTCTGTATGGGAAATCCGGCCACTTCCCGATCGAATTGGACTTGGAGCCAAGGTATAAAGTATAAACTTTCTCCCTTTGTTGTGCTTGATGTATTGATACACATGAAATCTATGAATAAATTTTTTTATAGATGGTTGCGACTTTTTTCCATTTATGAATCCATTCAACTTCAAAAATGATTCAATTGTATCATGATTAAGTGGTATTTCATCATTGATCCACTCAATCATTTCTCCAGTACATATCACCTCATCACCCCCATTTGATTGCTTTGCTTCTCTCATTCTCTCTCTATTTTTCGATACAATCCTTGTTTTGGTTTTTCTTTTTGTTTTGTTTTAGGAGTTCTATAAGTTTGTTTGTGGGAAATATAAGTAAAAAGGAATTGGGTTTTCTTCAAAGTGTGCACAGAAAGAAGATATGTTTTTAATTGGCATGTAATCTTGATGAATTTGAAGCTTCCAATTAGTTTGGTTAGTGAAAAAGGAAGGAAAATTAGAGGAGAGGGAAACAAAATATGCTTTTATCTCTGTGCCACCAAGCATACCCCAATTTATGAGTTTATGTATAGCTAATCTTATTGTTGGAATTTAAGATTAATCTCTCTTCAGTTTTAGATCATTTTTCAACCTTTATCATGGGGTTAATATTTGGGTCGTCTAGTTTTTCTTTTTTTAACAGACAAAGAATGATCATATAAATTAGAGACTAATTAATCATCATGTTTATGGCAGGGAATACTAGACTTCCACTTTGAAGAACTGAACGAGTTAGAAAGCGACAATCCTTGCTTAGTTGTCGAACTAATAACCATGTTCCTTTGCGACGCTGACTGTTCCATAGCAGAACTTCTAAGAACTTTGTAATGCCTTCAATGATTTCAAGCAATTGGCTTTTTTTAGTATAGTTATTAACTTATTATGTATGTATATATGTGTGTATATATATATATATTATATATATTTATACTGAATGATTTTGGAGAATTCAATTTTAGGGGTGCACCTGTTATCAACTACTCTAGGGTGACAGAAATTGCCTTCCAGCCCAAAGGAAGTAGCTCAAGGTAATATTGCCTATTACTTTTTAGTCTCTTTTGATCATTTTCTTGTGTTGGATATATGGTAAACGTTTAGTGTTATATTTTTAGTTGGTATTTCATGTTCTGACTAGAATCTCATTGCAAATCTCTAATTGAGCTGCTAGTTTCATGTACTCGTGATTAATTTGTTGATTGATTATTAGCATTATGTTTCTTGCAAGGCATGGCTATTGGGTCAACAAATTTCAAATGATGTGATTAGTGACAAAATTGAGATGATATAATATTGGGTCAACAAAATAAGTGTAGCACAATTGTCCTTAAAACTTTGAGTAATATATGTTTACATGTCTTTTAGCATGCATGTATGGACAGAGCTTGATATTATGTAGATTCTTTTCGGATTAAACTTTTCCAAAATAAATACTGAATCTCCTTGTTGCTGCTGCTTCATCGCTGGTTTCTTTGTTTGTTTTGTTTAGGTTTTCACAGTTATTATTTCTCTGTCTCACTCTCATCTGGATCTCTGTGACTAGCTTTCTCTCAACCTCTCTCTGGCAGGTAAGAAATCTAATTCTCTCCCTCTCTTTCTAATCGTGCGATTTAGATGATTCACATCGAGTATAAAGTATTTAAACTTTGAATTATGGTCTAGGCTTTCTAACAAAATGATTTTTATGTCCTATTTTCATTTAGGGTTTAATGATTTTGGTATTGAATCGCAAGTCCTTAATTTTTTTTTGGTAATATTTTGGATTTATATAGGAATTTGGTATTTTTTTGAAATTATAATTCTATTGTTTTTACTTGTAGGTACTTAAATCATGGAAGAGAAGAAAAATGAAATGACAGAAGTCGTTTGGTAATTACCATTCGAACGATTGGCTTTCGCAAATTCGAATGGCAATTACATGGTACTGTTTGTCAATTGCCAACATGACGTGGTTGTGCTGTAGCAAAATAAAGGAATTTTGTATGAGCTTGGTGATGTAAGGCATGGGCTGAATTGAAGATGAGAGTGTAGTGGATTGTAGTTCAAAATTTTTTTTTCTATTTTTAATGTTGTTATTTAGGCTTTAGATCTTGATTGTAATTCAATTTTTTTCCTTCTTGTACTTGGCATTTAGTTTGTTTTTTTGGCATGAAATACTTGGCATGGGCTAAAGTGAATGTATTTTTTCATGCACATTTTTTCAGCAAATTTACCATATTTGGTGACAGTAATTGCCAAATTGGGGGACTTTAATATATTGTTTCTGGATTCCAATTGCATTACAAAGTGCAATTAATGCCTCATGTTTGGCAATTATAAGATTAGGCCGTGCCATGTTGAAAATTGACAAAGCAGTACCTATGTATTTGTAATTCAAATGTGCGAAATCTCCATGCCCGTTTGGTAATTGGTAAACGGCAGTGTGCAATTCTGCCTCTGTTCGATATTTGTTCGTTTCCATGATTGAAGTACCTAAAAGTAAAAACAATGAATTTTAGTTCAAATCACACAAAACCTAAAGAAAATATTTCTTACTTTGTATTTAAATATTAACATCAAAATGCCCGCATCGCATTTTGTAAAAATCAAAGTATTTTAATTTACAAAAGTAAGGATATCGTTCACAAATTTGCAGAATGTCTATGTCCATAACGTTGTGAAAATGGTTCACATAAATGATGCATAAGGAAAGCAGCAATCGACAAACAGTATATTTGAAATTGCAAACGATGAATACAATTGTCAAACGGTATGTTGGAAATTGCAAAAAAGAATGCAATTCAGAAACATGTCGTTATCTTTTAAATTACTTTCCCAACATCCCTACTTACGTTGATATAGTAAAACATGTCGTTATCTTTGTAAATTACGAGATTACAATCTCAACGATGGGTTTTACAATGTTATGGAACATACCTCTCGTAAACTTAGTAAAATCATACCTTACTCTTGTAAACATTCATGTTTACAACTACAATGAACGAATTTACTTTTTCAACATCCCTACTTACCTTCGTATTGTAATACATGTCGTTTGCTTTGTAAATTACGATATTACAACATTAACGATGGGTTTTACAATGTTATGGAACATAGCTCTCGTAAACTTAGTAAATTCAGACATTACTTTTGTAAACATCCATATTTACAACTACAACGAACGAATTTACTTTCCCAACATCCCTACTTACGTTGATATTGTAAAACATGTTGTTATCTTTGTAAATTACGATACTACAACATTAACGATGGGTTTTACAATGTTATGGAACATAGCTCTCGTAAACTTAGTAAATTCAAACCTTACTCTCGTAAACATCCATGTTTACAACTACAACGAACGAATTTACTTTCCCAACCTCCATACTTACGTTGATATTGTAAAACATGTCGTTATCTTTGTAAATTATGAGATTACAATCTCAACGATGGGTTTTACAATGTTATGGAACATAACTCTCATAAACTTAGTAAAATCAGACCTTACTCTTGTAAACATCCATGTTTACAACTACAACGAACGAATTTACTTTCCCAACGTCCCTACTTACGTCGATATTGTAATACATGTCGTTATCTTTGTAAATTACGAGATTACAATCTCAACGATGGGTTTTACAATGTTATGGAACATCGCTCTTGTAAACTTAGTAAAATCAGACCTTACTCTTGTAAACATCCATGTTTACAACTACAAAGAACAAATTTACTTTCCCAACGTCCCTACTTACGTTGATATTGTAAAACATGTCGTTATCTTTGTAAATTACGATATTACAACATTAACGATGAGTTTTACAATGTTATGGAACATAGCTCTTGTAAACTTAGTAAATTCAGACCTTACTCTTGTAAACATCCATATTTACAAATATCATGCAATTTTCATTACATTAATTGTATAATAACAGACTACTCCATTGGTAATTGCATTCTGAAAATGCAAAAGCCTACCAATTGTATGCCAAGTACGTACTCGAGCTGCAAATACCCCCTTACGCTTTGGCAATTGCATTTGTGTTAAATATAAATAAAAATGGAAACTTGACAACTTGAATAACCGGTAACCAAATTTTAAAAATTTTGGGCGCATCAGTGCGCCAGCGGACCGTAGAAGGTGGGACTCAGAGCCCGCTCCGAGGGCTCGGATCGTGGCAACGGCTACGGTACACCAAAGCGGATCGATCCGCCCTTTGTCTTTAATAAACCATGTGCAAGTCACATGGTCATTATTTTGTACAGGAAATGAAACAAAACCTGCTACAGGTGAAGGTTAGGTATGAAGTTTGGGTATAAATCTTTACGTATGCAATCGCCAAAGCGTAAGGGGGTATTTGCAGCTCGAGTACGTACTTGGCATGCAATTGGCATACAATTGGTAGGATTTTGCATTTTTAGAATCCAATTACCAACTGAGTAGTCTGTTATTACAATTAAGGTAATGAAAATGGCATGATATTTGTAGGCTTGCAAATTGGTAATAGGAATGCAAGAGGTACTTGGAGACATAAATTTTGAATCCAAATCGTTCACAAATTTGCAGAATGCCTATGTCCATAATGTTGTGAAAATGGTTCACATAAATGATGCATAAGGAAATCAGCAATCGACAAACAGTATATTTGAAATTGCAAACGATGAATACAATTGTCAAGCGATGCGTTGGAAATTGCAAAAAAAGAATGCAATCTCAGAAACATGTCGTTATCTTTGTAAATTAGTTTCCCAACATCCCTACTTACGTTGATATAGTAAAACATGTCATTATCTTTGTAAATTACGAGATTACAATCTCAACGATGGGTTTTACAATATTATGGAACATAGCTCTCGTAAACTTAGTAAAATCAAACCTTACTCTTGTAAACATCCATGTTTACAACTACAACGAACGAATTTACTTTTTCAACATCCCTACTTACCTTCGTATTGTAATACATGTCGTTAACTTTGTAAATTACGATATTACAACATTAACGATGGGTTTTACAATGTTATGGAACATAGCTCTCGTAAACTTAGTAAATTCAAACATTACTCTTGTAAACATCCATATTTACAACTACAACGAACGAATTTACTTTCCCAACGTCCCTACTTACGTTGATATTGTAAAACATGTCGTTATCTTTGTAAATTACGAGATTACAATCTCAACGATGGGTTTTACAATGTTATGGAACATAGCTCTCGTAAACTTAGTAAATTCAGACCTTACTCTTGTAAACATCCATGTTTACAACTACAACGAACGAATTTACTTTCCCAACGTCCCTACTTACGTTTATATTGTAAAACATGTCGTTATCTTTGTAAATTATGAGATTACAAAATTAACGATGGGTTTTACAATGTTAAGGAACATAGCTATTGTAAACTTTGTAAATTCAGACCTTACTCTCGTAAACATCCATGTTTACAACTACAACGAACGAATTTACTTTCCCAACGTCCCTACTTACGTTTATATTGTAAAACATGTCGTTATCTTTGTAAATTATGAGATTACAAAATTAACGATGGGTTTTACAATGTTAAGGAACATAGCTATTGTAAACTTTGTAAATTCAGACCTTACTCTCGTAAACATCCATGTTTACAACTACAACGAACGAATTTACTTTCCCAACGTCCCTACTTACGTTTATATTGTAAAACATGTCGTTATCTTTGTAAATTATGAGATTACAAAATTAACGATGGGTTTTACAATGTTAAGGAACATAGCTATTGTAAACTTTGTAAATTCAGACCTTACTCTCGTAAACATCCATGTTTACAACTACAACGAACGAATTTACTTTCCCAACGTCCCTACTTACGTTGATATTGTAAAACATGTCGTTATCTTTGTAAATTATGATATTACAAAATTAACGATGAGTTTTACAATGTTAAGGAACATAGCTATTGTAAACTTTGTAAATTCAGACCTTACTCTCGTAAACATCCATGTTTACAACTACAACGAACGAATTTACTTTCCCAACGTCCCTACTTACGTTTATATTGTAAAACATGTCGTTATCTTTGTAAATTATGAGATTACAAAATTAACGATGGGTTTTACAATGTTAAGGAACATAGCTATTGTAAACTTTGTAAATTCAGACCTTACGCTCATAAACATCCATGTTTACAACTACAACGAACGAATTTACTTTCCCAACGTCCCTACTTACGTTGATATTGTAAAACATGTCGTTATCTTTGTAAATTATGAGATTACAGCATTAACGATGGGTTTTACAATGTTAAGGAACATAGCTATTGTAAACTTTGTAAATTCAGACCTTACTCTCGTAAACATCCATGTTTACAACTACAACGAACGAATTTACTTTCCCAACGTCCCTACTTACGTTTATATTCTAAAACATGTCGTTATCTTTGTAAATTATGAGATTACAACATTAACGATGGGTTTTACAATGTTATGGAACATAGATCTCGTAAACTTAGTAAATTCAGACCTTACTCTTGTAAACATCCATATTTACAAATATCATGCCATTTTCATTACGTTAATTGTATAATAACAGACTACTACATTGGTAATTACATTCTGAAAATGCAAAGGCCTACCAATTGTATGCCAATTGTATGCCAAGTACGTACTCGAGCTGCAAATACCCCCTTACGCTTTGGCAATTGCATTTTGTGTTAAATATAAACTTAGTAAATTCAGACCTTACTCTTGTAAACATCCATATTTACAAATATCATGCCATTTTCATTACATTAATTGTATAATAACAGACTACTACATTGGTAATTGCATTCTGAAAATGCAAAAGCCTACCAATTGTATGCCAATTGTAAGCCAAGTACGTACTCGAGCTGCAAATACCCCCTTACGCTTTGGCAATTGCATTTGTGTTAAATATAAACAAAAAATGGAAACTTGACAACTTGAATAACCGGTAACCAAATTTTAAAAATTTTGGGCGCATCAGTGCGCCAGGCGGACTGTAGAAGGTGCCGCATCTCAATTACTCACCCATTCCAATGTGAGCAGGAGGAAAATTCTCAATACAGAACTCTTCTTGAAAACAGCTCACATAGGCAAAAAAGATAACCAAAGTTAATTATCAATAACTACAAATTACCTTAGTGGTATCCTCAACCTCAAACACATCTTCACCAACTCGTATATTTGTTTCTTGTAACTGTAGCACAAAATTCACAACTGGGGAAAAATATTAGATTCTGTAATAGATTTATCTTATTGACGAATTACCGTTTGCATCGGTATAAGTCAATACTTTTCTTGGAGCTAATGTTCTTGGATTTTCGTTATTGCTTACGAAATCTTCCAAAGACCATTCTAGTCCAGCAAGATCTCTAGGATCCGTAAATTGAGGTTTCATCATTTGTATGCCACTGCTTGATAGCATATCAATAGTTTGATCTAATTCCACTTTATACTTGGTCAAGCGTCTATCACTCAATCTTCCTATTACTGCTATTGCAGCAATAATGTTATGACCATCAAATTTGTCATAACCTCTAGATTTAAAACCAATCTTAATCTTGGAAGCTTCTTCTTTCAAGATTTGAAGGTTGGGACTGAGGTATATTAGACCTTTCCCATCATTCATGTCTACTTCAGAGGCGGCAATTAATGCTTGCATCCCATCTGAAAATCGACTGTCAAAAACATTGACAAAGATCTTTGTGCCTACTCCGGCAGGAACTAAAGATTTAATACCGATTACAACTAATCCGTAATGCAAGTATTTATATCTTGACTCTTTTCTTAGAGCTTTTACCATTTCATTGTCTAATAGACCAATGGATTTTGTATCTCCCTCTAATATTGATAAAGGGGTTGCTCGTTGATCTTTTATGAAAACAACTTTGGGTTCTCCTACCCGTCTTGCATCATAAAGAGTTTTTGGACTTAGCGCATGAATCCCTTCAGTTGTAAAATTTTGAAGGTCATCATTTGGGTCTATTACTTGACCTAGTCCAGTAATACCATTTTCTGGTTTTCTGAATACTGATAGTAGATTATTTCTACTAGGGGCTTTTGCTTTTCCCTTTTCAGTAATTTTTCCATCTCTATCGATGTAGGTTTCAGTAGCTCTTTGTCCTCCAATGGTTCTTCCTTTTAACATTCTTTTCTTAGAATTTAAAAGGACCTAAACCAGAGCGGTTGAGCGTTAACCCATCAATGAATCCTTTTATTTCTTGGATATCATTGCCTCTAGTCACATTATTTGGAGACATTCTTCTTTCTATTCTTAGAAGAATATTAATTAACTCTGTCAAACTTTGAGATTTATTATCTTCAAAATGTTTGATTAGCTCTTCCAATTTACTTGTTGATCCTTCGATCTGTATATGGGATGGATATCCTGCTCGATCTTCCAAGTAGATCCTGTATGTAAGAGGAAACTATGAGGTTAGGGACAGGTGAGGAGATCCCGATTGAACCCACTCCGATGGTTAAGTTAGTGGTGTTTTTACGGGGAAAGATGGATGAATACCAGAGGCATAGAAGTGTTATTACCTTTTTCCTAGTGTAGGTGAGAGGTATTTATAAGGGGGTCGAGGATCAGCCCTTCTCCTCGATTTTAGCCCAAATATCCTGTCTCTCCTCCTGCAGGGTTTTGCCGACTCGCATTCAATGCTCTTTCCCCAACAACTGTCGGTTTGTCTATGGTTGTGTGACGAGTCAACACCTGGTATGGATGTGAAGCACAATTGAATGTTCCCTTCACATCACCATGCTAGTTTGTCGAGGGCTTTATGTAGCATGGTGACACCTTACCCTGGATATTTATGCACAATAAATGATCCCCTACAATCATCCGACTATCCGAGAAAGGTGCGCGAAGTAGCGAGATGTGACAGGGCCCTTTTGACCTGGCCAACGTGTTCGTCGTTTTTACACAAGGAACATAGGTGGTCGGGTCGGTGCACAACCGTCCGACCATACTTATCGGTTTGCTAGGTACCGACCAGGAGGTTGTCGTTAGAAGTCGATCCTGGTCGGGTGCGTAAGCTGGTGGTCTGCTCCTTTCCAGCCACGTGGTGCCCTTTACGAGGCTCGGCTCATGCTAACAATATGGCCCATCAACAGTAGCCCCCCAACTCTCGACTCAAGGAGCCGATCTTGGGTGGGGAGTTTGCTCTTCTATACTTTTATTATTTTTTGATGAGCCGAGCCTTCTGTATGTGATGGTATGTGCAGCCCCCAAGTCCCCAGCCGAGGAGGTTCCCTTTCTTCATATGTTTGTGCCGTCATTTTTGAATATTTGGGTAGTACTTGAGTGCGGTGGCGTGTACTGTAGGCCATTGGTTTGGCGGTGGCGTTCATAAATGCTTCGGCGTCGAATGCTACGAGCGGTCGCGTCGTCCGACCTTCCGTCGCTTGATTGATAGGTGCCGTCGGTTTTACGCCACGTGTACAGCCTTGACGGAAGAGCCGACACGTGGACGGTGGAGGACTGTAATGCCGGTGGTATAAAAGCTCGGCGCTACCCAGCTGCACCACTCTTCGCCATTTTTCTTGTTTTTCGAAAGCTTTGGAGGTCACCGGTGTGCGAGAGAGAAGTGTGCTCAAGTGCCTTTAGCCCCTCGCTTGATTTGGTGCCGGTAAGCCACTCTTTTCAGCCTGTTTTTGTTTATCGCCGGATAATCCTGTAGATATTTTTGATTTTGTACTTTGTTTTTTCCGGGTTTGGTTTGCTTGTTCGTCTTTGTTCTGGGTTTGTATGGGTTTTGATCTTTAGTTCATCGCCTCCTCGTCCGTTGGTTGTTTGTTTGAAAGTTTTTTTTTTGAGTAATCGCGGAATTATGTCAAGCCGATCTGACATGGCCGACTCGCAAGAGACGACGAGCGTGGTCGGTCTTTGGAAATGATTCGAAGCGAGTTGGTGGATGAAATGTATGACGCAGCCGAGCAAATGGGCGAAGACATGCCCGTCGGCCTGGGTGGTACATTCGAGTACCGAGGGGTAGGAGGAGGGACGGGTGGGGCTACCGAGCGGTGCGGAGATGGAGGTGGGTCCGGAGGCGTGGGGAAGTCACGATGGCCGTGGCCGGGCGAGGTGGATCGGTAGGTTCGGACGTTGAAATAGGTTCGGCGGAAGTTGCGTGGTCGGCCGATGAATATCCGAGCACAATGGCTGAGCAGAAATTGGATCGGTTGAGGGTGGAGTATGCCATACCAAAAAGTGTGAGGCTTAGAGCGCCGGTCGGTGATGACAAGCCGAGCAAGCCGCCGCTTGTGGGTGACCTTATGTGCGGATATGCTGAAACAAGGGGTTCGGCTTCCCTTGTCTCCCTTCCTTCAAGGTTGGATCAGTCGGCTCGGTGTTGCTCCCCATCAAATGAATCCGAACGTGTATAGGACTATGGTGAGTGTGCAGGCTCTATGGCGGAGGGTGCACAATGCCGACCCGAGCATAGAGCAAATGCTGCACTGCTTCCTGTTGAAGAGAAGTCCATATCAAGTCGGTTTTTGCTACCTGCAGAGTGCAGTGGGGAAAGTGATCGGGAGCAATCCGTCGTCCCGAAGACACTGGAAACCGCACTGGTTCTACGCGTGCAGTGCGTGGGAGTTTCTTGTGACGGTTCGAGCCGAGGCTGCCAAGGATTGAGGCGGTTTAGGATGCCAGTCGGGTTGACCGGATCTCTGCTGAGTTGCATATCCGTTTTTATTGTTTTCGGCATGAAGTGGGGTCTTTGGGGGTTTTTTTTTTTGTTTTTGTTTTTTTGATAAGTTTGGTTTATTACTACGGTGGAGTTGGAGCGAGTGATCATCTCTTGCCGAGCAAGAACAGTCGAGCGAGTGCTTGCCCTTCCCGATCGATAGAGCGTGAGATACAATTCTTGCGGGCGAAGGTCCGATCAGTTCGTCGGTAAGGATCGAGTTTTGTAGAGTTTTTGTAGTACGTGGTAAATGAGAGCAACCCTGATGTTGATAGTTATGTTGCGCAGCAATGAAGCCGAGCCGAAATGATCCCGCTATGCAAGCTCGGCTAATGAAGATGGCCAAGAAAGGGTCGTCCTGGCTCGGTGGTGGACCGCAGTAGCTCGGCCGGAGGGTCTCCTCACATGTCCGTGGCCGAGTCAAACAATAAATCTTGCCGTGACGCCTTTGCTCGGGGCGCGAGAAGAGGCGAGCCGAGAGCAGATCACCCGAGAAGCGGGAAAGAGGAGAATAAGTGAGGAGCCGAGGAAGGATCCGGGAAGAAGCAAGTGGGCTCGTCGGCATCGGAGGAGGCGAGGAGAAGCGTGGATCCGTCGGTGGTCCACTAGAACCATGGGTGGATCTTGACACGGTGCTCGATTCGTACCACGAGGCCATCAGACGGTCCTTGAAACCAGAAGTGGTCGAGGGTATGTTTACCGAAGAGATGGGGTATAGTGGTATGACTGCATGCGCTCTCGAGGATCAGCTGAAGGTAGCGTAGTCTGGACTCCTATTGTCGTATTTTTCGCGTTCCCGTCCCGTTTTATGTAATCTATTCCATCTTTTCTGACGCAGGCGACGCTGAAGTTGTTTATCGCGGCTCAGAATGTGGCTGCGCACCGGGAATTTGATCGAGGCAGGAGGGATGAGGAGGCAGTTACTGTTGCTGAGCTGAGCCGGACCATTAGTGAGAAGGCGAAAATTGAAGAAGAGCTGGGGCTTGTGCGGGGTCATCTGGAAGCCGAGGTAAAGAAAAGTGCGGAGCTGACAACCTTGGTGGGGAGGCTGACTGAGGAGAAACGTGGTCTGCACACCGAGCTGTCTAAGGCACAGAAGGGTCTAGATGAGGCCCATCAGAAGATTGAGGCTTTTGCGTCAGAGCTGCGCACCTGCTATGATGACGCGGTGAAGGATTACATAGAATCGGCTGAGCACCAGGATAAACTCGCTGGTCATAGGGTGGAGGGTTACTTTGACCTGATTGAGAAGGTTGGGGCAAAATATCCCTCCCTAGACTGGGGTTTTCTGGATGATGAAGCCGAGGAGACTCCCAAAGAGCAGGTCGAGGACGTGGGCGCAGAGGCGGAGCTGCCAGGTGCTGACCCAGTCGGCGTTGGTGCCGACCCCGTTGCCCCAGGTGCCGACCCCGTTGCCTCAGGTGCCGACCCCGTAGGTGTCGGTGCGAACCCTGTTGGAGGAAGTGGAGGTGCAGCAGCTGTGTAAAGCCGAATGTCTGACCCTTTTTGTAATATGGGGATCTTTTGTTTTTGTAACCACTTTGTTTCCCATGAACAATTAAACTCCTCTGGCCGGCTCAGTGTAATAGTGATCGGTATTTTAGTTGGATATTTTAAGTATTTTATTTATATGTGGTGATTATTTGTGTGCTTTAGTTTAGATTGCTTTAAACTTTGTAGGTATTACTTATAGGTTATGTGCGTAACTGTGTAAGCGGAGCCGACCAAAGGTTTTGCAAAAAATAAACGAACAAAAACAACATAACGAATACGTCATATACACAGCAATCCTAGCCGAAGAGTCTTACGTAAGCTTGTAACATATTTCATACTACAAAACAGGTTACATAGGTTTCACAACCGAGCACAGCACCAGGTAGTTAGTTGCTGTGTACTCGTGCTCGGAGTGGAAACATAGTAGGTGATGGGCAAAAGACAAAAACTAATGGTGTGGCCTCACCGAGGCCACAACCTGTTACTTAAGGATAGTACTTCCTTAGGTGCTCGGCGTTCCATGGATGTGGCAACTTCTTGCCATTGATTTGGGCGAGCCGATACGTTCCTGGTCGTGCAATGTCGAGGACTCGGTAGGGTCCTTCCCAATTAGCCCCCAGGGTACCAGCTGATTTGTCTTTGGTTCCGAGTAGGATTTTTCGTAGGACCAAGTCACCAGGTCGGAAGGTACGCTCATGGACGTTTTGGTCATAGTACCGAGCTGTTCGTTGTTGATATGTGGCGAGGTGAAGGGCAGCACGAAGCCTATGTTCTTCTAGCAGATCCATGCTGAGGGTCAGTTGCTCCGCATTAGCCTCGGGTGTATAGTGGTCGACTCTGTGTGTGGGAATACCGACCTCGACAGGGATGACCGCTTCAGCTCCGAATGCGAGTGAGTATGGGGTCTCTCCGGTTGAGGTCCGCTCGGTGCAACGGTAAGCCCATAAGACCTCTGGTAGGAGTTCCGACCAGGCTCTCTTCTTAGCGCCCAGCTTTTTCTTGAGCGTTCGCTTCAACAGTTTATTAATGGCCTCGACCTGGCCATTCGCCTGGGGGTGTGCTGGGGAAGAGAATCGGAGGTTGATTTTTAGGTTTGAACAAAAGTCCCGGAATTTTCTGCAGTCAAACTGCTTGCCATTATCCGTGATGATAGTATGGGGGATACCAAATCGACAAACAATATTTTTCCAGACGAAGTGTTGTACTTTCGCTGCCGTAATGGTTGCCAGTGGTTCCGCCTCTGCCCATTTTGTGAAATAATCGACTGCGACAATTGCATAACTGGTCTGCCCCTTGCCTTTAGGCATAGGTCCGATTAAGTCGAGCCCCCACTGCGCAAATGGCCACGGGCTGGTCATGGTGGTGAGACGCTCAGGTGGTTGGTGGGGTATGTTCGCGAAGATCTGACAAGGGCGGCAAGTCGTGGCCAGTCGTTTGGCATCGGTATTCATGGTCGGCCAAAAATACCCTCGTCGCACCACCTTGTTTGCCATTGACTTGGCCGCTGCATGGTCGCCACATATTCCCTCGTGTATCTCTTGTAGGGCCTCCATTCCTTTTTCTGGGGTGACGCACAATAGCAGGGGCAAGGAGTGGCCTCTTTTGTACAATTTCTGGCCTATAATTGTGTAGCGTGAAGACCGAGCTTGGATCTGTCGAGCCTGGATTTTATCCTGGGGTAATGTGCCGTTGGTGAGAAATTCCCATATTGGGGTCATCCAGGTCGGCGCATGATCTATCGCCATGATGGTGCGATCTGTCTGGTCTGTGCTCTTTGTTGCTAGGTACTCAATGGGGATATTTCGTGCCAATTCGGTATCTAGAGCCGAGGCGAGCCGTGCTAGTGAGTCTGCGCGAGTTCTTGGCTGTCGAAATCGAGTGATTTCGTGGGATTGGAAAGAAGAGAAGCTCCCTGACTTTCAGGACGTAGGCAGCCATTTGCTGGCCCCGAGCCTGAAATTCATCCGTGACCTGGTTGACCACCAGTTGTGAATCGCTCTTGATGTCGATATTCTCAGCCCCCAATTCCCTTGCAATACGCAATCCTGCGAGGAGGGCCTCGTACTCTGCCTCATTATTTGATGCCCGGAATCGGAAGCGGAGGGCATACTCAACCGTGATTCCGCTAGGAGATATTAAGACCAGACCCGCACCGCACCTGTAAATTGGATGCACCATCAACAAATAGAGTCCACCGTGGTGAAGTCGGGTTAGTAGTGTTGTTCTTGTCTAGTCCTGTTGGTATTGTGGTTGGGACTGCCTTCGCGACGTCGAGCAAAGTCCTAGATGCCGAGGGTGTGAACTGCGAAATGAAGTCAGCGATGGCACGTGCCTTGATGGCTTTGCGAGGGTGGTAGGCAATATCAAACTCCCAGTTCCACCGACCACTTAATGAGTCGTCCCGACGTCTCCGGTTTACGAGGACAAGGCCTAGTGGTTGGTCAGTCAACACCATGATAGAGTGTGACTGGAAATATGGGCGCAACTTCCAAGCCGATACTATCGGGGCTAGGGCCAATCTCTCAATGGTCGGGTATCGTGTCTCCGTATCAATCGATTGCCTTCTTGACATAGTACACCGGGTCTTGTGCACGATCCACGATCTCTTGTGAGTCTTGGTGATTGCCGAATGGGAGACGGATAGGTATAGTGATAATACATCTCCAACCTGTGGTTTTAGAAAGTATGGGTGCTCGACCCATATGTTCCTTCAAACTATCGAATGCAGAGGCGCATTCGGTGTCCAATCAACGAACTTCTTGCTCCCTTTCGGCGCTTTAAAGAAGGGAAGACACCGATCAGTTGCTTTGGAGATGAATGCATTGAGGGCTGCCACCCGTCCCGTTAAGCTACGAACCTCCTTCCGGGTCTGGGCTGGGTCATGCCGACGAGGGCTTGAATCTTCTGTGGGTTGGCCTCGATACCCCTGTGGCTGACCAAAAACCCTAGAAATTTACTTGAGCCGACCCCAAACACACACTTGGCCGGGTTTAGTTTCATGCCGTATCCCCTTAGTATCGCAAAGGTTGTGGCCAAGTTGGCGACGTGTTGGTCGGCTCGGATGCTTTTTTTACCAGCATATCGTCGACGTAGACCTCCATGCTCTTGCCAATTTGGTCGGAAAACATTTGGTTAACCAAGCGCTGGTAGGTGGCCCCCGCATTTTTGAGGCCAAATGGCATGACCTGGTAACAATACGTGCCGCGGTCGGTGATAAAGGAGGTGCTCTCTTGGTCGGCTGCGTGCATACGAATCTGGTTATACCCGGAGTAGGCATCCATGAAGCTCAATAATTCGTGCCCTGCCGTTGCGTCGACCAGCTGGTCTATTCTTGGCAATGGGAAACTGTCTTTGGGGCACGCCTTGTTGAGGTTGGTGAAATCGACACACATCCGCCAGGTGTCTTCTGTTTTCCGGACCATGACGGCGTTAGATAGCCATTTGGGATAATCAACAGGGCGAATAAATTTGTTTCTTTGCAGCTTGTCAACCTCCGTCTTCATGGCTGCGTACCTGGTGGCGTCGTATGCCCGCCGCTTCTGTCGGACGGGTCGGTACTGTGGGTCAATGCTGAGGCGATGAGTGATGACCTCTGGGCTGATTCCCTTCATATCATCGTGGGACCAGGCAAATACGTCGTCATTCTTTTTTAGGAAAGCAATAAGCTCCTTGCGGACTGTTGGCGTGAGCTGGGAGCCAATTCTTAGGAGTCGATCAGGGTGGTCAGGAAAAGGTGAAATTTTATCTAGTTCCTCCACCGATTGCGGATTCACAGGACTGATCTCTCCTCTTGGATCGACGATCCCCGAGTGGCTGGGAGAATCCTCCTCATAGGTTTCTATACAAAATGCCTCGTAGGTCAATTTTGTTTTTACCTTCACGGAAGAGGCGTAACAGGTCCGAGCTGACTCGATCTTCCCTGACCGTGCCGACCCCGTGAGGCGTTGGGAATTTAATCAGCAGCGCCCTCATGTTGACGGATAGGTTCAGGTCACCTATAGCCGGGCGACCCAGGATGACGTTGTATGACGATGGGCACTCTACCACAATGAAAACCGTGGTAATCTTTGGCACGTCTCGGGTACACTCCTATTGATAAGGTCGAGGCATATGGCCGAGTGGCTGTATGTGTCCTCCTCCAAAAGCCACTAGGGCGGGGCAGCGTCGGTCGAGAAGATTCTCACTGACCCCCAAGCTGTCGGAAGGCGTTGAGGAAAATGATATTAACGGAGCTGCCCCCATCTAGGAATACCCGAGCTACCTCACAATGGGCGATCTCAGCCGTGATCACCAGGGGGTCGTGATGTGGAAATGTGACGCCAGCTGTATCGTCAGGAGAAAACGTGATCGGCTCTGCCTTCGTTTTGTTCTGGGTGGGCTGGCCCTCGGTTGTATCCATGGCCATGATCTCTGAAATCTCGCGTCGGTAAGCGCGAGCGTAGCTCTTTATGGCCCTGTTTGAGTTAACGGCCACAGTCGGTCCTCCCGAAATGGTAGATATGTACACCCGAGATACCCCAGGTTTGTTATTGTCGTCATCTCGCATTTGGGTGCCCATGGGAGCTTCTTCCCTCGTGACATACTCCTTTAATTTTCCACGTCTTATCAATGCTTCGATCTCCTCCTTAAGTGGTAACAATCATCCGTATGGTGTCCGTGATCGCGATGGTACTTACGATGTTCTTTGTCATCCCTTCTTCCTCGGTAAGGGAATCTTACTTTCCTCGGGCTGGGGAGTTCATTGGCAATTACCGCGAATATTTCCCCTTTCGATTTGTTCGAGAGGGGTATAGTTTGTGTCTTGGTTGTACTTCTCTGGTCTACCCCCATTCCCCGAGCCGAGGGTTCTGGTTCGGCCTTTTTCGTTTTGCCGCCCGATCATAGGCGTAGTCGTTAGGTCTCTTGTCTTTGGATTGATACGAGGTGGGAGCTTAGGGCCGACTCAGCGACGGCCTTCCCGGCAGAGTTCACTGCTTCGGCCTGGAGTAGCTTGTTGCTTCACGGAGGAGGTCCTTGTACGTTTCGGGAGGATTCTGGTGAGGGAAAAATAGAAGTCCCCTCCTGGAGTCCGCCCATTAGCGCATTATGCGCCGTGGCCTCGTCGCATCCCTCACAGCGTGCATACTCATTGTTAAACCGGGTTACGTAGTCCCTAAGCTTCTCGTCGGTCGTTGCTTGACCGTGATAAATCATTCGCCGTGTATAGCCGATCAGAAATGATCATGTACCTCTCCAAGAATAGTTTCTGAGTTCGGTAAAGGAGTGATAGACTCGGGGCGAGTCTTTTAAACCAACTCATGGCGGGGCCCTTGAGTGTTGTAGGGAAGAGGCGACACTTGGTTGCCTCGTTCGCTCCGCGCCCTCCATGGCGTAACGGAAATTGTCCAAGTGATCATAAGGGTCAGTCATCCCATCATATAAAGGAATCTTCGGAGCCTTCGAATCTCCCACGACTTTAGCATCCAGTAGGTCCTGGGTATAAGGCAGTGGAATCTCCTCTTCTGTGAACTCTAGTCCCCGGGGCATCCTCGATTTTTCCACCTGGCCGAGCCGGTCCCAAACACTTTTCAACTCGCCGGTCACTGTGTCCTTGAGTCCGGAGGTGAGGCCATCAACTTCCTCCTACGAATCATCCGCATCGAGTGGGCCTTCTTCTTTCGCAGATTTCCCACCGTGACGTCCGTTGCGCTCTCTCCACGCCTCTTTTCCTTCAAAATGGCCCTCGCGTCGGTGGTCTTGGGTTCAGCGTCTCTGTCCTTGCCGAGCGGATGTGGCGCCACTTCTTGTTAGTCCGCCCTTTGTCACCTTGTGTTTCTACCTTCTCTGCTAACTCGGCATGGCTTTCTTGCAATATTTCGTTCTGCGCCCGAAGGCTGTTGCTAAGGTTCTGGACATCATTTACACCCCTCAGGATCCGGTCCATCTTGCCCTCCAAGTCTTTCAGGCGGTCCGTGCGCTGGCGCTCTTTCTTCCTTCTCTGGGTATTCCGTTCGGCCGTACCCGAGGGCGCCCTTCTTCTGAGGTGCTAGTTTCTCAGCATAATTCGTGTCTTTCTTGTCGGAACTCAGTTGGTGGAGGGGATGCCGCTTTTGTCAGCGAAGTTCCCACAGACGGCGCCAATGTTGATCCTTCGATCTGTATATGGGATGGATATCCCTGCTCAGTCTTCCAAGTAGATCCTGTATGTAAGAGGAAACTATGAGGTTAGGGACAGACTGGGGAGATCCCAGTTGAACCCACTCCGATGGTTAAGTTAGTGGTGTTTTCTGGGGGGAAAGATGGATGAATACCAGAGGCATAGAAGTGTTATTACCTTTTTCCTAGTGTAGGTGAGAGGTATTTATAAGGGGGGTCAGGGATCAGCCCTTCTCCTCCAGTTTTAGCCCAAATATCCTGTCTCTCCTCCTCTGGGGTTTTGCCGACTCGCATTCAATGCTCTTTCCCCAACAGCCTGTCGGTTTGTCTATGGTTGTGTGACGAGTCAACACCTGGTATGGATGTGAAGCACAATTGAATGTTCCCTTCACATCACCATGCTAGTTTGTCAGGGCTTTATGTAGCATGGTGACACCTTACCCTGGATATTTATGCACAATAAATGATCCCCTACAATCATCCGACTATCCAGAAAGGTACGCGAAGTGACAGATGTGACAGGGCCCTTTTGACCTGGCCAACGTGTTCGTCGTTTTTACACAAGGAACATAGGTGGTCGGGTCGGTGCACAACCGTCCGACCATACTTATCAATTTGCTAGGTACCGACCAGGAGGTTGTCGTTAGAAGTCGATCCTGGTCGGGTGCGTAAGCTGGTGGTCTGCTCCTTTCCAGCCACGTGGTGCCCTTTACGAGGCTCGGCTCATGCTAACAATATGGACCATCAACATTACTATTGGTGGCTATTTGTTCTTTTATTAAGAACTTTTGCTGTTCTCTTACTTCTGAGAAATCCATAGGAACTGTTATTTTTGGTTCCTCTCCTTCGATCTTGGGCTTCTTTGCACCATCGAAAGATAACTTACGACTTATTTCTTTAATGTCGTACTCTATTATTCCAAGACGATTTTCTGTCTTGTCCACACGTTTATCCATGTGTTGTATAACCTTTTCTAATGAGGTTTTGAAGACATGTAGTTGCTGTCCTTGAGTAACTATAGACTGGGTATTTCCCAGTCTATATTACAGGATAATAATTGAGACTGGTAATGGATTCGATAATAGCAAATATATTGTATAATACAGGATAATAATAAAGCAATTAATAAGCATGTATTAATCGTATCAAAGATCATATTGTATCCAGGATTTCTCCTAACAATTGTAGTGAAAAACCTTACATAGTCTATATGGCTTGCGGAAGTTGTATTCATACAAAAGCTTTATATGGTAGTCTTGGAAAATCTTACGGTTGTAGTCCTACTCAGGTCAGGAGGTTCATCAGCTGTCTGACTTGGGATCACAAGAAGCACTTGTTTAACTACTTATCTATTCAACTGTTTATGATAATATCTAATAAGAAGAGGATCTAATGGTTTGTCTGGGATAGAAGCTTTGCCCGTGAAGCAGGGAGACCTAGACCTCAAACGGCCCCGTTTCCGAAAGAGAAGGGAAACTCAAGCACTCTAAACACTCAGAAGGCTCAAGCGCAGCTCGCAGGATGCCTTCAACTACTAAGATAAAACATATTTATAGACTTGAAGAGATGCCTCCACCGGGTACGCAAAGGGCCCCATCGTCATTTTGGCGATTTCTTCTCGTCTAAGTAAAGTAGATTCTTTTTCTAGCTTTTCCCAAAGTGGGTAGTGACTGAAAGATAAGAATTACTTTAGATAATGGGCTTTACTTTAAGCCTGGCGCATCTCATCTGATGCATCTGCTGCCACTTGGGTAGCTTCATCTTCTGTGGGAAGTGTTTGGGCCCGAAATCTATACATTAAGCCCAAAAGAAATTGCAAAACTTAAATACATGAGTTATTTACCAAAAATGGAGAATAACCATGTACTTGAAGAGGCAGAAGCATTAAGGTGGAATTAGTTGCCACTAAATGGCGATTAATTAAAATTAAAACAGCTTTCCATAAATTGGGCCAAACCATTTCCATCTTCAAAACTAGAGAAACCATGTTGGGCCAAACGCATAAAGAAATAAAAAGAAAGCCCAAAGCCCAAGCATCAGAACGGCTTCAGAATTGAGCAAAGCAGTTGATTACACAAGTTTCAAAAACTGACTCTTGGAACTGATGAATCATCTGATAATTGAAAAGGAAGATTCACAGGGATATTTTCACAGATAGAGGGCTTCTTCTCAAAAAAAAGCAAAGATCTCATCAAAGCCAGAAAGTTTTCAAAATCAAGTTTCAAAAAGTAGGCTGATAGCTGAGACAACTGATTCTTACTTTTCCCTCTGCACAAAAATAGAAAGTATGTTTCTTAGAGAACAAGTTACGAGGAGAAGAAAATAGGGAGAATGCGTCGAACTCGCACCCAGAAATTTTGAGTGTCCGAAGGGATCGACACAGGGTCCACACTTCCATCAGTCTCTGCCAACAATAATAGCGCCCTATCGAAAGTCCATGGTGACCCCCTCATCACTTTCTTCCTGTCAAAGTCAGTTTTGAAAGAGAACAAAAATCTCGTAGGATCTTCCATCGGCACAGCAGAAAACTCCTGCCGAGTATGCCATATTTTCTTCATCGTTCCAATCAATGCCTCTTTATGAAAATCCTTTGTTGTCAACAGCCTCCCCACCATCAAAAACCTCTCCGCCTTCAACTCATTAATTCTTCTACCCCAACAACCTCAAAAGCCTCAGATTCCGAGATTGCCAGATTAGAAGTTAGCCCAGTCACGAGATCGTCGACGGACGCCATTAGCCACTAAATAGCCTTTCCCACAAAGCCTAACCCCCAGTAAAGCCAGGTAGAGACCCCTCCGAGAACCACACCGGGCATGAACTAAGCGAGGCACCTGCAAGAAAGCGTACCTCCCAAGCTTCAAAAAGACAAACCCTAGCAACCCACTCGTAAGCCGCCAAATATTTTCCACCAAAAAGCCCTAACCAAAGAGGAAGGGACTTCGTAACCTACCTTTTTTTTCTTTTTTTTTCCCTTAGGAACAATCCCTTCTAGCTTAGTAAATATGTCATAAATTAATTAAAACAGAGAGGGTTTAATTTTCTCTATAAAAAAAGGAAGGGATATTATTTTGCTTCAATTAAAAGTGGAAAAAAGAAAAAGAAAAAAGAAATCTAGCTAGCAAGGCATGAAATTGAAAAGCAGCATATGGGGTGAGAGGCCGGCCCAACAAAAGGCAAAAAGAAACACGGAAAGACCAGTTTGAGGCAAGAGATGGCCCATAAAAAAGTCCGAATGTCTAGTCTCCCTCTCTCTCTCTCTCTCTAAACAATGAGAGGCCTCCAAGTCATTCATTCTATGAATCTATGAATCCATCTATATAGTTCACAGATCAGTGTCTACTTACTGGAGTGGTGTCTCAGTCTCAGTCTCAGTCTTAGCATACTCTTATAGACCCAATCCAAATGACAAATCCCAAACTCTGAAAGCAAAACCCCCAAATCCACAACTCATTTTCCTCTTCTTCCTCAATTCTCAAGGGAAACATGGTCAGAAAACCTGAGCCGGTCAACGGCACAGCCACTGCGAAGACCGGCCCATCTCTGTCCCCAGCCACCTCCATGTCGGGCTGAAACCAGATCTCCTCAACAACCTCTCATTCAAAACCCTAAAACTCAAACCCAAGCAGCAGGGGCTCCTGATCCGAGTCTTCATCCTCCCCTTCATTACGCGCCTCTTCAGCGTCCTTCGCTACGAGTCCATGATCCACGAGTTCGATCCCTATTTCAATTACCACACTACCCTCTACTTGACCGAGAAGGGCTTCTACGACTTCTGGAACTGGTTCGACTCCGAGAGCTGGTACCCCCTCGGCCGGATCATCGGCGGCACCCTCTACCCCGGCCTCATGGTCACCGCCACCTCATCTACTGAACTCTCCGATTCCTCAGCTTCCCCGTTCACATTCGCAAGGTCTGCGTTTCAACGGCCAAAAGTATACGATTCTTTAGAGGTGGCACTTTATTAAAAAAGTTGAGTAGAAATGGTCCTTTTGAAGGATGGGGGGAAAATAAAAGGCAAAGAGAAACACACACAATAGCAACAATGCAACCCGCCCTAGTCCTTGCCAAAGCTTATGACTTCATACAAGACAAAATTTTCTAACAAGATATGGATGAAAGCTTTGAACAGGACCAGCCTCAGCAAAAAATCCCATCTATGAGAATTCAGATGCCATTACATATTTTCCGCAGTTAGCACAAAGAATACAAGTGCTTGAAAAAACAAAGAACATTGATGCCATCACCTTGATAGGTAAAAGAGGAAAGCATACCTTGTTCACCATAGTAACAACAACTTCTAAGATCTCTCCTTTGAATGGTCTGAAAACAACACACTGGTACTTCACAGGGCATGTGACAAACCCTGTCCCATCGTGAATCAGCCCCTTCCCAATGTTTTCTATGCCCGTAATTGCAACCACAAACCCATGTTGACCACTGCACAAAAGATGAAAATATACCGACTGCTTTAGCCATCCCACCATGTAGCAAAAATAGCGAAGAACATTTACCATATACTTGGATTTTCAAAGCTAAAGCACTTGAAAGTTAAACTTGAGCAGGAGAACTTGGTGAAATTCAATTATAAAGTGACTAAAAATGGAATTGGACTAGTATTAATTATACAGAAGGAGCCATATTAATGTCCATTTGCAATAAATATAGTTTCACCAAAATTCAAAGCTGAGTCAATAAGGGACTATGGGCTTCATGGGTTCGTCCATGCCATAAGGCCTAGTGCCCAAGACATAGAGTCTTGGGCTATGCCCATTAACATATGTTGGGCTGTTAAGTGCAAGTCCCAAGCCTAATGAACTTATCTATTGAAAATTCAATTGGCGAAGTGGTGCAAAGTCTCAAATTCACAAATTATGAATTAATGAACTTAAATCCAAAAATGCATATTAGTTTTCAAATCGTCAAGTGAAAGCCCAAGTGGTACAAAACCACGTCAAAAGCCCCACTAAGAAAAGTGGGAATCAATCACTGTGGCAAAGAAGCTATTCTGAAAGGAGTGCAAAGCGACTCAACCATGTTGTGACGGTGACTCCAATCCAAATAAATAATTGGTCATGCACTGAGCATCAAGCTCACTCTCAAAAGATACTAAAGGAGCATCAATATGGATTAACGGTTTTGTCAACCACAATAGCCCATTAATCTTAAATCCTCCAAATCATGCATGGATACATGTGCCTCTTAATGATTAAATTAAATCTCTCAAACACAAATTCTAAATTAGTGGGTCATATTTACCCATTAATTTCCAAACTTGGAACTACATCGGTTTGATCTCATCAAGGGTATGTAGGCGAACATCCCAATAGACGCAATCACAATCAAATTTTCGATCCCTCGCCTACATCCCAATAGACGCAATCGCAATCAAATTTTCGATCCCATAATGTGATTAAGAGACACATGATTTGCAATTGCAATCAAAATAATAAAACTCCATTATTTAAATAGTGGTGATGAAATTATGTTAGGAGGTTTATATTTTTCTTCAACAGACCCGAAAAATTTATTTTGTTTAGTTATGTATAAACCGATGTTCATAGAAAAATTCAGGAGTAGTAAAGTCGTTCTTTTTTTTTGGCAGGTGTTTGATGCAAATGATTGCGAGTTAGTGTTATTTTCAATGTTTATATTTTGCACTTATTATCCATGTTGACTTGTGATGGGGACGATCCTGGAATTTAGGAGCCTTTTGTGAAAACAAAAAATAGGGCCCTATATGATATAACAAACAAAGCATAATAATCCTAAGACAACACCATGCACCTCACAAATCCACGACACATCATCTACTTATCTGAATTCTTCACTTCGTAATATTTTCATTTTTATTATAACAGCTAACACAATGCTTCTACAAATAACGTGGAAAAATGAAGCAAACATCTCTGTATAACCGCCACGTTTGAAGAAGAAAAATCATCGACTCTGAAGGCTCTCGTCTTTTTTAAGCTCATCAGGATTATTTCTCGCACTTTGACGCATCAGCAAACACCTCAGTGTAACATATTGGGCAAGCCTGGAAAATCAAATACTATCAGCTAAACTTAATCCAACAGATTCAAAACACCAACATATTCATATCGTAAAAAACCAGAACAGCTTGCCTTGTTGATGCTAAGCCATCTGGTCCCACAACTTAGTCTTGCAGCATAAGGCCCAAAGACTTTGTTAGTGACTAGTAGCCAGTACCTTAAATCATAGGTCCTCATACAGGATTATTACAAACTCTCTCACCTCATACACCGAACAGTATCTATCCTAGTGAATGACCATGTTGGACATATATTTCTATCACAGACAGCAAACGACATAATTGTCCTAGACAGTGAGCCACTGAAGCATTATGCAGCAGAAAATCAAGTCGTTACTTTTATGCTTGACAGTGAGCTACCTTGCTTATAATGCCCTATTTGCTACATTTATGTCATCATTCTATCGTAGAAACATTTTGATCAAACAGCCTTGTGCAAAAGAAACGTACAAATGAGATAAGAATGTTGTGAGGAGAAATAAGATGAAAATATATTAGACTCATGGAAATGTAGGATAGGATTACAAGCATGTGTAAAAGCTTCCCCAGTTAAAAACAAAAAATCCATGCTATTGAGCTATTCAACAGAACCACAAGGCAAACAGGCAAAAGCCCATCATGCGTGCAGAACTCCCAACTTCACTAAGCAGTCGCAGGATCGTTTATCACACCCAAGAAATCATCCTTTATTGTACCAATGCAGAACTGCAAAACAGAGGGAGAACTAGTATCAGAAGCAAACAAAATGAATCCAAATTGCACTATGCTAGCCCAGCTGTACAAAAGAGCCTTTTGTCAGGCGGTTCCAAGAGACCAAGTGTGTCAAAAACTGACTATGGCAGCAGCTAACCAGGAGCAAACAAGTAAGAGATTCATGAAAATCCAGGATATGATCATCCCATCACTCAACCGTTCAGTTTGATTTAGTGTTGAAAATTCAAAACATGGCACTGATTAATCGAGGAACAATTAAAAGGACCATTCCTTGGATGACTTTACTCCCTTTTCCAAATCACATGGACAGTACAAGGAAAATGGAAACAACAAAGACAAATTAAAGAATCACTAAGTGAAAAGAAAACAGAGTGACTGCATACAATTTCTGTAGCATCTACTCGGGTTCCAATTATCTTTAACCGAACTTCGCTATCTTTCTGAATCTTAACCTACAAAATAACGAAAGATCAATTTAACCATATAAACTAAGCTAGAAAAGAAGCAACTACTCTTTAGAGAATCAGGTGAAACTGAAGCATACTGATCCATCTGATGTTGTATAATTTGGCATATCTCCAGATTGGAACTCCATATCATCCGGTATCAACTACAACACAAGATGAGGACGTTAACATATACTCTATATGTAAGATATAACCATTATGATATGATATTTGAATCCATGACTCAGAAGGTACAAGAGAGGAGCACTTCAAACTCCAAAAACCAGTAACCTATAGTATAAGTTAAAGAAGTTGAAAAAGTATAACTCTCATTGAACTTCAACTTACATAGAAATTTTCTCATATATATGACTAGTAGACTACTGCTTATATACAATTAGGATATAACATTGACTATGTTAGCAGAAGACAAAATAATGATTATGTTATAAAGAAAGATGCAACATTTACTAACCTAAAGGCCAAAAGTATATGATTCTTTAGAGGTGGCACTTTATTAAAAGAAGTTGAGTAGAAATGGTTCTTTTGAAGGAATGGGGGAAAACAGAAGGCAAAGAGAAACACACACAATAGCAACAATGCAACCCGCCTTAGTCCTTACCAAAGCTTATAACTTCATACAATACAAAATTTGCGAACAAGATATGGATAAAAGCTTATCACTGCTCAGAATAAACAAGGGCAGATACTTACATGGTTTGAAACAAAGATTTGAACAGGACCAGCCTCAGCAAAAAATCCCATCTATAAGAATTCAGATGCCATTACATATTTTCCGCATTTAGTATAAAGAATACAAGTGCTTGAAAAAACAAAGTAAGAATATTGATGCCATCACCTTGATAGGTAAAAGAGGAGAGCATACCTTGTTCACCATAGTAACAACAGCTTCTAAGATCTCTCCTTTGAATGGCCTGAAAACAACACACTGGTACTTCACAGGGAATGTGACAAACCCTGTCCCATCGCGAATCAGCCCCTTCCCAATGTTTTCTATGCCCGTAATTGCAACCACAAACCCATGTTGACCACTGCACAAAAGATGAATATACCAACTGCTTTATCCATCCCACCATGTAGCAAAAACAGCGAAGAACATTTACCATAAACTTGAGCAGGAGAACTTGGTGAAATTCAATTATAAAGTGACAAAATGGAATTGGGCTAGTATTAATTATACAGAAGGATCTATACTAATGCACAATAAATGCCGTACTGGAGCTTATATTGGCCAAGTTCTGAGCTTTCACAAAGACAAAACTGAACAAGAACCAGTGCTGAGTGTCCCCCCTCAACAAACTTAATGTGATCAGGGATTTATCTATAAATTAATATCGGGTCAAACTTCAATGTATTTAACGTTACTGCGTCTACATTAGGACTGACAAGATTCAATTTTTCGTTTGTTTTTGTTTACCCAAGTTTAGAGCATAATCGAACAGATAAGGGTTTCTGTTCCTAAATAAGCAAGTAGCAAATAAAGTGAAAAGAAGAAAGAGAATCAAAAGGTTTAAGCTTTCCTTGGATTTAAACTTCGCAGGGCTACAAGGCAACCAAAAAAAAAGCAAAAGAAAATCGCAAGGGTTATATTGTATTTAATACGAAGAAGAAGAAGAGAGGGGGAACCTGCAAGTGCCTTCAACATCTTTCATGAGCTTGGCCACGAGATTTTCACGGAGATTGCGGCCAAAGTGACGAGGATGAAGCTGCATGTTTCTTTCCAACACTATATGGAAGAACATCCCACTTCTTTTTTCAAAAGAAGAAAGACAATCATTATTAAACTCCTCAAACAAGAGATTCTGAATCAAAATTTACCAAAGATGAGATGAAACAAAGAACAATGGAATGAAAGAGTTTTGAACCAATTTAGAAAACTCAACCAACCTCACTACCACACATACAGATTCTTTTAGCACTTTGCTCTGATGGCCTATCGCAATCAAATGGTTATGAAATACCAATTTCACAGCTCATATGCCACAACTTTTAGTGTTTTACACCTGAACTTGAGCTAATCAAACAAAGCGAAAATCACTGATGCTCAAGGTAAGCATCTTTGAGATCATGTGATTATTGGTTGCTCAGTTAAAACACATTTTTCAACTAAGTGAGAGTCATAGCTGTCCAACGAAATATATGTGATGATGACTTACTTGGATTAAGAATCCACATTACGTGATAACATTCTTGCTCCATTAAAACTTACACTATGGACAGTTAGTTGTGTATCATTTTCCAAAAGCTAATAGGCTCAGTTCTATCCATGGGGGTAAAACATATAAATGCCCAATATACGATGTATTCCTATGTATGGGCTCAAAATTAGCTTCTACGTTAACCCACCAAGCACTTATGCACCAAATTGCAATCATGTAAGAGAACTATCAAAATCAATCGTACAATATTTTAATAACTAAATTATTTAATGTAATTTGATCAAAATAATAACACAATCAAATGAATTTTAGTATTTGGATAAACCTATCTTACTTACAGCATATCTTAAGTAAGATGTATTGAATCTAAAATCTGGTTTAGGGTTATCAATCACAACTATACTAAGAACACATCTGCAGATCTCCAATTTTCCAGCAGTATAAAAACCACACATTTCTTTCTGTGAACTGATTAGTGGAAAATCGCTAGGGAAAAAAAAGGCTATCTTGTAAACAACAACTGACTTAGGTTTCAAAGTCAACCTTAACATCCATTAATCTAAACACAACTGTATCACCAAATTAAATACATTTTCACCATTCCACCATAAATGGCCAATGTTCTATTATTTTACAAAAGTGATTTATTCAGAAAAAGTCAGAGCAAGTGGTTTCCAAACTTACAAATTCCATAACAACAGCAACGCACTAAACCAATTTTTTTTTCTATCATTATAAAACCACACCATGGCCATAAGCAAAACAAAATCATCATAATTTTCTACTGCATAAAATCAGATCTTGTGGGTAACTCAACCCTCTTCTACATGGATCAATGAAAGAAAACCAACTGTGATTCCGTTATATCTCACTTATATGTGATGCAAGAATGTAATTCACTTTAGTCAAAACAGTCTCCTTCAGTATATTTGTTGAGCGAAAACACTCCAAGACCTTGTCGTTGATGGACTATGCGACGGCACACACACAAACCCCTTGAGAATAAAACACACACCAAACCACAAAGTAAACACACCCACAAGAACACAAAGATTTATAGAGGTTCGGCCTCCTGCCTACGTCCTCTTGGTGATCCACCCGAAAAATTCACTAGTATGTAAGAACAACTTTGGTTACAATCAAGAACCCCTTAGCTCTCACAAGAACCCTAGATCTCTTTTCTCTCACCCTTGGAAATACTCAAGAATTCACCCTTGAATTCTGTCTTGTGTTTCTCCCTTGAAAATTCACTCTTGAATTTTCCTCTCTATTTGTGCTTGTTTTGTGCTTGTCAAAAACCTAGTTCTAAAGTGCCTATTTATAAGTATAGGGCTTTAGTACAATCATACAAGGAATAGGAAACCTAAAGGATCCCAAAACAATTAGAAGATCCAATCCAAATCTGACAAGGATTCCTAAACAATGAGAAAACCTAGTCCAAATCTAACAAGGATTCCATCCTTCCTTCTATGGTGAGCCAATCTTCAACAATATTATCAGAGATACATAAATTTCCTAATTCTAAACTGACTCTTACTCTCTCACTCTTTAGCAAGATACACACAGAAAGCCACAGCCTCTGCCTCACCGTCACAAAATTCTTCGTAAAAATATAATTTTCAAAAACAAAAATGATAAAGATTCAATCTTCAAACCTTTGTTACCAATCACGAAATACTCAATTTAATAAAAAGTGCAAAACACAAAGATCAATCAAATTCTTTCCTTCTACTTCAAAATTTCGACCAACTGTATTCAAATAAAGCAGCAACTAACTTACATGTTTAATAGCTTGAAGCTCCAACAGACTTAAAATGCCACACCACCACCTAAAAACACAAAGTATTGGCTACCACAGAAAATATTTCTCTAGAGATTGCTCTGCTCTAAAATTGACACCCCCTTTGCATATTATGTTTAACCACAGAAAATCAGATATTGAACACAATTACCAAAACATTCAAAGGATTCAACAACATGCTCAGATATTAGAGGGATTAGGGTTACGAAGCGCATTTTTAATTATCAAGAAGGCCAAGAAAGGAGGAGAAGTAAAGAGTGACAAAAAATGGGCAAGCTAGGAATAAAGGTCTCTTGATGCAGAACTTTCCATTTAATAGAAAATGATTGGTGAGTCAAGATGGACTGAGGATTTGTCAAATAAACGCATTTGAAATACTGTCAGGAATTTTTTTTTTGGCTAAGGATCCATAGAGAACAATTCACCATATCATCTCTACAGGCCTCTTGTGACACAGCAACACAGAATTTCATTTGTAAAAGTGTTTAATTAGCAGCGAACCACTTTGCCACCCCCTTATTTATCTTGCAGTCTCATAGCTGGAGGCATTTTCATGACTACCTAGCTTAGTTTCTAACCTTCAGGATTCCCAATTGCTCTCATTGTTTGATATTAGGCTTGTTACTTCACTTTTCCATTCTGCAAAATTTATATTCTCCTTTAAATGCATTGGTCTTTTGGTTTCTAGATCATCTTTTGATTGGTTTAAGCCCTTAAATCTTTTAAGGCATGGCACTGGCAGGAATCTAAAGAGTTTTTTCCTAACCTCTTGCCAATTGTTTATGAGATGTTAGATATGCATGGACATTTGCTAGCTGACCCAATTTCAGTTTACTGTACTTCAACCATGACCTCCAGATATGGCAACAAAATTACATAATTTTATTTCTTGGAGCAATTGAATCAAACAAATAAGAAATCAACTTCAGTACATATCTCAGTGAGCATAAACAAAAGATTCTAATCCAGACAAAATGACAGACCACCACGTCTGAACACAGCTACAATGTAAACACAAAAAGCACGCACGTATAAGGTTTTGTTTGGTAATCAAATCAACCCTTATTTTAATCTTCTTGGTTTTGTTTATTCAAGGCTAAATCTTAACACCAGACCTTAACAAACTCAATTATGGCTATATTTTCATGACATATCACACCATTAAGACTCAACCAAAATATCTCAAGTACAAAATGCGATGCTCAATTCTATTCATATAAACATAAATAGATACAAACTCAAAGCAGATATAGAAATCAAAAGCAAACGTTTCCGCATACAGATAACAGATGACAGATTTGTTTGTATATACCATAATCAGAGGATTTTTCCACTGACTCAACTCAAGTATGCAACAGTTCATCAAAATTAAAGGCTTTCTTGCTAAAATAGCTACCACTTGCAGAATCTAACTTACACTTATGTTGGCCATTCAATATCCTTTCAAAACATCATTACACACATATTTATTCTCTTTTGGCTTGTTCAGAAAATTGTTTTTTTCCTTATTTATGTGTTTTTATTTTTTGGCTAAGTGTCTATGAGTTGGTTTTGCACGAAAAACAAATAAAGAGGGAATTAATTAAAGCAGTTGAATTCATGAAATTTCACTCCTTTTCAATTTTTGCAGAGGCCTCAATTTTGAAATTGAGCTAGAATAAACATCCCAAAAATTGAATAGATAATTGTAAAGGACCAGCATAAACTCTGCAGAGAGAATATAAACCATGTTTAAGTTACAGATAATTGTGACCTAAATATTTGTGAGAGGATGGAACTATCTTATGTGAATACTTCTTCAGAAAACCATGTTTGCATCATTTTGACATACATTCTCTGATTAAATTTACTTACTTGTACATGGACACAGTAATTCAAGCTGTTTCATATTTTTAAAATATTCAGTTGTGAAACTCTTCTTAAAATGTCTCATAAAAAAGTTGGAGAGGTCAGACACCTTGTCTTACTCCCCCAATGGTGATAATTAAAGGATTGTATATAATTCATAACATCTTAAAACTATCAAAGGTCAATAAGTTTCTCTTTATTAGAAGCTTGTCTGGATCTATACGGATTTTTTGGAAAACCCTTGTTGGGAATTTGGGGTTTTTGTAATTTTCTTGGAAGAGTTTTTTTTTTCTTTAGAGAGTTGGATAGAGATAGCAGGGGTTCGCAATTATCTCTCTCTAGATGGATTAGTTTTTCAAGGGGGCTAGCTAATTCCAACAATATCAATTGTACATTGTATATCATTTCATCTCAGAAGTGATCAACCTAATTCAAAATTTCAATGAAATTTCAGATCATTTCTTACTTTTGTACCTTAATTCCCTATGTTCATGACACTAAACACAATGATCAACTTAAGTGGGTAAACATTTTATTTTGCATCTATCTCAGCCGTGCATATATGATCTAAATATGAAAAACAGGTGTTTGTTTTGCAAATTATGCAGAGTACAGATTGATATAGTGTGACTGATGTGGGTTCATAAACACTGCAGTCCACTTTCCTTTTTCTTAAGAAAACGCAGAGTATATGTGAATTACATCTAATTAGATATTATAGCTAATTGCCAAAACACTCAAAGGATTCAACAACATGCTCAGATATTAGAGGATTTAGGGTTACGAAACTCATTTTTGATTATCAAACAACATAATTGATAAACCCAAATAACATAATTATTCATTCATAAATTGGCAGAAACCCATATAATATAATATAATTTCAAAAAGCTTGCTAGCTGCATCCGTGGATTCAATTCAACTAAAAAGCTCCAAATTCTGACCTAGCTTTTGGAATTTGGATCAAAACAAAGTTCCTTCATGTGCCTCAGAATCCACTATCTGCAGATTAATGGCAACAGAAGCTGATATTCCAGAAGCTATATCTGTCACGGTAGGGTATTCTAGAATCTTGATCACTCTAACTCAAATAGCTTACTCTGTTTTTTCTGTAATCTCATGATCTTTATATGATATAATTATGCGTTATAGTATAATAGTTCTCGTTGATGAAATATCAATCACAATCATATGTAGGCAAGATCATGTATTGCTAGTTACTACAAAGGAGTATCTTAACTTCAACACTTCTTTTTCCAGCAAAAAAAACTTCAACACTTTTTTTTTAGCCAGAAACCAATGTGCAGATAACTATTTTTCAACAATTTTTTTTTCAATCCATAAGCAGTATTAGATGAACGAAGAGGATGCCTTCCTTTGTTTTATCTCCCTCTTTTCTATCCTTCTTCAAAATTCAAATTTTAAGCGCTTAATAAACACAACCCAATTGTTCATTTTTTATTATTAAGTATTCTTAAAGGGAGAAGTTCAAGAAAATCTCTTGATTTTGAAAACAAATAAATCAAATTCAAGAGATCCACCACACAGTCAAGAACAATAAATAAATAAAAAATCAACCACATATACATGCAATTTGTATAGCAAGTTGTTAGATCAAGTATAGCTAATCGGCAGAAACCCAAATAACAAAAAAGACAATGAATCAAAACTAAATTCAACGGAGGTTAAGATAAGAGAACTAACCACTTAGTGATGCTTATTCCTGATTTTCAATTCAAACCCTAACTCAGAAGCAGGAAGCTCCACCTATAGACCGCTCTCTACACCTCAATTCGATGAAACCCCTAACTCAAATTCTCACCCAACTCAGATTCCACCATCAATGTCCGTATCTTCCTCTTCTCTATATCTCCAACTCACGTCCTCTCTCTCTCTCTCTGCTTATCTCCCTCTCTTCACCTCGGCTCGCATGCAGAAGCGACTCCAAGCTTTTGTTCTCTCTCTTTGCCTTTCTCTGAGTCTCTGAGTATCTGAAAATGGAAAACAAAAGGCAAGCGGCTTCCTGATGCACATCGAACAACGAACCACGAACCCAGCCAGTGAAAAGGAGGGGCATTTTCGCCTTCCATCCTTGCCCCCCAAGCTATCTAACATCGGTGGTTAGAGCATCCACAGATCATGCTCTCTATTTTTAGTTAAAATTTAGCTAAAAACACTAGAAAGCTATTTTAGGAGCTCTCTATAAAATTTCAACTCCAACCATACTCCCTAGTTTAAAGAGTCATAAATGTTTTTAATGTTTTTAATGTTTTTAAATTCAATTTTTGAATAAAGTGTAGACACAAAAGCAACAATAAAAAATAGTTGGCTTTAAATAAATACTTAAAATAATATTAAATAAAGAAGCATTTAATTATAGGGAGTCACTAGGAGTCCTTTCTCTCTCCTTAGATTTAGGAGCTCCTAGAGGTCTCCCTATTTTAGGAGTTGAATGGGGAGCATGGTTGGAGGTGGGTTTTTTCCATTCCTCCCTAAATTTTAGCTAAAGAGGTGGTTTAGGGAGTCCATTGTGGATGCTCTTACAATTGGAAGGAGAGGAAGGCAATTTGGGAAAGGAAGAAAACAATAGGCAAGGGCAGAAAGGGTATTTCGCTGTGCAGGTAAGGAAAATAGCTGTGTAAAACAGGGGAAATCAAGGGCATTTCCGTAATTTCACTGCTACTAAGCACAGTATTTTCGGATTGGCTTTTAGTATATATAATTTTGGGAAATAGCTCAAAATGCCACTCATTTCATAATTTTTTCTGAAAATACCACCCCTCCTCATTTTTTTTGCAAGTACCACCTATAAATATATATTTATTGTCCACATATTGCACACATATCACATTTTCAGAAATTTGGTTCTCTTTCAGCTAGCTCAACCCCCATTTCTCTCTATGTTTCTGTCGATGCTCTCTCTAGCGCAGCTCTCTGTCTCTCTCTTTGCTCTAGCGCAGATCTATGTCTCTCTATTTGCTCTCTCTCTCTAGTGTGACTCTCTCATTCTCTCTCTCTCTCTCTCTCTCTCTCTCTCTCTCTCTCTCTCATTTTTTAGCAGAACCCTATTCTCTTTCTCACTCTTTGCCTCTACCACTGTACGCATCGCAACTCCAGCCTCGTCTCTCTTGTCTCCGATGTCCTCATCGTCCTCCTCTGCTCGCTCACCATTTTCGGGCTTCTTTTACTTGAGATGAACATCTCGTAAGTCCAAATTCCCCATTTTCCTTTGCGCCCTTATTTTGTACGCTTGAGAAAATACGGCAAAGCAAGCGCTTTTCTTCTGTTTTGGTTTATTTTTCTGAGTTTTGAGGAATTTGGGTTTCTAAAGTCTTGTTATTGGGTTTTGGGTTTTTGGGTCAATTTGGAGTTTGGTTTTATCGATAATGGTTGAAAATTGAATGCAAATTTGTTGTGCTTCAATTGAGTTTGATTAAGAATGATTTTGAGAAATTTGGGTTTTGTTTAGATTTTGATAGGCTCGACTCTGTAGGGTTGTCCGGAATGGATGCATTGGAATTGAAATAGGTTATGGGTGATTGAAGAAAAATTGGAGTTGTTACCATGATAGATGGCGAGAATTTGTGGTTCTTTGTTTCAAATTATAATTGTGTGAATGGTATTGTTCGATAAGCGGTTTACGTGTCATATTATGAATTTATAGATTTGATACGATTGTAGCGGTGAATGGTGATCTTTGTGTTGAAGTATCTAGTTTTATTGTTGACTAGGGTACCGTCGATCCACTCGAGTGGCGATTTCGAGGACACTTCTAATAGCATTGCTGCATGGTTAGCCAATACCATAGGAGCAAATTGAGTCTCGTATTGAGGGTTGCAACCACAGGGCATGACAAGAGGTTGTTTTTCAAGGTAATAATTCTTGATGACTGCAATGGATTTTTGTTTTGGTATCAAGCTATTGCACAGTCTCTTTTACTTGGTGGCTATGGATGAAAATTTTCAACGGCTAACATGTAGACATAAGCTGCTGCGAGCTTTAAGTATCAAGGAGAGGTGCTAATACATGTCTTAAGAATTATGAAGTGGGCCCAGTCAGGACATATTTTGAACTTTGATATTGTAGAAATTTGGATTTCTTTTGGTATTGAGAGCTCCATATGCATGTTGTTATGTGTGCACATGCATTTTCATGCTTGCATTTGTCTTTTTCATTGGGAAGAAGAATGAAGGTTTGGAATGCATAGAAGCTTGCAATATACACTAAGTATAGAAATGGTTACCAAATATCATAAACGGTTTGGTTTGGATTGGTTCGGTCGGTTTGTGCCTAACACAAAACCATGCATATGCTGTCCAATTCCAGCATATGCATAATACATCTAAGTTCCAGCAAAGCTGTCCAATTTCCAGCATTCCATTTAATCAAACCTGTCCAATTTCTAGTATATGCATAATGTATCTAAGTTTACAATTTCCATCAAACATTCTATTTCTATATAAGAAATGAATTCAACCTAAAGTTCCAACAATACGTTATAAGCAAAAGTTTCAAATCAATTGCAAGGCTGCCCAAAAATTCCAGCATTCTATTTCTATATAAGAAATGAATACAACCTATAGTTCCAGCAGTACATTACAAGCAAAAGTTCTAGAAATGAAAGGCTGCCCAAAAGTTCCAACAGTACATTACAAGCAAAAGTTCCAGAAATTAAAGGCTGGAAGTTGAGAGGTCTCAGCCGCTGGTGTAGATGCAGTCTGAGCAAAACCTTCTTCCACCCCCTGGTTTACCTCCATCTATATAATCAGAAAATTTGCATATTAAATAAATTGACCCTTAATCACACAAATCAGATACGTAATATGCCATATGCTGTGATGCAGTTAAAATAAGCTGACATTATTTAAAGTTTAAAATTGATATCAGAAAATCGAACTCCCCACTTCTGTGAAAGTTCATAGAGATCAGGGAGCAATCAAACAAGCACAAAGTACGTCTTGAAGTGCTACTTAGTTTGTTACACTCATTTATTATGGTTCAAGTCCATCGTTTTATGAACAATGCTCATCATCTCTTTTATGCAGGTTTGGAGCAATGACAAATCAGACAAATCATCAACATTAAATTGCACTTCATCATCAACACAAATAAGAAAAATTGCATACTAAACTCACCATCGTTGGCACTGAGTTAGAATCCTCCATTGTTGGTATTGAGTTAGCAACTAACCATCAGATCTGTTAGGTTGAAGAAATTTGTCTGAGGTGGGCGTGAGGCTATGGGATGGAGGCTGGGCATGAGGCTATGTGTGGAAACAATTAGCAATTAAATTGCACCTCATCATCAACACAAATAAGACAAATTGCATACTAAACTCACCATCGTTGGCACTAAGTTAGAATCCTCCATCGTTGGTATTGAGTTAGCAACTAACCATCAGATCTGTTAGGTTGAAGAAATTTTTCTGAGGTGGGCGTGAGGCTATGGGATGGAGGCTGGGCATGAGGATATGCGTGAAAACAGTGGAGGTGGGTTTGATTGAAGGTGGGTTCGAATCAGATCTGTGAGGTTGAAGTAATTTGTCTGAGGCTATGCGATGGGTTTGATGAAGGCAGAGTTAGATCTGTGCGATGGAGGCTGGGAGGCTAGGCGGGAGGCTATCAGATGGGTTTGATGATGGAGGCTAGGATTTGATGATGGAGGCAAGCTATCAGATGATGGAGGCTACGGGTTTGATGATGGAGGGAGAGTGAGATGGAGGCTACGGGTTTGATGATGGAGGTAAAGTGAGATGGAGGCTGGGTGCAGAGTGAGATGGAGGCTGAGCGTGAGGCTGCAGAGATGGGTTTGATGATGATGGAGGCTAGGGTTTGACGATGGAGGCTATGTGAGGGAGAAGGGTTTGGATTGAAGCAGTGGGTTTGTGTGAGGCAGAGTGAGCCTCTGACTAAGCTGAGATGAGATTAGAGCGTTGTTGGATTCCGAAAATAATTGCTTTCGTGTCCAATTCAGTGCAACTCAGTGCACACAAACACTTCTAAATAGCCACTTAACTATTGACACATGTAAATTAATATATATATATATATTAATTAATTAATTAATTAATTGATATTTAAACGGTTCGGTTTGGATTAGAACAGTTTCTCAATCCTTAAAACTGCAGCTGAACCAATCTATTTCGGTTCGTATCAAATCGTATAAAAATTCTTTGTGAAATGTAGATAGGGAGGAATATTTATCTTTGTAAAAAGTAAAACCTGTTTTAGTTATGATTGGATTACTATTATTATTAATAAAACTAAAGTTCAGCCCACTTCGCTTCCGTACCTTTTACTTTTGATCACAGTGCCCTGTCGCTGTGCCTGCTAGCTTCACAGGTCGCCTAGACGCTTCTCAACCTACCGGCAATATGGACTCAACACGCCCTCACAGCTTCAATGGTCCCAACACCGAGGTGGTCATAGCGAGTAGCAGCTAAAATTAGGTTGACAAAGGGTTTGATTATTTTGTAAACAGTTGGACTTAAGTGGAATAAACAGAACTTTTATTAACAATAATAATAATACACTCAAGCCTATTTGGGCTTTATTTTTTTACAAAGACAAATGAGGGTTTTTAGTTCCTCATTCTTTTCTCTCTATTACAATCTTTTTTCTTTTCTCTCGTTTTTCTCCGATACCCTTCCATCTTCAAACTTTTGCGCTTTTATAGCTGTGGGCGGACTTCAAATCTTTCTCCAAATTTATTTTGGGAATCTTTTGACGTCATTGCATTCGTCATTCCGACATTGCTGTCTCTCCTTCTGCAACTTTTGCTTTTGGGCAGAAGCGACAGACTTGTCGTTTGTAATGATTCTTTTGACAATATATTTTTTGTGAATCTTCAGAGCTTGGCAACAGATTTTCGTCAATGCTCTTTATATTAGTGGTGAGAAATCTTTCAGCAACTAGTGGAGTGGTCTTTGTCAGCTGAGTAATCAATAGATTGGAGAATTGCTTTCCCGAAGAATACGTCTGAAATGGCCGCTTTAAAGCATTTTCCATTCTTATCTTGATTGCCGACAAATCTTTAGCTCTTCGATCGTGCACGTCTTTATCTGTAAAAGTTAGATAAGACTTTCTTTTTCCAGGGATGGTTATCTGATCTTTTACGCTCCTAGTTAAATCATAAAGTTAAAGGCAGGATATTTATGATTACAATTAAAATCGGGTCCTGCACTGAAGCAGTTTAATCGAAGTGTATCATCTCTCTTAATTGTTGGGTTATGTTCATAATTATCTTGGACTCCAACCTTTATCCACTTAGGCAAAGCAGATAATTCATCGAATTTAGGTGTGGTGAGATATATTTCTCCCAACATTCCAAAATCATAGGCTTCACGAATCTCTGTGGGATTAGCTCCGCCAGTAAATCTGATTTTTGGATAAAATCCAGAAAAATCTATAAAACGGTTTTCACCATTTTGAATCTGATAAAATCCCATCATCTGCTCTTGATATTTTTCTAAGCAGTGCGGATTTTTACTCGTTATCGAGACGGTAGATGGAAAAACCTGTGAAGGTGTTGCAAATACTGCCTTTTCTTTATCTTTGACTGAATCTGATTCTCGAGAATGTGATTCTTGAGATATGGAAGTTGATTGAGGAATTGCGCATTCTGTGAACATATTCCACAATTCCTTTTCCAGATAATCATATCGCGTTATTGCATGCTGAGTGTATCGAATATGGCTTTCAGCTATATCTGCAATCTCTTTGGATGATCCTATTTGTAAGGATTCCTTTAAATCGATAACACTTCCGCTTATACCAGATAAGCAATCTGACATGTCTGAAATCTTGTTTGAGCAGAGCTCCTTGAAATCTCTAAACTCCATCACGAGTGAGAAAATCTGCAAGAATATTCTTTGAAGATTTAATTACTTCAACATTAAATATATATTCTGCACAATAAGCTTGCCATCTAATTAATCTTTTATACTCATGTGTACTTGGCAAATTCTTTTGTAAAAAAGACTTAACCTGGGTATTATCGGTTCTTAAAATAAACCTTTTTGGCAATAAGAAATATGAGAACTTTTTAAATCCTTTTACTACTGCCAACAATTCTTTCTCATTAATATGATATCTTTCTTCAGTATCAGTAAACGTCCCTGAAGTGTACCTGCAAGGAATTTCGTTAGTATTCTCAATTTTCTTTAAAACAGCACTCCAACATTTTTCCGAAGCATCTGTTTCAATAATCAAATTATCTGTGTCTAAAGGTATTGATAGCTTGGGTAAATTTAAACACTTATTTTTCAGAATCTTTACTGCAGATATCAAATCAGAAGTAAACTCAAAAGGTGTATTTTTCCTTAAAAGCTTTTGCAAAGGTTTTCGATGTTCTGCTAGATTTTCAATAAAACCTTCTGCATAATTAAGTACTCCCAAAAATCACTGTAATTGTTTTACATCTTTTATTTTATTGGGAAAATCATTAACCTTTTTAGTAATATGCTCCTGCATCTCAATCCCTGTTTTATCAATGATCAAACCAAGAAATTCAATATTGCTTTAAGCAATTACAGATTTCTTATCGGAAAGTACTAATCCATGTTCAAAACATTTATCAGCAAAAACATTTGAGTGTTTTATATGCTTGATAAGATTTTCTGAGCTAATCAATATGTCATCAACATAAACATGTACGAAGTCAAACTGTTTGAAAATATTATCCATTTTTCTCTGAAATATTTGAGGTGCATTTTTTAATCCTAGAGGTAAAACTACCCATTCACAATGACCTTGTGGGGTAGAGAAAGCTGTCAAAGGTCTTGACTCATTTGTTAAGCGAATCTGATAAAAGCCTGACTTACAGTCAAACTTACTGTGAATCTTTTTTCCTCTTGTCGTATTTATTAAAGTATCTTTGTGAGGTAAAAGTATCCGTCAAAGATAGTAACAGCATTTAAAGCTTTATAATTGATTACCATCCTAGCTTTTCCTCTTTTTATCTCAGCATGATTTCTTACCATAAAGGCAGGGCTACTATGTGGACTTACACTATCTTGAATTAGTTTGAGATTTGATAATTCTTTTATCTGAATGTTAAATTCTTTAACATCTAACTCATTGTGTCTCATGGGTTTTACCCTGATTATCTTATCTTTATCATGTAGCTCTATGTGAGCTAATATCTTGTTTTTCTCCCAAAACTTTTGAGGGTTTATGGAATAACAACGTCCTATTTTCTTTTTTACCAACTCTATTCCTTCTTGTAAGTCTATTTCTAGACTTTTAAACAAAACTCTATCTATTTTTAGCATAGGGTATCGGGTCAAAATCTTTTTGTCGTCTTACCAGTGATTACATGGCATTTAGATAGTTGATATAATATGGACTCAACACTCCGGGGGGGTGTTGCGAGAAGGGTTTAGATAGTTGATATAATATGTAAAATAATAAAGTATAGTAATCAAATTTAGGGATTTTGTATCAACTTAAAAATTAATTCAAATGTCATTTCAATATTTGAGGGTGTCCCCTCTGTACAAAGTTTCTAGCTCCGCCAGTGACGAGGGGGTTTCTTTTTTATCACAGATGCTACGCGGCACAATATTTTTTTCTCACATACATACTATCATTGGCTCATGCAAGGAGCCTTTTCTTCAACTGCCAAAATATCGCAGATAGTATAGAACTCAGAAGCTAGAGAAAAATGTCAAAATGTAATTTTTTTTTTTGACAATCGATAGGGAGGGGGAGGGTGTAATATTGAAATTGGGTTTCACAAGGTGCCAGCAGGAAGGTTCGAACCCGGGTGTGCCAATAGGAAGGTTCGAAGATGTCCTCTAACTGCCAAGAAAAGTAGAATTATATAAATGTTGCCTCAATTTGAATTGGCTCCGAGCTTATCTCTAATAAGTTGAGTCATTGATGTGTTAAAGACCCATTATCCAGCAAATTTATTACCATGTTTCTTCTTTATAAAACCTGAGAACAAAACAATAAACTGGCAAGAGAAGAGATACCAAGTTATATATCAACTGTGAAGAAAAGAAAGGAAATTTGTTAATTGAGAGAGATGAAACAAACATGAACAAAAATAAATTTTTATTTTTCTGTTTTAGTTTGCAAAAAAAGAAAGGAAATTTGTTAGTACCCGATGTAGATAAAGAAATTTTGGGAAAATTAAATTCCGCCAAATAAATGACTTGGGTTTTGTGGATTAAATTGTGGGCCCCAGAATTTGCTCACGTGGCTTGTGACTCACCAAAATCGGATTAGTTGGCGAGGGCGACACGTGTTGACATCCGACGGAGTGCATCAAACGGTTCAAAGCGAAGACAAAATTAATGGGAAGAATCTTCCGTAATTGATTTTGATTTAAATCAAATATAAATCAAGTCAATTAATCAAAGATAATTTGGTTAAATTGCCTAATTATCGGAATTGATTTTAAATCAAATCAGAATTCCATAAATCAAGGTCCTAAAGATGGAAAGTTCTTTGGGTCAAGCATCCTGCTGGAGCCTATAAATAGGAGGCCCCGAGACAAAGGGCTGGAAAAAAAAATACACCAAGCACTCAGAAGAATCAGAAAACTCTCTGCATTCTTCACACCATTTTGGAAGAGCCATCAAGCACCACAAATAAGCGTCGGTTCCTCCACCCTAGAAAAACCCAAATCACTAAACAAGCCTCATGCTACCCGTTTGATCAAGATCAAGTCTCTACGACCTTTGCATCAAACACAAATTTTCCCTAAACACCTAAGCTCTCAAGTTCTGCATCAAGCTCGTGGAGAATCACCAAGCATAACAAACACGTGCCGATTCCTTCACCCCAAAGCCAAAGACTTTCCACCACGTGACACTACTCGTGGTCTTGACGTGTCCAAGATCAAGCCGTGACGGCCCTCGACGAAGTCTCAAATTCCGATTCAAGATCAAGTGCTTCGCACCCTTGAATCGTACACACCATTGGAGATCGAATAAGAGAAAATTCTTTTATTTTTGTAAAAGACTACCCACAGAGATTGTACCTACACACTTGATAAATCAATACAAACATTATTTTGTACACGTGTCCTTGTCTCATTTGTCACAGGATATTCGTGTTTACACTCGACGTTGGTACAAAGCCTGCCGTAACAAATTTGTTAGGCCTGCAATGAAAACTTGATCAAAGCCTGCTGCAGCAAACTGGATATGATTTTACCCAAAACCATTCCAGTAGAAGAAAGCAGTAGATCCTTGCAAAGATGATGTGATTGAGTTAGAGTTTTGCAAGAGTGAAGATCAAGCTCTGATATCCTGATTAAACCTCTCAAACAGCCAGTGTTCGAGAAGCTCAGAAGCATACTTAGAGTTTGCTCTTCACAGGTTGTTGTTCAAGTAAAGGAAAATGAATGTGAATTGTTGAAAAAGGAATGTGAGTTGTTGAAAAAGGAATGTGAGTTGTTGAAAATGAATGTGATACAGTCCCAAATTTCTGTTAAAAACTCACATTCATTTTCAACAACTCACATTCATTTTCATAGTTCTATCGACTAGAAGTTTTGGATCAAACAATCATATATATGCTAATTAATACAATGAGAACCAAAAATAAAACATATATCATCAGTAAATATAAACAATAACATCTTAATTTGCAAAATAATCATATAATTATTGTTGCTCTAAGATTCTTGTTACTAATAAATAAAAAGAAAGAGATAAATGTTAAAACATACCACATTGAATGATTTGGAGGAAGAGAGCAGATGTTTCGGCTGGTGATGTTCTTTGGCTATTTTTCTCTGTTTTGAAGCCCTCTGATTTTTGGGGTTTATGGTTGTTGATGTTCTTTGGCTATTTTACTTTTTTTTTCATTTCTTTTACTTTGTTTCGAAGTTTAATGGTGTGCTAATATTTTATGGAGTGTCTCCATTTGAAGAAGAGAAACAATACTGGAGTTGTCACCTTAAAGAAGAATTTAAGAGAAATGTCACCTTAATTTTTCAAAATCCATGATTTGTCATTTGACCTTAACGTCATCCAATTTCCCATCCATTTTCAAGGGTATTTTAATATTTCCAATATGTAAACCCTCTGCAAAACTCCTTTTTCGAACAAATAAAAAATCTAAGAAGACTAGAGAAATACTTTTACACGTGAACAATAGTCAACACTTAGGTTTAATTGGTCTTGTTACCATGCAAAGTTTATATTACACACAGATAAAAATTGGGATTATGTTTTGAAGTGTTGTAGCTTTGTGGCCTTGGTATAAGTTGTAGACTTGGTCACGTTTTGAACCTATTTTGTGAACCCATTTTGGCTACTTTTGTTTTGTATGTCAATTTCTAGATGATGTCTTTTGTCAATTTCTTGCTCAAATTTGAATTAGTACCTTTGATTATTTCCGTAAAAAAATTGAAACCATAAAGTTTGACTGTTGTTCAGGAGTAAAAGTCTTGATTTTTCAACTCCCTTTTCTTTACCAAAAAATGAGCTTTAAAGAGGGTTTACATAGTGGAAAGACTAAAATACCGTTAAAATGGATGGAAAATTAGATGGCTTTAAAGTCATATGACAAATCATGGATTTTGAAAAATTAAGGTGACAAATTGAAACTGATGCATTAATTCAAGTGACATTTCTACAAAAAGCCGTTTCTTTTTATAAATCTTTTCGTCAGTTGTTCTTGTTTGGTCTGGGTCCTTTTCGTGGGCTGAGAAAAAAAAGGTGTTGTCTGTGGTTAAGTGGTGGGCTAATACTTAATTATAGTGTAATTTTTTTTATGCATTCACGCCTAATTGGAAACTCAGCACTGGGCCCCTTCGTAGTTCCGCCCCTTTTACTGCAATTTAGGGATGTTTTGGGTGGGGCCGCAACCACTTTGCTAGGGAAGATGGGTTCAAAATGGTGAGAACTAAAGCAAACATAAAAATCCCTATTTATCACTAAATTTAAGGAAAAAACTAATAGAATAGACGACATGATTTATGATTTATACTGTCAATGAAATTGGAGTTTAAGGAGTTGAAGAATCAAAATGCGAATTGAGCCAAACTTCAAGATTATTGTGCTTAAAAACCCAAAAAAAATAAGTGAGAGAAATGAGATGATATTTTTGTATAAAATGCAGGTGGAACTCAACATACCTCCTCCTTCTCAAGGAATAAAATATCGATTATATCGGAAATATCGGTAGTCCAAAAATACGGAAATTTCGATGGAAATATCGGGATATTATCAATATTTCGGCCCATGTCGTCAATATTATCGATATTTCGGTTCATGGATATCTAAAATATCGATGGTATCGGAAATATCGATAGTCCAAAAATACGAAAATTTCGTGAAAATATCGAAGATATTATGAATATTTTATTCCTTGCTCCTCCTTTCGAGCGTGAAAATACTTATGTGTTAAGGTAAATTCCTTCGCTATTTTTAAATATGTTTTTTCTCCACCCTTGTAAAGCGAAGGAATTTACCTGGTTGTCGGACTCAAAGTCAGAGAGAACACGCTTCCACACTTTGTCCGTTGGATAAGTTACGGAGTCTCGAATCGAACGTTCAGACGAGACCCAGGTCCTACTAGTGGTCCCGTATCCATTGACTTCACCATAGACCTGAATTGTGTTAAGAGACATGCTCTGCATCTCCGGTGGAACTTCAGCCTGTAGCTCCTCCTCACTTCTTCAGCTGTGAGTTCTTGCTTTTCACATACACCCAGGTCAGGCTCCAACTACTAATTTCTCTAACACCATCTCATGGTTTCTTCACATTTTGTATTTTCCCATTGTGATATAATCTGCTTTCTCTTAGTCATGATGTTGCTGATGATGTTGTTTGGCTAATTTTATTTTTGGCTTCAAAAATTTGGCAAATGCTGAAGGGAATTACAAAAGTTGTACTTTTGAATACTTAATATTGAGGCAAAATAAAAGATTAATCAGCTCCATTTATGATACCTCTGTAGTCGCAGATTTGATGTTTTTGTTGGGCTTGAGGGTTTCCACCTTCCTCAAGTGAAATGGGGAATCAATTGGCAATGGGAGGAGTAGTCCAACTCCTTATAAACCCAGAAAGACGCGCGCGACGCCAACACGTGAAACCTTACTCGATACCACGAAAAAGTTGAGCTTGCTCCACCCCAAAACCAATAGAATGTGAAAGAAATTTCAACTTCTTATAAATCCTGTTTCAGCCCCTTAACTTTTCAACGCGACAAACACTCTCAACAGTAGGCAATGGTCTAATGACGCTATTTTTGAGAGGGGGAGGAAAATTAGGGGAAGATAATAATAAAGTTAAAAAATTGATTCTTTAGATTTTTTTTTGGATATCAGTGATATTGGAAGAAGGGGGATTCGGACACATGACCTTGGGTGCAGGATAACTACACTTCACCATCAAATGGATATTTTAATTGTCTAAAGCTTTCAGACGTTTGATTAAATTTGATGGCTGGTAACGAACTTGGAGCTCTCAGTCACTCAAAAGCATCCCCTTGGGTGAGCAGCTCTGAATAGAAGATTAGGCAGGTCAATTTATGATCCCTCTGTATAGTATAGTATGTCATTTTGCAGGTGAGTTCAAATAAGTAATCAGGAACGGACCGAAAAAATGAAAAAGTAGATCAGCAATAGGAAAATGTATTCATCTTTTTTTATGGTTATATTGAGTATTAATTTATGGGGTTGGGAAACTTACCAAATTGCTTAGTTGTCTTAACTGCACTGTCTCCTCTCTCAAGCAGATTGCTTTGTGAAATTAACCTCATCCCCATTCTCCTGTAAGTTGGCACAAACGAGAAACCAATCTGAAATGGCGTTGAGCACCCAAAGAGACAGCTCATTTCTTCCTCCAGCTTCTTTATGGAAATATGATGTCTTTTTGAGTTTTAGAGGTGAAACACGCAAGACCTTTACAGCCCATTTATATAAAGAACTGCTGGATCAAGGAATTACAGAGACATTCTTGGATGACACAGAACTTCAAGTAGGAAAACCAATTTCTGAACTCTTCTCAGCAATTGAACAATCAAGATTTGCCATTCTTGTAATCTCTCAAGATTATGCTTCTTCAAAATGGTGCCTAAATGAACTTTTAAAGATTCTTGAATGCATGGAAGCAAGATGGTCAATTCTACCAATTTTCTACTCTGTGGAACCCTCCGATGTTGGAAAACAATTAGGGAGTTTTGAACAAGCCTTCACTAAACTTGAAGAAAGGTTTAAGCATGACATCAACAAGGTGAAGAGCTGGAGAGATGCTTTAGGGACAGTGGCTAAAATCAAAGGGTGGACTACAAAGGATAGGTTAGCATTACTTCTTTTTCCCCTCTACTCAAAAGCTCTCCAAAATGTATAGATGAACCTTGTTTTTACTTATTGGAGCACATATAATAATTGTGAATTTATATTTTATATATCACCTTTGTAGGAGAGAAAGTGACTTATAATTCCGTTCTATTTGATATAATTTTGTAGTGAGTACATTTAATTTTCCTGGACCTGATGCATGAAAATCGTACAGAAAAATATTTCACGATAACATTCATATCACCCATTCATAAAAAGAATTTATATGGGGAGGCTAAGTTTATTTTATGATAAACTAAAAAATACACTATATTTTTTTTTCATTACTGCAGAAGAGGATTGGAACTTGGGAACATTGGGAAGAGAAATTGTTACTCGATCAAATGCTAGTTAGTCATAGAATACACATTTTTTTTCATTACTGCAGAAGACGATTCGAACTTGGGAACATTGGGAAGAGAAATTGTTGCTTGATCCAATGCTATTTGATCATCTTTACACTTTTTTAATAATTTTTCATCACGTATTGATGAAGTTTCTTTGGCTTAATCCAAAATATGCATCGTAACAGTGAGGAGTTCTTAATTTGAAGTCAGATGCTTTCGTAACAGAGGGAAATAGTTTTGAATTTTTTTTGGTAGCTTTCTATTTCTATCATATTTTAGGTCCACAGTGAGGAGTTCTTAATTCGAAGTCAGCTGCTTTCTTGACAGAGTTAATGATGTTATGGACAACAACTTATTACACTAACTTTTGACAATAACTGATGTGAAAGTGATTCATTTGTTTTCGTTCTGCGTCTTCTATGAACTTTATTTATTCATAGCAAGTAAAATTTTTCGTATCCATTGGTATCTCAAAGTTGGTGTTTTTTAGCATTATTGTTCCATTAATAAGGTGTTCTTAGTTTTTGGGCTGAATGGCTATGATGCAATGGGGGTAGCCCTGACTCCAATCCAAAACTACTACTTATAAAATGCAGGCAGAGCTACCACTCGGCTACTAGAGGTGGTGGCAAAAAACCAAAATGCAAAGTGTATTTTTATCTGCTTTTTGTCTATTTATGACTCATATTAGTTCAGCCATGCATGACCTTGATTATTGTCTTTTCCTCTTGAAGATATGAACCACAGCTTATCAGAGAAATTGTTGATAAGGTGCGAACCCTAGTACGTCCTACATGGTCGGAGCCTGAAGAAAAGCTGGTTGGAATTGATTCAACATTGGAGCATCTACGTAGGCTTCTAGATACAGACACCGAGTCAGTTGATGTTCGTTTTATAGGGATATGGGGGTTGAGTGGGATAGGTAAGACAACTATTGCAGAGAGAACTTATGCGAGGATTCTTCATAAATTTGAACGCAGCTGCTTTCTTGACAGAGTTAGAGATAAGGTTTCTCAAACAGATGGTCTAAAAAATCTAAAAAGAGAACTTTGCAAGAGCCTTATGAAAAGAAATATAGAAGACTGGGCCTTTGATATAAAAGGCACAATCAAAATGCTCTTATCTCGCAAAAAAGTTCTTCTCGTTCTTGATGATGTGGATGATAATAGTCAATTAGAAGACTTATGTGGGAACCAAGATGGGTTTGCTCCAGGGAGCAGAGTCATTATTACAGCAAGAAGTGAACGATTGCTAAGTAGACATGGTGTGGATAGAACATTTGAGGTGCATAAGTTAAATGACCAGGACGCTCTTCAACTTTTTAGCTTGAAAGCCTTTTGAAGAGATTATCCAGATAAGCACTATGTAGCTCTGTCTAAATGTTTTGTAATTTATGCCAATGGCCTCCCATTAGCTCTTAAACTCTGGGGATCATCTTTGCATAAAGCAGATCAAGATGAGTGGAGAAGTAAATTGGGTAAACTGAAGGATAATTTTGATGGAGAAATTATGGATAGGCTTAAAATCAATTTTCATGGTTTAGATGAAGAGGAGAAAAGTATTTTCCTTGATATCGCATGCTTCTTTACGGGAAAGTACAAAGATGAAGTAGTTGAAAGACTACGCGGCTTTCGTTCCCGCGTAGACAACGCTATAAAAGTTCTTATCAGGTGGTCTCTGTTAACAGTTTCAGATAATATGGTGTGGATGCATAATTTGTTACAAGAAATGGGTAGAGCAATTGTTCGTGAAGAGTCAAAAGAACCTGGTGAACGTAGCAGGTTGTGGCTTTCAAAGGACATTTTTTATGTTTTGAGAAATAATACGGTAAGAGCTTACATGGATACATCAGTAACACATGAATCTAGCAAAATCAACAGAGTATAAAGCAGACTATTATGTTTACTCATCTTCCATTCCATATAATGTGCACATCACTTACCCTTTTTGATGTTTTGCAATTGACTTGTTCTTTATTCTTGGTTATTAGGGGACATCAGTAGTTGAAGGCATTGTCTTAGACCATCGTGAATCAGAAGCGTGTGAATGCCATCCTGAAGCCTTTTCAAAGATGTTTAATCTTAAATTTCTCAAACTTCATAATGTGTACCTTCATAAAGGCCTCGCATGTCTTCCTAACTCCTTACAATTTCTTGAATGGAAAGGTTATCCTTTAGATTCTCTCCCCTTAGGTTTCAAACCAGATAAGCTTGTTGAACTCAGCATGTGTCATAGTAGGATTGAACAGCTTTGGAGTGGAATAAAGGTACAAGTCTACAACTGCAACATATAATCTATTTATAAGATCAAAATGTAAGCTTCTCTTGAATTTATTTATTATCACTTTCTTGCAACTCTAACAGGATTTTGACAAGTTGAAAGTCATCAAACTTAGTCATTCAAAAAGTTTGACGAGCACCCCCGATTTCAAAGAGGTCCAAAATCTTGAGAGACTAGATCTTGAGGGATGTGAAAGTCTAGTTGAGATCCACCCATCCATACGAGTTCTCAAAAAGCTTCTTTTCTTGAATCTTAAAGACTGCAAAAGTCTTGAGAGTTTGCCAGGTGAAATTGCAATGGAATGCCTGGAAATTCTTATCCTTTCTGGTTGCTCAAATGTTAAAAGGATTCCTGAATTTGTGGGACATATGGAGAATTTGTGGAAGATTTCTTTAGATGAGACAGCTATTGAAGATATACCTTCATCGATTGAAGGTCTGACGAAACTTTCTGTTCTTGATATTAGAGATTGTGTAAATCTGACTCATCTTCCAAGTACCATTGGCAATTTGAAGTTTCTTAAAAGCCTTAATGCTTCTGGATGCACACAACTGGCAGAACTGACTGCAAGCTTTCAGGATCTAGTGTCTTTGGAGAAGCTTGATTTAAGTGGAACTGCCATAGAAAAATGGCCCTTTTCCGATTTACATTTGAAAAAGCTGAAATCATTCATTTTCCGAGGACCAAAAGGGCGATCACCACAGCCATGGCATGTGTCGCTCCCTTTTAGATGGCCATTGAAGAGTCTTCAACCTATGAGTCAGTTTTTGCCTCCTTTGTCAGGGTTATGTTCTTTAAGGGAGTTAGATCTGAGTGATCACAATCTTCGGGATGGAACGATCCTCGCTGATATTGGTTGCTTATCTTCTTTGGTATCCTTAAACTTGAGTGGAAATGATTTTGTTAACCTTCCTGAAAGCATTAGCCAGCTTTCTCAGCTTGAGAACTTATATTTGAGTGGTTGCCGGAGTCTTGAATACCTTCCATTCCTTTCATCAAGTAAAAGTTTACAAGTGACTGCCGATGGATGCATTTCACTGGAAAGGCTCCAACATCCATTGAATTTGGATACATTAAATTCTTCATGTTTCAATTTGATGAATTGCTTTGGATTGGTTGAGAAAGAAAGCCACGACCACAAAACATTTACTATGCTCCGAAAATACCTTCAGGTGCTCTCGCTCTCTCTTTCTCTCTCACATTCGTTTGTTCGTTTGTTCATTCATTCTCTAACACCACATTTTGTCCTGTATAGAGAATCTCATATCCGGGAGATAGGTTCGAAATTGTAATTCCTGGAAGTAAAATTCCTTGGTGGTTCAGTCGTCAAAGAGTGGGATCTTCGGTAAGCATACAGGTAACTCCAAATTGGTGTGATAACAAGTGGATGGGATATGCTCTTTGCGCTGTTTTTCAAGTTTTCAGCATTGGATGGGAGCTCTCTTGTGTTTTGGAAGTTAACGGACAAAAAGAGTACCCTGCGCCTGTATTATCAACTGATGTCCAGCCCGTGTCGGATCATCTTTGGCTATTCTATGTGTCTCGTGATATAAGCTTTGGTACAGAGTGGCAAAAGAGTTGTGATCAGTTAACATTTTCATTTGAAAGCTCAGGCCCCAGCATGGTCAAGAAGTGCGGTGCCCGTTTGATTTATGAACAAGACGTGGAAGAGTTCAACAAGGTGATGACACAATCCAGCAGCATCATTTCTCCTTAAAGTGGAGGCTACCTAACGGGGTCCATCATCACCGTCACAATTGAGCATCCTTACCTACAAGGTGGTGTTGTCAATCCAAGTTATAAACACAATAATGGGGAAGGATCCAGTGGAACTCATAGTTTTGAAGGGGAATCACTCTCTGCTCCTTGTTTGTTAGACACATGGCTGAGTGCATTCCTTTTTTTTTTTTGGGTCTGAAGCTGTGCATTCCTTGTGATTGTAAGAAATCAATTAATGTAATTGCAACCGTATTTCAGTGTGGAGCTTTGTAAGCTACTTTTTAGTGTTATTGATTTCGTTTTGTTACATTTTCGTTTTAAGATCTAATGTTTACTGAATTTAGGGGGTTTTGTTTGGGACTGTTATGGCATTGTTGGCAGGTTGTTATTGCCCTGTTAGTACACTATATATCGTACTATGATTGCCCTATTATGAAACTGTTATTTCAATGTATTTGTTTACTTTTTTATTTATAATTTTTCAGGTAAGGTAATAGATGAATTCAGAGTTTCCAAGTGCACTTGTAGTGCTGAAAAGTGATGCTAATTTTTTGTCTGAGACTTATCGTTTGATTGGATCATCAAGTCTTTTGTTTTTGTTTCGGGGTTTTCTTGTATATGGTTTTGATTTTGTTGATTTTTTTTTTTGTGGGACTCATTTGGGCTCCTTGTGCCACTGTCTTGTGTTTTAGTTGGAGAATTATATACTGCACTGCTATTGATATGATCTTTGCTCTGTTTAATTTTTTTCTTCTGCATTTTGATATCAAATTTCAATTATCTGCATTTTGTTTTGAGACTGTTATTACACAGTTATTGTGTTTCAGTTTGCAAAATTTTTTAAATTTTGATCAGGTTTTGATTTTGAATCTTTTAATCATTTTTATTGAGGTTATGCTGGTTTTGGTTATGCTTATTATTATTTTCTTATGTTTGTAGTTTTTGATTTGGTTGTTAAATTGCAATCGAAATCATCTATCTATCTCTACTATTATAAAAGGAGGCAGAAACAGTTGGCGTCACAGTTTTTACCAAAAAAAAACTAGACATTAACACCCTTGAAACAAAAAAGCCAACCATCTTACAAAATTTAATATTCAAAACTTCGGATAGCTACTTTAGGAAATACGCAATAAAATAAATAAAATCAACAACTCGTAAAATAAAAACAACAACCCACAAAACATGCCAGCAGCTACCAGAAACTTCGGCCTCATTGTATTCCACGGTCCACTAGCAGTTCCTTTCAGTTCCAGTAGCAGTTCCTCATCGTTTTCGGTGCTCTTCTCTCTCTCTGATTGAAGTGCCCCTCATTTTTCTCTCATGAAATTGAAAAGCAGCCCCACCAACAAATTGAAGAGCAGTCTCTGACTTCCATGGTGGAGTTGGGGCGTGTGTGGTGGTTGCCATGTGGGGTGGTGGTGCTGTAGCAGGTAAGCTTGGCTACTCTCTCTCTTTCTTCGAACCTCCGTTTCTCTCTTTTGCTCACTTCTGATTCAATCTCTATTGCGAATGGCTGCCACGAGGGTCGATCGTGGCGATCTGTGGAAGAACAAGGCACTGTCTGTACAGCTCCAGCTCAAGGAGCAGTTCAGAGTGGAGGTGTATCACCGCCTCAGGCTCCCCCCATTTTTGACGGTTACTTCTACATTCCAGCGCTGGCTCCAGCGAATGATAGAAGGGTGATTATTGAATTTTATACACGGCAATTATATAAAGTTAATAAAGATAATAAAAAAACTATTGGATAATCACTAACTTATCAAGAGATTTCCCTTGAGTTATCTATTCACAAATTTGACAAATTTGAATTAAGCTAAAAAGGATAACTCTTGCCAGAAAATTTGTATTATCTATTCACATGCCTCGTTCATAACAGAGCCTCCCAGTATTGAAGTGCCCTACTTTGTTATCCTTTAAAGATTGTAAGAAGAGGACAGCACCACCACCCCACACAGCAACCACCACACGCGCCCCAACTTCGCCATGGAAGTCGGAGACTGCTCTTCAATTTGTTGGTGGGGCTGCTCTTCAATTTCATAAGAGCAAAATGAGGGCACTTCAATCAGAGAGAAAGAGAAGAGCACCGAAAACGATGAGGAACTGCTACTGGAACTGAAAGGAACTGCTAGTGGACCGTGGAATACAATGAGGCCGAAGTTTCTGGTAGCTGCTGGCATGTTTTGTGGGTTGTTGTTTTTATTTTACGAGTTGTTGATTTTATTTATTTTATTGCGTATTTCCTAAAGTAGCTATCCGAAGTTTTGAATATTAAATTTTGTAAGATGGTTGGCTTTTTTGTTTCAAGGGTGTTAATGTCTAGTTTTTTTGGTAAAAGCTGTGACGCCAACTGTTTCTGCCTCTTTTTATAATAGTAGAGAAACTCCAAATTTATTTTTGACATGTGACTGAACTGAAAGTGGGTTTATGAGTTGCCTACGTACCCTTCTAGAAAAAGAAGAGATCAAGTCATGACGTAGTTCGATTTTTTTTTTGGGTGCAGTTTGCAGTTTTAGCTCATGCAGGTGAAAAAGCGTTTTGGTGCCTTGTGCAGGCGGATGAGCGTTTTGGTGCCTTGTGCAATTTCGGCTCATGCAAGCGAAGGATTGTCTTGGTGACTTGTGCAGTTTCAGCTCGTGCAGGCGAAGGAGAGTTTTGGTGCCTTGTGCAGTTTCGGCTCATGCAGGCGAATAAGCGTCTTGGTGCCTTGTGCAGTTTCAGCTCGTGCAAGCGAAGGAGCGTCTTGGTGCCTTGTGCAGTTTTGGCTCGTGCAGGTGAAGGAGCGTCTTGGTGCGTTGTGCGATTTCAGCTCGTGCGGCGAAGGAGCGTTTGTTGCTTACGCAGCTTCGGCTCGTGCATGCGAAGAAGCGTTTGGTGCCTTGTGCAGTTTCAGCTCATGCAGGCAAAGGAGCGTTTTGTTGCCTTGTGCAGTTTCGGCTCATGCATGCTAATGAGCTTTTGGTACCTTGTGCAGTTTCGGCTCATGCAGGTGAAGGAGCTTTTGGTGCCTTGTGCAGTTTCAACTCGTGCAGGTGAAGGAGCGTCTTGGTGCCTTGTTTAGTTTCAGCTCGTGCAGGCGAAGGAGCGTGTAGTGCCTTGTGCAGCTTTGGTTCGTGTAGGCGAAGGAGCGTTTTGGTGCATGGTGCATTTTTGGCTTGTGTAGGCGAAGGAGCATGTGGTGCCTTGTGCAGTTTTGGCTCGTGCAGGCAAATGAGCGTTTTGGTGCCTAGTGCAGTTTTGGCTCTTGCAGGCGAATGAGCGTGTTTTAGGTTCAATTTGTGTCAAGCGAAGTGAGAAACATCCTCCTTATGAGTTTCATCGTGGGAGGTGCTCGACAAATTATTAGTGAAGAATCCTTTAGGGAAGAATTCATGTAGCGTGACGGGGCTAGGTGACTTTTGTTTCAAGAGTACATCTTTTGGAACCACCTTGTTCGTATTTGACGATTTATTTCCTCTATGCCTTAGAGGTGGTCGAGGAGAACTTCTTTCGTTTACACATCTTTTTGATCGAGAATTTCTTGGCAAATATGCACTCTTCTTGTGTAACTTCTTCCGAGTGACCAATGTCCATCCTTTATTGTCGTCGTCGAATGAATCATCACTACTTTGACTTAACACCCCAACACACTCATAGGACTTGAGTTGATGGGTCTTGGAGAATGCCCCCAGTGGTTGAAGTGAAGGCAAAGGTGCCGAATTAGAGGATACGAACGAGATTGTCGCATTATTCAACTCTACCACCTCATCAAGATCCAGTTCGATTCTTCCTTATTGTGCTAGCTTCATGATGAGATCTTTCAACATGAAGTAGTTTTCCACTGAGTGACTGATGACACGATGGTACATGCAGTATTTTGGGTGGTTAATATGATTCATCTCTTCAGGCCGTTTGCACTCGGGTAATTCAATCACCTTCTTTTGGAGTAAGTCTTCTAGCATGCCTGCTACGTCTGAGTCTGGAAAAGGATAATTCTTCTTCTCCATCGCTTTTAGGGTGTGTCGTCGTGTTTCTTGACCTTGAGTCTGCTTGGCATTCCTCCCATCTTTCTTGCCTCGAGTGAAGACCTTTATTGGAGCGGCACTGATCGACATTGACTCTATGATACTTGTCTTCAAAGAGTCCACCTCATCTCTCGACGACGTGTCATTTTGATGATCATTCACCATGTCCTTCATTTCATCGTGACTAGCGATGCTTAGCTCCATGTCATGAGCTCGAGTGGCCAATTCTTCAAAGCTACGAGGTTTGATCCCTTGAAGAATGTAAAGCAGACCCCAATGCATACCTTGAATGCACATTTCCACCGCCAATAACTCTGAAACTCGATCTTTGCAGTCCTGGATTAAGGAACGCCAACGATTAATGTTGTCAACGATGGGTTTGTCTTTTCGTTGCTTTGTGCTAGTGAGCTCTAGCATGCTAATTGAGCGACGAGTGCTATAGAAACGATTGAGTAATTCTCTCTCCATCTGTTCCTAGCTGTCAATTGACTTAGGCTCCAAGTCGGTGTACCAATTGAATGCAGTGCCTCGGAGTGAGCGGACAAATTGCTTCACGCGGTAATCGTCATCAGTGCCAGCGATGTTGCACATCTCGATGAAGTAGGCAACATGTTGTTTTGGATTACCTCTTCCATCAAACTGCATGAACTTTGGAGGTTAATAACCTGTTGGCATTCAAAGGTTGTCTAACCTTTTGGTGTAAGGCTTGGAATAGACAAGTGAATCCTGAGAGGAACCACCATATTGAGCCTTGATGGTGTTGGTGATCATGTCTTGGAGTTGTTGGACGGACAAAGACGCCACTGAAATGGAATCAAACTTGGACGGCTCCTTCTGGTAAGAGGTGAACTCTTGACGTACCTCCTTCTCCAGATGAGGCATGCTTTTATTTGACTCTTCACCATGCTTTGCTTCTAACTTGCTCATGAGCGATGCAATCTGCATGTCCTTCTCTTCGATGGTGTTCGTTAGCTTCTCGATTGCTTGCGCCATGTGAGCAAGTTGTTCATCAGTTGAGGTAACTCCTACCATCATAACTTGCACGGCCATTGAACAAGAATGGTCAAATGACTCCAAGTGCGCTTCTAAAGCCTCTTTCTTTCGGTCAATGGACTTCGGTACGGAGTATGGCCTCTTCTGTTAGTCGTTAGATGGGGATCCATGGTATGAGCCTGTGCTCGAGTCAGCATCCGAAACAGGCGAGGGTGAGCGTTCTCTTGAATTCTTTAAGCCCGAAAAACTCCTTTCTTTGTTCCGAGAGTTTCGCTCGACTGCTCGGGGGGTATTCTTCTTTGCCCCCAAGGAGGCCAAATTGATGACCAGTTCACTCCTTATGTTCACATCTCTCGCCTTGGCTTGAGTCGGTATGGAAGTGACGTGTTGAGGTGCGGATATCGCCTTGGCTTTGCTCCGGGTGACGACCCCAGCAGAGTCTCCGCTTGAGAAGGAGGTGCTCACGCTTTTGCCTCTCGTCGCGGGAATGGTCTAGATCTTCTTAGAAGCCATCGTTTTCAGTGTATTGATTGAGCTTGGAACTGGAGAAAGAGATGAGAGGCAGAGATGGTCCCACCGGGCGTGCCAAATTTGTAAACACGAAAATCCTACGACAAATGAGACAAGAACACATGTGCAAAATAATATTTGTATTGATTTATCAAGTGTGCAGGTTAAAATCTCTGTGGGTATTCTTGTACAAAAATAAAAGAATTTCCTCTGATTCAATCTCCAATGGTGTGTATGATTAAAGGGTGCGAAGCACTTGATCTTGAATCGGAATTTGAGACTTTATCGAGGGCCTTCACAGCTTGATCTCGAGTAGTGTCACGTGGTGGATAGTCTTCGACTTTGGTGGTGAAGGAATCGGCACGTGTTTTTAATGCTTGGTGATTCTCCACGTTTTTGATAAATAACTCGAGAATCTAGGTGTTGCTTTGGGTAGAGAGCTTTCTGGTTTTCCAAAGTGTGTATGCCTCTTTTTCTCCAGGTCTCTTCTTATGAATGAGAGCCTAGTATTTATAGGCCAAGAATTGGGTCTTGGTTTGGAATCCCCAATTTGAATCCCTTGATTTGTGGGATTTTGATTTGATTTAAAAAATCAATTCTGATAATCTGGCAATTTCAACCAAATTGATTGACTTGATTAATATTTGATTTAAATCAAAGTTAATCACAGAAGATTCTTTCCTTTAATTTTGTCTCTGATTTTGAACCGTTTGATACACTCCGTCGGATGTTGACACGTGTCACATTTCACAACTAATCCAATTTTGATGAGTCATATGCCACGTGAGCGAATTATGGGGCCCGTAATTTAATCCACCAAACCCTAAATTATTTTCTTATCTGGCGGAATTTAATTCGCCAAAATTTCTTTGTTTACAAGTGTACTGAAAAAGCAATATTGATTTATAAAAAACAAAACTGCATGAGGATATATCACGTCGTCATGAGGGCCAAGACAATAATACCATGCATGAGGTGCAACATGTAAGGAGAGCAAGGAGAGCGAGGATAAACTATAATTGTGCCAGAACTTATAATGAGAATATGGGTGTTTTTGTTTGCCAATTACGCACTCCAAGAACATGTCGAAAATGCAATGCATGATTATTCTCAAGGGAGACAATTTAATATGTGTTGCAAGAATGGAAAAATTGTTCTATCTCAGATACAATCTCCACCAGAAATACTTGAACTTTTCTCTGACCAAACGACAGAGGGCAGACTGTTTAGGAAAAATATTCGGGCCTACAACAATGTGTTTGCATTCACTTCAATGGGTGTACATGTTGATGAAAGAATAAATATTGGTGGACGGGGATTTATAAATTTCGTGCTCAAGGTGCAATATATCATAAGATTGGTGGACTTTTACCAAATGATGGTAGTAGACCACGATTTCTACAGGCTTACATATACGACACTGAGCATGAATTGAAAATCGAATGACTGAAAGTGAGGTTTTAGATAGAAGTGTGGTTGAAAAGATACAACGAATTTTGAATCAACACAATCCTTTTGTTCATACCTTAAGAAGCCTCGGACAAGTCCAAGATTTGCCAAACTGTAGGCTTATTATAAAAGAGCAACCTTCTGATCAACGCCAATATGCTTTACCATCGGCATCGCAAGTTGCTGTAATCATAGTAGGAGGGGATGATATGGTCAATCAAAATGGAAGAGATATTGTTGTTGAGACACTTAGCGGAAGACTTTGGAACGTCCAAGACTCCGTTGGATTTTATGACCCGCTGCAATAACCATTATTGTTACCGTACGGAACATATGGGTGAGATATTAATATTCATGATGACAATGGAAGAGACATATCATGTTGTAACTACTACTCTTATATCTTACAAGTTTGTAAAAAAAATAATTTTGTTCAAACTAAACATTAAATAAGCTTGAATCAAATTGAATACTTAAAAAAGCTTGATTTGTAGATACGCCACAGTAGATCGTCACTTATTCTTCTAGGGGGTCGCCTTCTACAACAATATGTTGTAGATAATTATGTGAAGATTGAATCCCAAAAACTTAGATGGTTGCATTCTAATCAACAAAAAATCCGAGTTGAACTTTACCAAGGACTACAAGACTCTTTAAATACGGGGGAGAATAACGCAGGTACATGTTCTATTTCATTGTTGTTTAAAAATAAGTTTTCATTTGTGGTGATTGTGAAGTAGTTATTAAGTGGAAATGACCATGGATCAAGTAACATCAGCCGTAGGACCGTTCTGCCATCATCTTTTGTTGGAAGCCCACGTGACATATACCAGTGATATCAAGATGCAATGACTTTGGTTCAAAGGTTTGGCATGCCAGATCTTTTCATTACCATGACATGCAACCCAAGTTGGGAAGAGATTAGGCAAGAATTAGTCCCTAGACAAACGTCGCAAGATCATCCTGACTTACTCACCAGAGTATTTCATGCAAAACTGGAGGAACTTAAAGATGACATCATTGAAAAAGGGGTTTTAGGTAATGTTGTTGCTTATGCCTATGTTATTGAATTTCAGAAACGGGGTCTTCCACATGTTCATTTGTTGGTTGTGTTAGATGAAAATGATAAACTCAATAACCTTGATGATTATGACCAAATTGCTAAAGCTGAAATACCAAATGAAGATGAAGAGCCAGAGCTTTACAATGTGGTATTAAAACATATGATTCATGGTACATGTGGAATTGTAAATCCACAATCTCCCTGTATGAAAAATGGAAGTTGTAAGAGAAATTACCCAAAGTTATTTGTAGCAGCCACTATTCAAGGGAATGATTCATACCCAATTTATCAAAGGCGAGCAAATCGCATGCCAGTCCCGCTTGGTCGACTAGGAAACATAATGGTTGATAACAGTGGGTTATTCCATATAATCCTTGGTTGTTATTGAGGTATGACCATCACATTAATGTCGAAATATGTGCAAGCATAAAAATCATCAAGTACTTATATAAGTATGTTTATAAAGGTCCATATAGAGTGGCACTTGAGGTTCAGTCAGATCATGTTTGTGATGAAATACGACAGTTTGTTGATGCAAGATGGGTTTGTGCACCAAAGGCGTTGTGGAGGATATTCAAGTTTGTTATTAATCGGATATACCCTACAGTAGAGTGCTTACAAATACATGTACACCTTCCTAATATGCATCAAGTTCAATTTCAATTTGACCAGACCATATCAAATATTTTGACAAATGAGAGACTAAGGAAGACAAAGCTTACTGAATTTTTCACTTTGAATAGTAAGGATCAACAAGCAAGACAATACTTATACAGGGAGATCCTTGAGCATTATAAATAGGTTCATCCTCAAAGACTTTGGTCCAGAAGAAAGAATCGGCTCAGGGTTATTGGGCAAATATATACAGTCTCACCCGCTGAAGGTGAAATTTTTAACCTTCGCATCCTTCTCAATCATGTCAGAGGATCCACGTCATTTGAACATTTAATGACTGTTGATCGTGTTTTGCAACCAACGTTTAAGCTTGCAGTAGAACAATGAGGTTTGTTAGAAGGAGACAATACTATTTGATAATGTTTGAGAGAGGCCTGTACAATTCGGATGCCATCGGCCTTAAGAAGACTATTTGTAACAATATTAGTATATTGTGAACCTATTGGTGTCCAAACATTGTGGGATGAATTATATCCATTCATGATTGAAGACTATGCTTTTTCGAGTAACTTAAGTAACAATGTTGGTGTAAATAGATTCTTACATGAGTTGAACACATTGTTGCTACAATTTAACAAGAATATTAAGGAGTTTGACTTGCCCCAAATGACAAGAGAAATTGAATTAAATTCAACAATGCCAAGATGTATTGAAGACGAACTCTCTATATGTATTCCACAATCGGATCTTCATGCAATTGAACGCTTGAATGACGACCAAAGGTCTGCATCTAACACAATAATGGATGCAATCACGAGGTCAAAGTTCAATTTTCTTTGTGGATGATCCAGGTGGAACTGGAAAAACTTACTTATACTGTGCATTGTTAGCAAACATGAGAGGGTCGGGTCATATAGTATTAGCAACAACAACCTCTGGAATAACGGCTACCATATTACCTAGTGGGAGAACGGCACATTCTAGATTCAAGATACCACTCAGTCCAGATTCATCATCAACATGTTCGATCAGTAAGCAATCTGATTTGGCAAAGTTAATACAAAAAGCAAAGGCGGTTATTTGGGATGAAGCAACAATGACCCATCATCATGCCTTTGAAGCACTAGATCGAACTTTTAGAGACATAACTGATTTTGATTTACCATTTGGAGGGAAAACAATGATCTTTGGGGCAGATTTTCGACAAGTACTTCCTGTTATTCCCAAAGGAACCAAGGCGAAGCTAATCTAAGCCAACGTGGTGATAGGGATGGCAATTTTCCCCGCGGGTAAGGGTCTTCGCGGGGATTCGACCCTAATGGGTCGGGTATGAAGGGTAAAAAACGGGTATGGGGATGGGTATGGGGATTTTTTTGGGTATGGTGTTCGGGAAGGGGCGGGGATGGTATTTTAATCCCCAACCCGAACCCTCCCCGTTTAGAATATATATATATTATAGTATATATAAATATGATATTAAAGTGATTGTGCCTACAAAACTTTATATTTCCTATTATTATATTATATATTTATATAACTAATATGAATCTTAAGCCACACTACTTATATATTTAGTTAAATTATAGTCAATATGTAACCATTCTTATATTGTCTTATACGTAAATATTATATATATATATATATATATTCATTATCTTGTCCTAATCATTTTTTTTTCTTTCAACAAAGTAATTTTATAATGGTTTTTTCTTCCGTAATGGGGCGGGTCGGGGAACCCATTCCCCAACGAAGGTGGGGATGGGGAATCCCCGATATGAATATTGCGGGTATGAAGGCGGGGATGGGGGAAAAAATCTTAACGGGGATGGGGATGGGAATGGCATACCCACCCCTGATTCGACCCATTGCCATCCCTACGTGGTGAAAGCATCATTTTGGTCACAAGTGAAAATTTTGAAACTCAGGCAAAACATGAGGGCTAGGAATGATCACCAATTTTCAGAATTTTTACTTCGTGTTGGTAATGGAGAAGAAGAGGTTGTTGGGGATGATATGATAAGACTACCTGAAGAAATAGTAATACCATGGGAAAGTGAGCAATCCATTAATGAATTTATTGGTGAAGTTTTCAATAACTTGGAAGACCATATCAATGATGCAAGTTACATGGTGGAAAGGGCAGTGATAACTCCTACAAATGAAGATATTGACATGTTGAATGAGAAGATTATTAGTATGTTTCCAGGTTGAGAAGAGACAATGTATTCATTTGATTTAGTTGAGGATGACACAAGGAATTTATATCAGCCAGAATTCTTGAACTCAATCTTGGTTGGTGGGTTGCTGCCTCATAAATTAATTTTGAAGAGAGGAGCTCCAATTATGCTTCTCAGAAATATTGACCCAAAACTAGGATTATGTAATGGTACACGATTACTATGTCGTGGTTCGTACCGAAATATTATTGATGCTGAAGTCTTAATTGGACAATCTGCTGGAATAAGGGTTTTTCTACCACGAATCTCTGTAAAGACAACCGAGACTGTCGGGCTGCCATTTGAACTAACAACAAGAAAACAATTTCCAGTGAAGTTGAGTTTCGCTCTCACTATAAATAAATCTCAAGGTCAAACAATACCACATGTGGGTATTTTTTTTCAAGATCACGTTTTTAGTCATGGACAATTGTACGTGGCTTTATCAAGGGGAGTTTCAAAGTCAACAACAAAAGTGTTAGTGAAAAAAAGCTCAATGGTTGGTCAACACAGCTTGTTCACTTGAAATGTGGTGTATAAAGAAGTCATGCTTCATTCAAACCAATGATGACGATTGTAAATACCTAATGAGAATTCTACCATCCATTAGTTGCGTGTACCTATTTTTCATTAAGAAAGTATGCATTCCACTTGTCCATTTTATCTACATGATTTGGTAATTCCATTTCTTTAATTTTAAACGTTTCAATTTCAAATTTAATTATGTTTTCATCAATTGGTCAAAGTTACAGCTCTTAACAATTAATTGAATACTAGCCTCTCTGCACGTGCTTTTACGCTTGTGAGAGGCTTTTTTTAATCACGTGCGCTATGCGCGACTTACAAAGTTTCGTTTATATTATTTTGCAATTGAATTTTTCGAGATGGTCATCTTAAAATTTTTCCTTATTTTCATCGCCCGTACTTTTCTAGAGGCCCGTCTCAACAGTTTCTTTAATTTCTTTTATCGAGCGTAAGCTATTGAGACGGACTTCTAGAAAAGTACAGACGATAAAAAAAAAGCCTCTCGCAAGCTAGTATTACAATTATACTAAACTGTTATTTGTATTGTTTACAATTATACTAGACTATTGCACTTCTACTACCTACACTGCTATTATAGTGTTGTAGTGATATAAGGCTGCTACTGCAGTGTGCTGGAATGGTGTTATTTGTAACATGTTGCAATGCTTTTGTACTATTTCTGTAGGTTCGACGGTTCTAGAAGTTTGAACTTGAAGAGTGACTAATTTTCATTCCGGGGGTCAAAGTGTAAAAGGTTAAAAAAATTTCTATACAAAATAGACCCATCGAAATGAAATGATAATACTCTAATTCATAGTTAATAGATAAAACCATACAAAATACTCATGTACATTATCAAAGAGAACTGCATCAACTTCAAAAAATAGACACACATTGCAATACACCAAAAATATCTCTAAGAATGTGATAATAAACCAAAAAATTAGCGCAATCCTCTTTGCCTCCCAAGGTGTCTCGTCCTATTTTACATATGAACTGACATATATTAGCGCAATCTTGCTTATTTTAGGGCATTTACGTCATTTTTAAGGTCTGTCGTCGTTTTGATTTTGGGCTTTATCAACATTTCTTTTGGGTTCTAACTCTCAAACATTGGACCCTTATGAGCACTGTCTTAAGAGTTAGGTTATTCTTGTAAAACTCTTTGTGGATTGAACGTCTAAGACTTTTTATTTAGATTGACCTTAGGTCTCTTTATGCATTCATATCATACATGAAAAATTGTTTTGTGTAAAAATATTGGCTAAGTATGAAAAATGGTTTTTTAGAATAATCATTTTCTCAAGATAATTTTTGGCGGCTTTTATTCCTTACACATCAAATAAGAAAACTTGATTTTATGGGATTTTAGTATGAAGTATATATTGACTTAATGAGCCATCATTTTTAGCCTAAATCGTATTTTGCACTAAAACTGATTTTTCATATTTTGATTTGGTAGGAATTTGATTTTCTAGTATTTTTATTTGAATCTAAATGGGGGGTACTTCCTTATTTACATTGTAAACTTAAGTAAATGGAATAATATAAAAATAAATTAAAGTAAATGGACAAAGACATTTACTTAAATGTTGAAAGTGGAAATAAGGTAATATGCCTGTTGTGCTGGCGTGTTGTGCCCTCTGGAGCATTCCATCAAGCAGTTTGTGGGCAATTTACAGGGGTCAACCACTTCGCCTCCAATGGTGAATTCCCAGCTTACAGGGGTCAATTGACCCCTCTAGCCCTTATGTGGATCCGCCCCTGCATCCAGTTATAATCATTTCAGTCATTAATAACTTAACCGATTCATCCATTCAGATTGAGTTCAATTATAATGTTAAATAAATTACCAAACCAACTCTACAACCAACTTAAGACATATCCTCTTCCATGGCTGCATCTAGATTATTCTAGGTTGCCTACGTACCCTCCTTGAGGGATCAAGCCACACGTAGCTCTTTCTCATAAACTGAAACAACATACGTGGTTTAACAAAAGAATTATCAAATTCTCTGTTATAAAAATCTATATACACACATATATATAATAATAACTTATTTCAAACGAGCAGAACTCTAGAAGGTTTACTTCAAGAAACATTAACCATGTGAAGTCTTCATGCTTAGATAACACCATCATTATCTCGTAAATATGAAAACAGGTGATAAAACCTTCATCAATAAGTATCCCAGATATAATCATTGATTCCCGTTAAAAACATCACAAATCCCAAAATATTCACCACCACGGTGTACCCCAAATCATTTATCCGTCAATTCCAGGTTTCAATACATCAAATCCACCTAGCAGAATTCGGGGCTCATAGTCAGCCCGAAACGTATTTCAGTTAATTCCATAGTTCACTGTCAATCCCATAATTTACCGTCAATTCCATAATTTACTGTCAATTCCTCCTAGCAGAATCGGGGACACGTAGTCAGCCCGAAACGCAATTCCTAGTAGAATCGGGTGATCAGCCCGAAACGCAATCCTCACAGAATCAGGGGATAGCAAGTCAGCCCGAAACGCGTCTTCGTATAACTCAGGGGACACATAGTCAGCTTGAGACGCGTCCTTGCTCCTCACGGTTTGGGCGTCCCCGAAACACGTGGGGCATATCATAATTGAGTATATGATTCGTACGCCACTGGGGGTACTCCCGTGGTGGGTTAGAAAACCATATTCCTAAAACTTTTCATAAAATATTTTTTTACATAAATCCCCTTCACGTACTTTCCAAAATTCAGTTTTTAAAATAAATAACCAAAATCCAAATCCATCAACTTAACAAATAATAATAATAGCAATAACAGTACTAACAATAGTAACAATAGTAATGGTAATCACGGAAATCCCAAGAAAATCCCCTAATCCTTTATTTAGTACCACCGTACCGACTTTAATATAAACCAATAATCACCATTCAGCTACCAATAAATATAATAATTTTTGATAACCCTTTGGGCATGTATGCCCATATCCGATCTCCAAATAATTCAATATTTCATAAGTACCATACCAATCATAGTGATACTCAATATCAACTCATTCACACTCATTCCATTACCCCAGAATTTCTCCAATTCCATTCTCAAATCATAATCAACATAAATATAAATAAACTTAAAATCAACATTTCCTTAATTTCTCACTCATGCCAGAACCCAATTATCCAAACCATTCTCAAAGCAAATCCATTATATAAAACCTTCTATATAGAAAACTAATATTTACAATTCATCACTTCAAAGACATAGAATATATAATTAAATATAAACATAACCAATCATTAATAAAACAATATAAATTCACAGTATTACTTTAACAATTAATCACAATTGAACAATAAAGTAGTCTTGGTAAAATAGCCCAAAAAAACCAAGCATTCCACAAGTTCTTGGTCCAGTCTCGTACTTCCCGAAAGATAAAACGACCTCAGAAGACTCACGGTCCTCCATGGTGTCAAACTTCCCAATTTGGTCAACCGGGCCCGCGGGGCCCACGACCCCAAATTTCGATCTGAACACTCCAATAGGTCCACTAAGGCTTACTAAGCACATCCTGGCAGTTTGGTCTCGATCGAATGGTCGGATCGCTCACGATCGTACGATCGGATGGTTCTCGTTAATCGAAACGTTAACTCAAGGATCCGGAGCATCCGGGGCTCCGATTTACAATCCGTCAATTCCTAAGAATTGGGATTGATCCGACGGTCCGAACACATCGAACCCGGATAACGCGCAATAGGCGTAAATCCGTTGGACTGTCATACGAACTCCAATTTGGAATCCGAGCACACCTACACGCTCGTGACAACGTAAGGATAATTTAAGAATGACAACTCCCCCAAGAGGCATCCTTCCACCTACAGATACTACTCTATGAGTGGAACAACTTATTCAACTACGGGAACGTCCAATTTGGACCACAAGTGACCCAAAACTCAACCTCAAAACTGGCCAAACTTTGAGTTATAGATCGAACTATGTACGCTAGGAATTGATCAAAACCTATCCAACCATCAGCTAGAACTCGAAAAGTAGTTACGTTTTCATACCTCATTCGCCTAAAATGGTCATTGGAGCAGCCCGTACGATCTTCACAAAGTTTTGACAAAATCCGGCCACGGCGGACGGTTGTTTTGGTATCAGCGCCGTCAAGTTTGGTGGCCAGACGTGGTTGTGGCAGCCATAAAACCGATCAGAAGCGTGCCCCGTGTCTACGAACTCGTTTCGACGAGCCGGACGCAATGGCGCTACTCGTTTTGCCAAATTCTTTCCTGAAATTTTAAAATGACCTTTTTGCCCTTTTAGATATTAAATAATATTTTTAAAATTTTCAAGATTCTTAAACCCATTAAAATACTCTATGTGTAAAAATGTCTTTTATTAGAGTAAATTAATAATTAAATATTAATTCAGGGACGGGATGTTACAAAAGACGACGATGAAAAACCGTCGTTGTTTTCAATTTTTCCTATAATGACTCTGGATTTCGTCAAAAAATTTGATACATTAATTTGGTGAGCCCACAGTTATTACTAATATGATGATATTGTTGGTCCCTATTTTCGACACTCTGTCTCTTTCAAGTTGAGCTGCTCTAGAGAATGGGAAGGCTGTCGGGTCAACCCCAATGCCCCGATTGGATTTTTGGATTGCGAGAGGATTCTTTCAATTCTTTGACAAAATTGAAAGTTGGATCAGGTTGACAAGAACGGGCACTACTACAAAAATCGAGATAGATGACGGTAATTTACCGTCGTGTATTGTTTTTCAACCGACGTGGAATCGACCGACATCTTTTGATGCAAAAACCACGACGGTAAATCACCGCCGTCTATTCATATAAAGACGTCACATTTGATAAAACAGGACGTTGTTATCAATTAAACACGACGGTTTATTTTAAACTCATGACGTTGTTAAAATATACAACGTCGTACACAAATAAAACCCGACGTCTATGTTGAACCAAAAAAATTCACAAAAAAAAAAAAATTCAATCAAAATCTCACGTCTTGCAAGAGATGAAGTTTCAAATACTTATCTCTAATTCAAATGCCCCTATTGAAGCCCACTATAAAAAAAAAAAAAAAAAATAAATTCAAGTAAAATAATATATAAAAGAGGTGGGATTAGATCATGCTTATCCTCACATCCCCACAACTTCGTTATGCACAACGTGGTGTAAGTTGTAACTGTCAATTGCTATTTGCCTATAAAAAAAAGGCATGAACGTCCAAAAGCAAGGGGGGGAGAAAAAGGAGGCAGCCGTGAGGCTGCAGAAAAAAAAAAGTTTATGAAACTGGCAGTTTCAATTCAAATGTATGGCTGCAAAGTCATGGGTGAGTAACCCTTCAAATTTATTGGCTGCAAAGCCATGGGGGAGTAACCCTTCAAATTTATTGGCTGCAAAGCCATGGGTGAGTAATCCTTCAAATTCATTTGGCTGCAAAGCCATGGGTGAGTAACCCTTCAAATTTATTGGCTGCAAAGCCATGGGTGAGTAACCCTTCAAATCATTTGGCTGCAAGCCATGGGTGAGTAACCCTTCAAATTTATTGGCTGCAAAGCCATGGGTGAGTAACCCTTCAAATTTATTGGCTGCAAGCCATGGGTGAGTAACCCTTCAAATTTATTGGCTGCAAAGCCATGGGTGAGTAACCCTTCAAATCATTTGGATGCAAAATCCATTATTGGGTGAGAAACCCTGAAATTTATTTGGGATGAGAAATCCACGGGTGAAATCCCCTTAAAAAATATTCTATTCCCGAGCTGCAGAAAAGATGGTGTTCGGGCATGCAATTACCCAAGCCAAAAAATGATGGCTTCTGTTCAAATTGTGGAGCCATGATATTCTGTGCAATAAGAAAAAAAGAAGAGAAAGCAATTAAGAAGAAGGGAAGTAATTGCAAGCCTCCGTATAAAGTTTTCGAAGCCATGGTGGATTGTCTTTGTTGTAATGCAAATATGAAGCTCAATACAACAAAAAGACTCCACAGCAATTGAAACTGCTGCCAGCAAGTATAAAACGAAAAGGCTCCATGGCAATTGAATTGCTGCCAACAACTCTATGACCAACCAAAATTTGGTCTATAAATGCAAACGGGAAAGACAATAAGTCTTCACACACCAGCATATGCATATTGGAGTGGAAGTTGTCGGCAAACCTTGGAAGCCTCAACAACGCAGGTGGAACAAGTGTGCAGCGCAGCAGCGCAGGCAGCGCGCAAGCAACACACAGGCAGCACACTCAAACAGAACGCAGGCAGCACGCAGGCAGCGTGTGCGCACAGCGCAAGCAGACAGCGCAACGCATGCTGGCAGATCGTGTGTGCATCGTGCTGGCAGATTGCGTGGAGAGTGCTGGCAGATCGTGTGGGCAGTTGGCTGGCAGTTTTGTGTGGACAGTTGCTGGCAGGTTGTGGGCAGTTGGCTGGCAGTTTTGTGTGGACAGTTGCTGGCAGGTTGTGGGACGGTTGCTGGCAGATTGTGTGGGCAGTTGTGGGGAGATATTCTCCTCTAAATGCTCGTCAAAAAAAAAAAAGAAAGCTGAGCCCATCAAAACTGATGCTAATAGTGTTCATGCTGTGGAAGAATCAACCAAGGCCAATTTCATGTTTGATGCGCTAGATATGTTTCTCCATATGCTATGACTCATTGCTACACACAGGGGTGATGGAGGTTTGCTTTATTGTTTGCAAACAGACAAAACACAGCAAGGCCAGCAAAAGAAAGTGAAGCAAGCAGAGGAAAGAAAGGAAGTTAACCACGCCTCTTTAAAACAATTCACAACAGAGAAGACCCGTCCATTCTCAGTAATCATGTTGAGTCAAAAGCAAAAAGCAAGGAGGAGGTTTCATGACTGGAAAAATTGTTTGACCCAATGGCAACTCCTTCGAAAATCAGCATATTCAAAAGAAGTGGCGTACAGCCACTTTGCTCTGCCCCAAAAATGCAAAAGGCCAAGGCAGAACAAAAAGTAGCCCTGTGCCTTCTGCACCAAGTCTGAAACCAATGGGATATGAGAAAATAAAAATATATATATATATATCTCAAGTTGCAAATTGACTTGGCAAGTGGACTTCTGGTATGAAGTCGAAGTAAATATTTGAAATGGAAGCCCAGTTAGAAGAGATCGTACATCCTATGTCCCGATCATCCGTTCATGTGGGCCCACTGCTTAAATAAAGTCAATATTCTAAGATTTGGTTACTTCAAATGCAATGGACTCGTTCATTACAAGTCTCGAGCCCAACGGATTTGTCCATTAAAACAATCCAATTGTTGAATAATTGGTGGAAATTCTCAAATTCACAAATGACGGATTAATGGGTTTAGATAAAAAAAAATACCCATTAATTCCCAAATCATTAAGTGAAGACTCAAGTGGTACAAAACCACACCAAATCCCAAGTGGTACAAAACCACGTCCGAGGCCCGAAATAAATTATTGGGTATCCAAAATGACCCATTAATTCACTGCATCCCAAATCCCTATTATATGGTTAATGGATCAATTTTAGCCATATTTAGGTCCAAATGAAAATGTCAACAAATTAAATTAGTGGGTTTCATAAAAAATTGCCCATTAGTTTTCTTTGACATTAACTACAAAAAATTTGGTACAAAACCATCCAATTTCTCATGGGTCATCTACCCATGCAAATTTCAACGAGATTAAATTCTCAAACACAAATTCAAAATTAGTGGACCACACTTATCCATTAATTTCCAAATTTTTGGAACTACGTCGGTTTGATCCCTTCAAAAGGGTACGTAGGCAGTCTAGCATTCCAATAGACGCAACCGCAACCAAATTCAAACTTCTCAAATTCTTGATTAGTGGGCCACACTTACCCATTAATTTCCAAATTTCCCATACACCAGTCCTAAAATTAGTGGGCCACACTTACCCATTAATTCACAATTTTCCATACACCAATCCTAAATTAGTGGGCCACACTTACCCATTAATTCCCAATTTCCGAACTACGTTGGTTTGATCCCATCAAGGGTACGTAGGCAGTCTAACATACCAATAGACGCAACCGCAACCAAATTTGAATCCCTGGTTTATTCTTAACCAAATTCGCCCCAAACACATTTCCATATCGAATCCCTGGTTTATTCAACCAAATTCACCCAAACACTTTTCAATCAAATTCATTGAAATTCCCCCCTTGCAATGAGTCATTCATTCATTGCAATTCTTTGAACTACGAGTGACTTGATTCCCGCATGGGATACGTAGGCACCCTGAGGTTGGACTTGGGAGCAGTCGCAAAACCAAACACAAGTTCTGTTTCTTTATGGTGGAATCAAAGGGTGTTCCCTTGACACAAGGGATTGTAAATAAGAGACACCACGTCTCGAATGGGTCGAACCTGAAATAATAAAACCCCATTACTTAATTAGTGGTGGTGAAATTATGTTGGGATGTACACATTTTTCTTCAACAGTCTATTCACTTAAAAATAAACAACCTGGATAACTTTAGACGTCACCTTTAGAAAATAAACGACGTTTTAAAAAGGAACAATGTCATTATTTACAAAAATACAGACGTAAAAATAAGTAACCACGTCACAAATTATAAACTTCAAGACGTTGAAAAGTTATTTTACGTCAGTAATTTAACTGTAGATCGACGTAGTTAATAATATTAGATGGCCATTTTATTTTTAAAACTGACGTCTATATTTGTATTACCACGTCATTAATAATTTCCAAAACAACGTGATTTTAACTATCCACGTCATGAATAAAACCATAACCGACGTTATTTCGTTTTTCTACGACGTATTTATTTCTAAAGAAGACGTTGTTAATACTTCAAATGTCCTATTTCATAGAAATTCAAACGTGGCTACTACTTTATACTTCTATTATGTAATTAATTCCGCCGTTATTATGCTTTTAGACGTCTGTTCTTAACGCCTTATACCGACGTGCAAAATAAATTTCAAAACTGAAAAGACGACATCTTTAATCAAAACCAACGTTGTTAAAGAAAAAACGCCAGTTTTTTTATAAATATGACGTTGTTAGCATTTACAACGCCTTATTCGGAGAAAAACGGACGTCTATTTAATGAAAAATTTAATTTTAAATATCCTCTTTGATAACCTTAGACGACCCTTTCGGAAAACCTACGTCGTTGAATGACGTCTAACTATACATTACCACGACTGTCCGTACATTACCGCCGTTGTTCTATGGTTTTCTACGTTCTTTCAATGAATTGACCGGTTATGATAGTTATTATTTAGACGCGTCGGTACATATATTATGGATGTAAACGTCGTTAAATATCATTGAGACGTTTTATTTTGCAATTTTTCAGATTACCGTCGTGTTTTGCATCTGAATCCAGCTTTGTTTTATTCTTTGGAAGTTATGTTGCGAAACCTGCATAATGAAAGTGAAAGAAATACATTACAATTTCTTGTAAAATTAATGTCATACATAGCCATTTAGGGCATAAATAATTTCATAAATCACAATAGCATCATTCAATCCATATATCTTCACACCCATCTCGAATATTTTCACTCCCAAACTCACGGGCTAGTTCATCAAATGTGTCAACATTTGGCATCCCTCTAGTAAATGGCTCACACTCAATTCTAACATCACCTAAGTCATCATCACCAATAACATCATTATATTCTCTATTAGGCATTGATAACACTACCGACCAACTATGATGCATTGGGTCGTCAACAAAAAAACTTGTTTGACTTGAGAAGCCAAAACAAATTGGTCATTCCTATGTCCAATTTTACTCAGATCTACAAGGGTAAATCCGAGTTCGTCGACTACAAGGCCAGGAAGTGCTTATCTATCCAATCACACCTAAAGACTGTGATTGTAAACTTTTGGTAGTCAAGATCCCAAATATCTTGAATGACACCATAAAAACCCATATTTGAGACAATAGGGTTTTTATCCTTGGCACTAGCAACTTGCATAGTATTTGCAAGTAAATAAACTCCACTATTTTGAACTGCTCGCACATCATCTTGTGCCTTGGTGTTAAATTTAACACCTTTAATAAGATAGCTCTTATATGATGGCAATGTCATGCTTGGACCACTTGCTAGCCACCTCAAATTTTCTGATACGCCATTATTTTCTTTCTCATTGATTTCCCATTGAACCTGCAAATTAATCATATGTTAATTCAATGCAACATAGATATGACAATAAATCAAACTCCAATGTTTTATTCAATAACATATACCTTAAAGCGTAACCATTGAATGAAAGTGCTGTTGTGCTTATCTTGTAGCCACTTTGTTCTCTTTTTATATTTTGGATAAGTGGTCTTGAGGTGGATCATATGTTCCCTACATGACACAGAAAATTCTAGTATTACTGTCCCTTGTATTTAAGAGAAACATAAGGAATGATTTAAAACATAATGATTAAAAGTCATACTCGATATATGGTTGGACTTCCTGTATTCTCCAACACATATAGATGTGCCTGGTTCAAAAGGTCCCAATCAACTAAAGTCACCGAGCAACCTGATAGTGGCTTTGAAAGTCCCATCTTCTGGTTTAATGGCACTCCAATTGTTCTAATATCGAGATAAATGCTCGATTGCAAAACTCCACGACTTCTTCACTATATAGCACTCAAAGAATGCAACCTTCAGGATGATTACGGTTATGAACATACCCCTTTAGCACTTTCATATATCTTTCGAACGGATACATCCATCTAAAATAAACAGGCCCACATAGACGAACTTCTCGACAAGATGTACTACTAGATGAACCATGATATCGAAGAATGAAGGGGCAAAGTATTTCTCAAGCAAACATAAAGTAACTACTACATCTTCTTCCAACTTATCTAGAGAGGAAACATCCACGGTCTTTGCACATATAGAATTGAAGAAGAAGCACAGTCGAGTTATTGCATACCTTGCAGTGCTTTTCCAAAATGTAACGAATTGCCACAGGGAGCAATTGTTGCATCAAGGTATGACAATCATGTGATTTTAGGCCAAGAAGTCTTGAATCTTGTAAAGATACAAGATTTTTTATGTTTGAAGAATAACCTTCAGTGGACCTTCATACCATAGAAAGAATTGCAAACCGTTCTCTTCTCTGCTCTTGACAAATTCCAAGGCCCCGGAGGCAAGCGAGTACGTCTTTCTCCATACTCGGGTTGCAAATCAGTCTTGACCCCCATGTTCAATAAATCTAAACGAGCAGCAATCCCATCTTTATTTTTTCCAGGGATCTCCAACAACGTACCAATGATACTATCGCAAATATTCTTCTCAATGTGCATCACATCGAGGGAATGCCTCACAGAATGTATTTCCAATACTCGAGATCAAAGAATTTTGACTTCTTCTTCCAACAAACTCTGTCACCGTCATTTTCACCTCCACCTCCCCTTTTTTCGACCCCCATTTGTAATTAATACATTCAACCCTTTGTAGCACTTCTTCTCAGGTTAATGGCTTTGGAGGCATGTCATATTCAGTGTTCCCTATTAAAAGCTGCACGCTGCCTCCGATATGGATGATTTGTTGATAGCCATTTTCTATGCCCGATGTAACAGATTTTGTGGCCATTTTTCAACTTTGTGACTAGGCGTATCATCGCCGCATATTGGACAAGCTTTATATCCTTTAACGACACAACCAGGATAAGTTTCCATAGGCGGAAAATCATTTATTGTCCACGTAGTGCAGCTTGAGTGTAAAGTATTCTCCTATGTGTGCATCATACACTCCTCTAATCCCATCCCACAAAGATTTTAAATCATCAATCAAAGGCTCTAAGTAGACGTCTATATCATTTCCGGGTTGTTTAGGACCGAAATCAATAAAGTCAACATCATGAACTTTCGTTTCATGCATAACCATGGTGGGAGATTATATGTAACTAAGATAACTGGCCAAAGCGTATTCGCTACTTAGAGAAGCTGGGGATTGAATCCATCGGATGAGAGAGCCAGTCTCAAGTTTCTCGGCTCTTTACCAAACTCGGGCCATTTATCATCAACGAGTTTCCAAGACGGGAATCCGCCGGATGAGACATCGGACCGTCAATTGATTTTCTATCGGCATGCCAAGTCAAACTCTTAGATGTCTTACTTGATTGAAACATCCTTTTAAACCTTGGAATTGGTGGAAAATACCACACCACCTTTCTTTGGGACACCCTCTTTCAAAACTGAATCTTTGCCTTCCTTCCACCTTGAGATACCACAAGTAGGACAATTAGTTGAATCTTCATAATCCTTCCTATACAAGATGCAGTCATTGGGGCATGCATGGATTTTCTCATAACTCAGCCCCAATGCACACAAAGTCTTCTTTGCCTCATACATAGAGGAAGGTATCGTATTTTCTTACGGAAGCAAATCTCCTTGAAGTATCAACAATTTAGAAATGACATCACTCATCCCATGTTTTGCTTTCAAATTGTATAACTTCACTAATGCGACAACTTTGTGTACTTACTACAACCAGGGTACAAGGGTTGATCTCCATCCCCAATCACATTGGCAAACTCATAAGGATCGGATCCAACATCACCTAAATCATTATCATCCATATCTATTTCTTCATAAACAAAACTATCCCTACTATGGTTATCATCTTCATCCACATTTCTACTAGCATTAGTAGTTGATCGCCAAGGTTCTCCGTGAAATGTCCAATTCTTATAGCTTTGGTCAACTCCATTAAAGTACAAGTGGTCCCTTATAATTCCAACCCCAAACAATCGAAAATTCCCACATTTAACACATGGACAATGAATATGTGTTGTAGTTAGAAGATTTCCTACAGCAAAATCCAAAAATGCTTCCACCCCTAACTCATATGCCTTTGATCTTCTATCCGCATGCATCCATGACTTATCCATCACTGACACTATAACCTATAATATATAATAAAGTAAAAGGACAAGCAATGAATATCACTACAGAATATTATGTACATTTTAAAAGCAAGTAATATGAGTTACGCATTTACGGTTTTTTCCAAAAAATGACGTATTTTATAAAAATGACGACGGTTTTTTGTAAAAACAATGCCTTAGGATACTAAAAGAAAAAGGTGAACAAAGAAGATTATATAAATTTAAATAAGTATAAGATACAAAAGACGGTTTTTATATAAAACGACGGTTTTTATATAAAACGACGTATTTTATAAAGCAGACGACGGTTTTTGTAATAACAATGCGTCTTAGGCTACTATCAGAAAAAAATGAACAAAGCAGATTATATACATTTAAATATAACAAGTATAAAATACAGACGACGGTATTTTAAATAAAGCGACGTATTTTATACAAAAGACGGCGTTTTTATACAAAAGACGGCGTTTTTATACAAAAGACGACGCGTTTTTAATAACGGTCGTCTTAGGCTACTAAAAGAAAAGAGTGAACAATGCAGATTATATAAATTTAAATAACACGTATAAGATACACGACGGTATTTTACATAAAACGACGTATTTTATAAAACAGACGACGGTTTTTTTACATAAAACGACGTATTTTAAGATTACTGCATTTACATTTTTTACATAAAACAACGTATGCTAGAAAAAAATTAAATCTCCTTTGCCATTCCACATCCAAGAACAAATTGAGAACCAAATAAATATAACACGTATCTGAAATATTGATTAAGACCCATAGCAAATGAATTTTTATGAAAAGCATGCAAGTATTAAGACCCATCACGACAGAGAGTGATTAAGAAAACCTATCTCAAGAACCATTCCTATGAGGACGCATAGCAAATGAAGAACATCATTCAATGAATAAAAAGCAAAGTCATATTACGTTTGTACTTAAGAACAGAATATCATTAAATGAATAAAAATTAGAGTCAAGAGATAAGGGTTCGAACTTACAGTGTAACCGCAGAGTCGATAGGATAAGAATTAGAGCAGTGAGAATTAGGGTTCGAACTTATTGCATTCGACGTAGGCCGGAGAGCACAACTAAAAATTAGAGTTGAAGCGAGAAAGCGAATTATTTAACACTTAGAGCGGAAAATGAAAATTTTAGGTCACGCGTGAATTTTCAGATTGCGCGCTTCTTTAAACATCGATTTAAACAAAATAAAACCGTCGTTAAAGTTTTAATTTTAAACGACTGCTTATTATTTTTGTACCGACGTTATTTAAATTTTCTACGCCGCTATATAATAAAGATGGACGTCTAATTGATAAAATAAATGTAATTTAAATCGACGGTAAATATATAAAATATGACGCGTTTTAAATACAATATAACGTCATTAAAATAAGAACACCGTCGTCAAAAATATTAAGTATCCAGGATTGGTGTTGCTGGGATTCAAATTGTGTCGCTTGGGTGGAATTGAAAGAAAACAAAAGAGAAAACCGGCGTCGTTTTAATAAAACCTAAACTCTAACCCTAAACCCTAAACCCTAAACCCTAAACCCTAAACCCTGAACACCGAACCCTAATCCCTAAACCCTAAACCCTAAACCCTAAATTATTTTAAATTAAAAAATAATAAAATAATACAAAAGGTTAAGGGTGGTTTTATCTAAACCCAAAAATAAAAAAGAAAACCGTTTTCTTTTCAATAAAACCTAAACCCTAAACCCTAAACCCTAAACCCTAAACCCTAAACCCTAAATTATATAAATTTTAAAATATTATAAAAAATTATAAAGCATAAGAAAAATTAACCAAAAATTGCTACGGACTTCTTATTACAATGCCTTGTGTACTAGGATGATAAAAACATATTTTTAATATATTTGAATTTATCACAAGAATGGATCATACAAGCCCCATAAGATTATGTTATGAAACTATAAGTGTTGTAGTGATTTATCAATAAATTTTTGTCACGAATTAAATTTAAATTTTTTACTCAAAAACCATTTTTTAAAGCATTAGAAGTAAGAAAATATATCAATGAGAGCATTATAATTTCTGTTTTTTTTTTTTGGAATTTTTACAATTTATTACAAATATTATAAAATAATTTCAATTAAAATCAAATAAAACCACGTCGTTATAAATTCATAACGGACGTTGTAATATAAGTAGACGTCGGTATAAAGTAAAATATAGACGTTGTATGTACTGACGCTTTTAAATATACATTTTAACGTCATTATTTTTTTATAGACGACGTATTAATAACTTTACACGCCGGGTGTGAAGGAAAATATGGCCGTTGTACTTACCGACGTTTTAAGTACAACTTTATACGGCATTATTTTTCTATATATCGCCGTTTAACATCTTTAGACGTCGGTAATATGTTTATTAATGACGCTTTATGAAACTTTATACGGCATTATTTTTTAATATATCGCCGTTTTAATAGCTATAGACGTCGGGAATAAAATATCGCCGTTGTATTTACCAACGTTTTAAGTAAAACTTTATACGGCATTATTTTTCTATATATCGCCGTTTTAATATCTTTAGACGTCGTTATTGTTGAATATATCGACGTTTTAATATTTGTCGACGGCAATTTAAATGAAAATAATAACCTTTTTTGAATATAACGCGAGTTATATTTGTATACATGTCATTTCAGATACGTCCAGCGTGGTTTGGTTGTATACATTTCATTTTGGTTATGTACCGTCGTGTTTTTTAAAAAAATTCTTGTGATTTGATAATTTTTACAAAATTTTAATTCATACTAAAAGAAATTGTAAATTATAACCAAAATATTTACAAAAATTTTCAATTCTTGTGATTAATGTTTGTCTAATTCCCCTAATCCATATGAAGGCTTACAAATTCTGCCCATTCCTTCCTGATTTCATCAATGGCTTCTTGGGGGTATGGTGATTGATCTTGTCCTCAAAGATACTGCAAGCCATAAAAAAATAAAAAATAAAATGTTAAATAAAAAAATAAATAAAAAATGTTAAATGTTAAAATATATAATTTTCCTTTTACCTTCTTCTCAAATTCGCACGGGATCCTCGATGATGTCTTTCATAAAGCGCATTACATAGTAACCACACTCTACATTGCTTGGTTGCTTTGGAGTGCCTTTTAGAGTTTTCCAAATGGGTGATTTCTGCCGTGCTCTGCCTATGTGGGTATTATAGGTTACGATAGCACTTGTTTTCAAGGCAACAAAGTGTTATTGAAAATACGAAACATAGTTGATAAAAATAAACACATGAACAAACAAAACCGTCGTGGTAATTATATACGAGGCGTCGGTTCTGAAAATAAAATGACGTTATTGACAATTAAGACGACGGTAACTTAGAACCGACGTGGTATGTTATAATTACGACGTAAAATAACAAATTTCAGATTTATCCTTAAGCTTAGAAGAAATACAGATAAAATCAATTGCAGAAAAATTAGAGTACAGAGAGAGAGAGAGAGAGAGAGAGAGAGAGAGAGAGAGATAGTGGGATCACTTAAGTGAAGAAAGCTTGCTATACAAACACATATGAGTAAATCAACTTACGTGTTCACCATGTTTTTGCACTCTTCATCAATCATTCGGTTTGGCAGTGGATCCAGAAAATAAACAGTCTCTCTCTTTGCTCTCACAATGAACAAGACCCAATGAAAGCTACACACAAAAAAAAAACATAAAGGTTAAACACTTTAATGTACAATGCATCATACAAAGAAAATCTTGGTAAGGTGACTAACCCTGGATTGTAAGGCATCAAGAAAATCTGTTCCCCATCTGTCCTTTTAAGTCTAGTAGCTAACGCACGTGATCTTTGAGTTAATGAGCCGAGTTAGCACTAACTTGAGCGGGTCCACAAGGCCAACCATGTTCAACATATTTGAAGTTTTCAATTTTTCAAATAGGCACCTAAATATATGAAATGATCCAATGAGTTATTCCTTTTTAAAGAAAGAAAAGTTTAAAATGAAAATTTGATAAGGACAATTACCTCATGTATACAGCAATGACAGTGGCTCCAACTTCTTCCATTGCTGCAATTTGACTAATATCTTCAGGCAAGATGAAGGTTTCACGATCATTTCCAAACACTTCCTTCTCAATTGTAAAGGTCATAATCCTATCATGAACCCTCAATGTCGACTCAGCATAAGAACAAAGGGCTTGTAGAGAAGAAGGCAAGTCTCCCACTTGTTGTTCCTTCTCGGGAACATCCATGACCTTGGCCTTCTGCTTTAAAAATACACAAAGAAACATGTTCAAAAAATACATGAATACAAAAAACCGACGTGGTATTTATATTCAGACGTCGGTTCTTAAACTAATACGACGTTATATTGCATTTCAGACGACGGTAAATTAAAACCGACGTGGGATATTATAATTACGACGCAAAATACTTTCCTTTTTTCAAATTCATAGATTAACAAATTTCAGGTTTATCAACTTTCTTAGCAGAAATACGAGAAAAAATCAATTCCGGAGAAAATTAGAATCACAGAGAGAGAGAGAGAGATGGTGGGATAACCTATGTGAAGAAAGCTTGTGATACAAGTAAACTAAATAGGTCACCCTCTATACCGTCGTGGAATGTCTATCTCAACGACGGTTTTTTCAAAATTGTGACGTGGTGTGTTATTTAAAACGTCAGAACTAATAACCGTCGTTGTATTACATTTATAACGACTCTAATGATAAATAACGACGTCTAAAAATTAAGAAACAGTGAATTTAAATCAAATTAACTTACCATTTTTTCTTCCCGACTTGGCATTGTTATTTTCTTCCTCAAAATTGATGGCTTTCACACCAATTGCCCCAGAGCGACTTGCTTTGTTGGACATTGGATTTTGGGACTTTGCTCTTGAGCTTGGATTTGAAATGGAGGAGTTGACTGTTTGATCATGGTGGCATCAAAATTTGGAAGCCGATTGGCGCACTTGATTCGATATATTCTCCCTCTCATTGCTACCAATTGTTGTGTTCTAGCCTCAAATTTCAGTTGCTCTTCTTGCACAATAGTTACGAGACGTTCTTCGAATTTATCTTCAAACTTTACCCTCCGTTGTCTAGGTAAATTGAAGTATTTCAGAGTGGAAACCCCAGTCCCTCGCAGCTCTAACTCTCCTCGGATGCTCGGGACCCAAAGCCATAGTCAACACATCATTGCTTCCCGATACGGTGAGAGTGCCTTGAGAGACTTTTGTTGCAATTCATCCTAACACAAAGACACATTAAAATCAACAAAAACAGGAAGTCAGATCCACATGCAAGTCTAATTAAAAATTAAATGCAGTCTATTACAAATTTAAAACACAAATTGTCTAACTTTAGAAGCTTACAATTATTTTTGCTTTTTGCAACTTTTGGATCGGAAAGTTACCTGTTTGTCTTTTCTGGCTTTCTTCCATAAGGTAGATCGATCGATTTCTACCCCGGGCATGGTTTCCTCCAAACTCTCCTCCAAACCAACATATCCTCGTCGAGACAACCGATGATTGTACTCGCATTTCTCCCTCCTCTCTTTTTGTTCAGTATGCACAGCCTCAAATTCTTTGGATAACCTTGAAGCTACAAAGGCATCCCACTCGTGCTTTCAATATGAATGGATATAGTTTAGGGGTTCATTTAACTTCTCCTTCTCATTGATGAATGGAAGGATATGCTGCCTAGTTAGTTTATTCTTGAAATCCTTCCATTTCTTTCCAGTGAGAAGATAAGACCATGTTCTTGCCCCCCTTGCCTACAACAAAAGCCATGTCAATGGCTTCCCAAATCTGCTCTTTTACATCGTTGTCCACTTGTTTCCATTTAAGGTCAGAAAGTGGGACTCTGGAGCGTGCCAAGACACCAATGTAGGACTGCATCTCCTTATTTGCAAGGCCATATGGTTGACCCTTTTTGTTGTACTCAATCACTCTCTTGATTTTCTGAAACTTTCTCTTCACAACACGAGGCATTGTGGTTATACCACGCCCGACTTTGGTTCTTCAACAAAAGTAGTCGTCTTTGTCTGAAGCTTTATCGTGAAGATACAAACTTCATCTTCTTAGAGGATTTGGTTGTAGCTTGTGAAACTTCAAGATCTTTACCTTGATTCTTTTCCAAGCTAGCTTTCTTTTTGCTCAAGCTAGAAGCCTTACTTTGAGATTGAGAAACCATGTTTACAGATAAAAATCAAACCTGCAAGTGAAATTATTTCAGATTATAAACTACTAAACACGACGGTAATTTTAATAATACGACGTAGTATTCAACATCAAACGACGCTATCTAATAAGTAATGACGTAATTTAAATTTATCACGTCGGTAGTTATTTACCGAAGTGGATAATACATAAAGCGTCGTAGTATTTAGTTTCACACGACGCTATATACTAACCACCGACGCGTTATTACTGTTTTATTACGTCGTTGTTAATTACGCACGTGGTTTAATTAATACAACGGCGTAAAGAATCAGTTACCGTCGTCTTATTAACATGAACGTCCAAAAGCAGATAGTTATTTTTCTTTATATTATATCAAATTGGAAAAGATTAAATGAATTACAAAACTAACACTTATAATGATTTTCATCTATTGCTATTGAGAAAAAACATGGAAATGGCAATATTTCATAATTTTCAAACATAGAAAACGATGGTAGAATTTATTTTATTACGTCGTTATTTAAATACCGTCGTCATTATTTACTTCCGACGTCTCAAATAAGACGGCACCGTCGTCGTATTAACAAGATACAAAAACAGTGTATTGGTACGATACCCTTTCCTTCTTTGTACGTAAAGTGAAAAACGAAAATGATTTTCAAAAGAAAAAACATATAAACATTTCAAAAGATAAAACATATAATGAAAGTTTAAAAAGTACGAAGCAATGGTTACCTTTTTCTTGCAACGAAAGTTTTCTCGGGTTTTCTCGTCTTTGAAGTGGTATGCTCGTCGATGGCAAGCGAAGTGTGGGAAGATGATTAGTTCCAGATAGGGACGAAGACGAAGAGTGGGGACTTGGGAAGGATAAACGAGAGGAGTGTGAAATTTTTCTCGGGAATCGAAACATTGCAACTTTAGAAGCAAAATATTTAAATAATGTCGAATTGTTATATAAGACGACGCTATTTATAACAAGTGACGTGGTATAGTTAAAATAAAACGACCTCATTTATAAGATACCGACGTAGATACCAATGGAAAAAATCTTTTAAAAAATTAAAAGCGACGGTTCAGCAATAGGCGCGGACGTATAAAAATTAATCTGACGCTCATTTAAGGGAAACGACGTGGTTCTTTGCAACTCTATACGACGGTAGTATTACATTATTCGCCGTTGATTGTTTACAATTAAACGCGTCATGATTTATAATAGAACCGACGTGGTTAATAATAATCATTTCTAACGTCGCGTATACGCCTGGTTAATAATACATTACCGTCGTGTTTATTTTGTTCTTAAGACGTCGGTATTATATGTAAAACGACGTCTATAAGTACTACGTCTGTATATTTACACATACCGACGTTGTTTATTTGTCTTCTGTTTTCTCACCTGATTGGCATGTTTCATAAGACGACGCTTTTAAAGTTTCATGCGTCGTGTTTTAAAAATACCCAAATGAATTTCCAATTTTTAGGTGTTTTAGTATCTAATCGACGTCGGTTTTTATATTACCGTCGTCGTTTAAAATTTAACGACGGTATTTATTTGGTCCGTCGTCGTTTTACCGACGTCTATTTCGATTTTTGTAGTAGTGGGGCGAGCTTGGGCTGGACCCTGATGACTTGCTTTTCCTGACCTGATAGAGAATTGCGTAGGTGTGCCACTATTTGGGTATGAGACTAGCCCAATAGACCTGGTATATGCGATGTAGGATATCCGTTTAGTGGGTTCACGCTTGTTCTGGACTTCAAATCAAGCCATTATGCTCCAAGGGGGGTACTGGCTTGGATAAGTTCTTTTCTATGCCTAAATCAAGAAGACTTCAATATTCTTTCATTCGTGCATTGTTGGTTTAATAGATACGAACGGTACATGATCAAACAAGAAGGAAATTAATGTCGTGGTTAATGCTCCCCTATTTGAGTTCAAAAACCTAACTTGGACCCTAGATGACCCTAGACCGAGTCAAGATTAAGCCGATTCAGGCCCATCAATGTAGCTCGGACCCGAACAAGCCCTTACTTTAGGACTAATAAAGCCCTATTCGGGCTTGAACCCTCATCTTGGATCCGAATAATGACATGCTTAAATATGCGCAAGGCAGAAAAATAAATTAATCTACAAGAGTATATAAAACAACTAAATGACAAATGTTCAAGAAGTGGTTAGAGTAAATTAAAGAGATTTCAGATGTCGGAGATCCCTTTATCCAACTCTGGTACGATGACAAGTCGAAATGAAAGCCAAAGATTTCTCCATTTAGCTAATTTTGAATACAAATTATAATATAAAAAGTTGGAGATTTCTCTATCCAGTTTAAACAAAAGATATGTTTATAGAAATTCAAACCGATTGTTTTAACAAGAATCATACCACAAAGATGGCAGAGCGACAAAAGATAAACGCAGGAGTGGTCAATTGGTTATCTGAACAGCAAGTAGGCTATTTGAAAAGATCTTGACGTTTTTTCAAGTGTTTTCGAGACGTTGTATCTGATTTTTGGAAATATCCCCTTTTTCTACTGTAGAGCCTCTATATTTATAGGCAAGAATTCCTAATGATGAAGGCTGGAGAAGGATATTTGGTTGCTATCCAAAGTCAACTGTTGATCTGTCCTTGTTAGCCGATTCGTAAGTGGGAGGACATAATATCTCGGACAAAACTATTAGCCTCAAGCGATGCTTCTCTGACTTGTGTCCTTTCGCAGCTGGAAATCCAGTTGGTAATTGGTTCCTTCCGGCTTTTGGCTTCTATTATCCAGCTTGCTTTTCTTGCTGGGAGAGACGGCGGTCAAGTCGCCATTAATGGTGACAATCCCTCTTCTGACCCTCACGTGGGTCGATGTGCAACGATTACCAGTTTTCTTAACTTTAGTGTGGACCAAAGTCGGGGTCCTATAGTACTATGGGCTTTTGAGAAACTTTTTCCCCTTGCTGGCCCAAAATAAAAAGGTCCCTTTTTTTGTCGTTTCTAAAGTAAAGAGGTTGGGCTTGGGTTTAATAAATCTTTTTTTAGAATAAAACCATTTTTGGCCCATTTTTCAGTGTGCTTGGGTAAAGTTTATTGAAACTAAACCCTTCGTATCCTTTGCGATGTCAATTCATACACAAAAAGAATATTTTTGAAAGTAACGTGCCAAACTAACAGAAGCAACTTTCACATCCACGTCTGGCATTAATTTCGGCATGCTGAACAAAAACCTCCCAACTTCTCTTTTCTCGAACTTCCTCTCTTTCTTTTTCTGAGAAAACTGACGCGAGAATCTATTCTGAAGTTAATCTTGCCAAAATTCCTGAATTTTCTCGAGGTTTTCTCTGACGTTTTCTACAAAATGGCACTGAAGAAATCGAACGCTCCCAAGGTCTCCGCTGATGCTCCCGATTGGATTTATAGGCAAGGCGTTGCAGAGCATGCTAAGGAATTCGAAGTGGCCCTGGCACAAGAACAGACGGGGAGTTCGGTAAGACTTTACTCTCCCTTTCCCTTAAGTCTGAGAGATCCTCTTAGGACTCCTTTTTTTGGTCCTCATTATCATCAGGCCAAGCTAAAGAGTTTACAGGCCTTGGACTCCCAGCTAGTTCGAGCCTCATTTTCTTACGGTCTGGAAGACATAGATTGGGGGTCATAGGAAATGAATTTGGAGAGGCTGGGCTCAACCCTGAAGTGCCTCTTACTGAGTATTATCTCTGTTGGGCTGGTTGGGTGGACAAGATGATGCCCATGTATAAGGATAAATGGATGCAGAATGGGATATTCTATGCCATTTTTTTTGTCTAAGCATCAAATTGATTTGAATGCTCCTTTACTGGGTGCTGCTTTGTGTTATTGGGATAACACTTCTAACACTTTTAGATATGGCTGCCCTCTTAGGCTTTAAGCCTTGTGGTATGAGCATAGATATTTTGGGGGACTATGAATTGAAGAATCGTAGAATCGAGACTCTGATGAAGGCAACCAGGACAGAGATTGTGCGTTTGTGAAACTATTCTAGGTTCGTGATGTCTTACCAAGGGATGGCTGATCGCAACCAGGAACATATGATGTTCTTGCTTTTCTGGCTAAACAAGTTCATTTTTCCCAATGCTGACTGAGGAGTGAAACCAGAGTATATGCATTTGGCGAAATCTTTTCACAATGAAGTGGGTGTGGCCACGGACCCTTTTATTTTAGCCTCTCTCTATCACTACTTTCATCAAATCACTATCAATCCGCTGAACCTTAATGTCTGTGGTCAAATTTGGATGACCCAAATATCGTTGGAATGGAATTTCTTGAAGACGACGTCCAGCCACTGCTATGGCTATTAGCTCCAAGAGACTTGTCAACACCGCAGAGTGCTTTCTCTTTTTCAGAGAGTGTAGGCAGAGAGAGAAAGAGACTTGGCTCCGTTCACTATCCTGTGACCATCCTTGGTTTGCAGAGAGATGTCTTCATCAAGCTCCCAAATATTAGAAGGATCTGTCTAATTTAAGAGCTATTATTCAAGCTAGTATGAGTGTTTCTTGTCTATCCAGTAGGGATCTCTTCTTTGGTGGGGTCCTTACTGACAAGAAGTGTCAGTATGGAGTGGAGGCGTATAATCCTCAATTTTCTAGTAGGCAATTCCAGAATTGAGGTATAGTTCTGTGAAAAAAGGGAGCTCTTGGAGGGACATGAGCATGACTAGAAGCAAGAGTGTGAGGGTGCCTCCTTATAATCCAACTCCTCTCTGCACTCCAGCCTTCCACGATTTTTGGGAGAATAGGCTGTTCACGTGGCTTCCAGAATCTGCCAAACTCCTCTATACTTTAACCTTCAAAGACTGTCCTTTTGCTCGGTTGATGACGAAACAGGAAGAAGCGTCTACGATGAGGAGGTTGAAGCGTCTTCAGAAGATGGAGGTGATAGGTAAATTTCTATTATTCATCAACAATCAATTGGTCTAATCTTGATGTACAAGATTCTAACAATTTGAATTATTTTTGGTGGTTGATAGAAATCGTCCTGGGTGAACCAAGTGGCCCTGAGGATGCTGGTAAGGATCTTGCCAGAGTTTTGATTCCTTCTATGTTGAATAATGCTGATTTTGTTTCCTTATCAGCAGATCGAAGAGTTTCTTCGGCTACTAATGGGGATCCATAAGAGGGAGGAGAAGAAGAAAGAACCTCAGTCCCACCACCTCATTCTCAACCTTCTAGTTCAAACTCAAATTCCATACACAAGGGAAAAGCTTCTTTTGTTGAGGATGAAGATGGGAAGGAGAAGGAGGCTCCTCTCCAAAGAAAGCGTAGGGCCCATACTCCCTCAGCTCAAGAGGTTGATCCCGAATTGGCCCCAATAGAAGGTAAGACTCTATTTTCGGGCCTATCTCCAAAATTTTAGGGGCTTTTTTTTTGTGAATTACCACGTATATTTGTAGTCCCAGAAACTTGTAAGAAGAGGCCAAGGGTGGATTTGTCCCATGAAGAGGAGGGGTCACCTAAAATGCCCACTGCACCTTCAACTCAGGTATCTCTCAAATCTTAATTCAAACACTCAACAGTTTCCATTTTCTTATGCATTCTGACATCAAACGTTCGTCTTTCGCATAGTCCAGGGAAAGAGGTGGTTTCTGGACCTTTTATTATTGATAGAAGCTTGGAATTTGTTGTTTTGAGGGTGAAAACAGTGAAGGTGGAGGATGGGGAAGCTTTCCCACTTCTGGAACAGCAATCAGACCCGAACATAGAGACAATGGGGGGTGTTGTTGGAAGGAGGGTTCTTGAAATTCCAGGCCCGAGTGGCCCTAGTACCACAATTCCCAGATCTTCGGTGCTATTAATCTTACCAATGCATACAGAAAGAGGACTCTTGAAGACTTGAGGAAGCCTGACGAAGTGCTTGGTGCTTTGGTGGACAAACTAAGGGCTCTGTGGACTTTCTTTAGAGCTCCTGACTTTTACCTAGTTCAGAATCCTGATGCATTCTCCAAAATGCAACCTCTGCTTACCCAAGTCGCATGAGTCAAACCTCATTTGGCCCCAGCATGCCAATCTCTGGAACAATGGTTGAGCAAGACACTGAAACACCTCAGCATGATCAGAGAGATTCTTCCCCCATCAGTGAATCCTAAAGACGTCCTGGAAGATTACTATGAGAGAAAAATCTGATATCTGGAGCTTACTAAAGCAACAGAGGACGTTCTGGATAAGCTTGAAGGATTGGAAGGGGAAGAAGCCGAGCTGAGAGCTGACATTGCTGCTGATCTTGAATTGAAGAAGAAGCAAAAAGAGAAATTAGAAGAAAGTCGGGCCCGAATTGCTGTTAGTGAGCCTACCATTCAAGACATGACTTCTTGCAAGAAGACAGCTTCAATGCACAAGGCCCTTAGCCTAGAAATGGACAATGTAGATCTCATTTTTATTGTTTTAGAATTTATTTCTTGAACCAAGGCCTTACCCTTTTTGGGCAAAAAAAGATACATTTTTGTTCATATGAATTCCGACAATTTAGCTTCGAGACCCATATTTTGGTTGTTGTCTTTTCAATTTAGTCCGTTATATTTAACTAACCATTAATTGGTCTATTAAATATACCCAAGACATATTTAAGACTACCGACTATTTATTATTAACGGGAATTAATTGAGCTAAAACATAAATTCGTTTAAGGAATCAAATGGGTGTCTTAAAGCCCTTAAAGTTTTTATTTGGGTCTATCTTCATAAAGTAGGCTTTTCCCACGTCGTTCGAGGTGCCTTTTTTTATGGATTTGTAAAAGGTCGTGGTTTGGCCATGTGGGAAAAAACTGTCTGCCAAACGGCTCGCTTGAAAAGAAGTGCCAAGCTTTAAATTCTTGATTCGTGACCTTCTCCATTTTCACCCTTCTGTCTTCTAACTGTCGCGTCAAGAGAACCAGAGGTTTTTCAGAGAAAACCCTAACCTTCGCTTTTCAACTTCAAACTTTCGAACGAAGATAACTTTCTAATCAAATGGAGCCAAAGAAAGATTCTGCTGCTGTTCCTGATTCTTCATCTTCAGAGGTTGTTTGCACAAGTCTTCCTTTTATCTCAGGGGTCGAAGTGAATGAATTTGCCGTCGTTTTTGGTAGTTTGGTTGAAAGATTTGCTGATGGTCGGGCTCAATTCTTACTCTATAAGGATCTCATCAGCTTATTGACACAGTAATTGCATCTTGGGCCTAGGTATTTGGAAAAGAAAGCTGATCAGCTCTGAAAGTATGAACCTCTTCCTATCAGGGCTCCTATTCCTGTCTGTCGATCAGAAGGAATCGACTGGACAAATTGGAATAAGATGTTGCAGAGATTCTTTCCAAAGATTGATGTGCCGAGCGTGGACCTCCATTGGGTGGATTGTGTAAAGAGGATGGAACCACAATATAAACATTCTTGGCTTGGTAATGGTATCTATCATGCCATTGTATACTCGACTATTCAACTTCAGGCTGATTCTCCACTTCTAGGTTCAGCCTTGATGTTTGGAATAGTGCTTCCAACACCTTCGACTTTGGTGTTGGTACGATGTCCATCTCCATCCTTGACCTTGTTGTGGTTTTTGGATTTCGGCCTCATGGGAGAAGTGCCGACTAGTTGGGAGATTTCCAAGATGATCATTCGAAGGAGAAAGAGAGGAGAAAGAACCTTGAAATTCTTACTGGTATAATTGGTTCCAATCGAGCTTATGGGGCCTTTATGGGGACTTTTGTGAACAAAAAGGTTGATTACCCCCATGGAGAGCACGTAATGTTCCTGTTGTATTGGCTGAATAGGTTCATATTCCCAGTGCCTCCAACTGTATTACAATGGAGTCGCTTCAATTGGCAAAGGGTTTGTCCACTTACAAAGATGTTGCTACTAGGCCTTTGATCTTAGCCTCCATCTACAGAGGTTTAAGAGAAACGAACATTGAGCCCATCAACCTTAATGTAAAAGGGCCCTTGTGGATGGTCCAGGTCTGGCTCCAATAGTCGTTTCCTGAATTGAGGGGGCGAAAATTGCAGGTGGCTCCTGAGGTGGTGCCTTTGAGGGACTTAGTTTTGAGCCCAATTTTTGGGAAGACAACTTAAGAGTGTTTCACATTCTTCATGGGCAGAAAGACCAGACATGCTTCTCAATGGATGATGAGTCTGAAGAAGGGCTGCTCCTGGTTGAAGGAGAGGCTTATTTATGAGGGCCCGAAAGATGTTAATAGGCCCATGGCTTCTGAGAATATGGAGATATTGTCGTGTCTTCAATCACGGGATCTTCACTGTGGTGGGAGAATGGACACCATAAATTATCAATATGATGTGGAAACTTATAACCCCCAGTTTTTCAGCAGACACCTTGGAAGCCCCCAAGTAATCCCTAAGTTGAATTATTCACTAGTCAACAAGGGCTCATCCTATAGATTTCCCAAGCTAAGCTGAGAAGATCTCTTGGGGATTAGGGCCAAGTATGCGGATTCTGCCCAGGCTATGGAGTTAAAGCATTATCAGCCTAATTACTGTTGCACCGAGTTCTTTCAGGCTTGGTGGGATCACTATCAAAGTTGATTAGGGGCTATAGGGATTGCATACAGAAAGGTGTTCAAAAGTTACCCTTTTCGTTGGGAGCTTGGCAAGAAAGACAAACAGGCCCTTCTTACTCAAATAGCAGAGGATAAACAAATTGCCAATGATTGGTAATGAAGGTTATTAGTTGGGTTAGACTTGAATTTGTCTTGTCTCTTATTTTTTGTTTGTTGTTTGTAATTGCTATCAACTATCAAGCTTTTTATTAGGTCAACAAGTTGGTGACTGGGAAAGGCAAAGTTGCTGGTGAAGGTTCAGGCTCTACTGGGCCAAAAGCTCCCATTTTTGTTCAAAGGAAGTGAAATTTGGTGAAGGCAATGACTTTCGTTTCTCCTGTTGCCAAGGATGTTACTCCTTCGAAGGCTAGTGGGCTAGATTCTACTGTACCTCTTGTTCCTTCCTCTCTCGGTAGATGCAAAAGAAACCATATTCGTGATTTCTAGTAATTTCTCTTCCTAACTGCATGGATTCTGAATTGTTTCTTTGTTTGATGCAGTTGAACAACTGGGCACCAAAAAGAGGTCCTTGCTTGAAGAGTCTGTGAGTGTTGGTGATGCGGACCAGGTCCAGCCCGAGGCTACTCAAAGCAAGCAAGCCAGGACTTCTACTGTAAAGACTCCAGAATCAGCCACTATTGCCCCCAGGTATTCCTTTTTGGCCAGTTGTTTGTTGGTTAATAGAAATCATGGACTTGTCACTGCTGATCTTAGTAAATTTGTTCTGCAGGTTCATTCCCCTCCTTCTCCAATAGGTTCAGTGCCATCCTCGAGTCCAATTGGAGAAGTTCTTCCAGAGGAAAGTACTGGAGCAGGGGAAGTGGATCCTCCTTTTGGAGTGTCTCAGACAGGGATTTTGCTTCAGAAGATATGCCTAGTACTAAGGTAAGAAATGACCTTTCATTGGTTTTTTTTTCAATGAGTGAAACCATACCATGGTGCTGAGGCAGGTTGCTGAGAAAGAACCTTTGCAAGGAGAAAAGAATGAGAATGAAAATCCTCAAACATGGAACGAATCTGGGGTTGAGAATCTGGCTGAGGTATTTTGAGTTTTGAAACCATAAGAGAAGCTTTTTAGTGTTGCTCATGGGAAAATGACTTTAATTGGTTTGTGTGTAGCCATGCCTGGAAATGCCCATTCCCCAAACACAGTCGCAAGAAAAAGTTGTGTCGCCCCAGTTCCTGATTCATTTGAAGGGTTGCTGCTAGAGAATATTGCTCATCCTCCAGAACCAGATGGTGAAGATGAGGGGCTTAATGCCACTACTACTTCTATGGTAAAATTTTCTTTCTTATTCTAGTTTTCTAATAGTAGCCATGGTAGAGTTGGCCTAAAATAACGTATGTATATCTCAGGTTGGTGAGATGCCAGAACATGCTGATGCACCCCAGCCTTAAGAAGTTGAATCAAAAACTGTTGCACCAAATCCTGCTCCAGAAGCCCTGCTGTGCTTGTGGAAGGAGTGGAGTCCAGTGTGTCTCGATCCGAAAAGATTGCCAGTGTCTTGATATCCAAGGGAAAGGCTAAGACGTTATTAGAAAAGTGGTTGCTCCTTTTTCTAGACGAAAAGGTCAACGAGGAACAAAGTGTCAAGGCCATTGGAGCCCTAGAAGTTCTCTGTCGAGCCTACCCAAGCTTTGCAACATTAGTTGAAAGTGCCAAAGTAGACCTGGAGGTTTTGGTTGGAAATTTCAAAAAAGTGGTGCTTCTTCTCAAGAATCTAAAATGCTTCCAGAATTAGAGACAAAACTAGCACAGGAGAAAAAAGATTCTAGAGGTGTATCATAAATATCATGCTGACCATGAGACAATGCTAAGGCAGGTAAATTGGCATCTAAAAACCTCAAAAGCCAGGTTGCAGCAAGTGTTGGGACAAAAGGCAAAAACACGGGAAATAGCTTATCAGATGTTGGAAGCTATGACCTCTATCCAGGAGTAATTGAAAAAAGCTTATGTGGAAGTTGGTGTGGAGGTATGGGGCAGAAATACAAAAATGATTCATACTAAAAAGCTCTGCGTGGACACTCTGCATTTCGCTTCAAAAATAGAGACCTTCCTCCATTTACTTTTGTAAACTTGTTATTGTTTATTAGACAATATTTTGCCACTTATTGGTTCTGACCAACAGTTGATTTTATGCATGAGACAATTTGATTTAGAAAAAACCATAACTTGGCTTTTGTTTAATTATATTAATTGCACATAATTGCCCTAACATGGGTAATTCTTAAGAAAGGGATGGTAACTATATTGAGAATGGGTGCAATCATAATTAAAATTAACAATCCTGTTAGTAGTATGCCCTTAAAGCCAACTAATTACATGATAATTAATGTTAAGGACATCTTTTGTAATGACTTATTAAGTTATTCATGGGCAAGACCAGTTATTTCAACCATGATATTTGGTCAAGTATCATAAAAGTAAAACAACTATAGTCCAAGGAATATAAAAGCAGACATGAGAACTATGTAATGAGATTACATACATGGAGACTGATCATGATCCCTAATCCTGAATATGTTCTTGGTCATAGGAATATCAATTGGGTGTTGATATTCCGCAAAGAATGGTACACACAATATCATCTCTATATGTAGAGAATGACGAGGTCTCAAGTCATTGAGTGTGGCGACACCAAGATATGTGTGTAGGTGCTTATAGGAGGACAAGTACACTAAATGCAACCCAATGCATGAGTTCTAGTATGGAAGTCTTTACTCACTTGTCAAACTAGAACTCATAAATTGTAATGGTACAAACTAATCTTTAGACCTGAGACATCATAGATGTCTTGTGGCTTTGTTGTTAGTCTTTGAGGGCACTATATGGTCATGCTAAATTAGGCATAGCTTAAAGGTGCTCATCAGGATTGTCAATAGAGTCATGAAGGCAAATGAATGTACAACAAGGAATCTCTACTCTCAGTAAAGGAGAGAGAATACTCTAAGATATGATTTGTCAAATTCATGCGTAGAGTAGTGGATAAGATTTGAAAGAAGAGGTCTTCAAATCTTACCAGGATAATCATATAAAAGGAATTATTCACATTAGGATTTTGACAATCGGATTCCATAATCTAATAATGTGAATAAGGAGTATTGTTATAAGAGAAGAATTCAATTGCACGATCATTCCAATTTGAATAGGTTCTTTCACAACGTCTCATTTAGCTTGGATAACCGGGACTTGCTGCTAGGCGACAACCATGGTTTGTGGATGTCCTAAAAGGTTTCAATTAACCTTTATTAATAGGAAGAATTAAATTGTGAAATTTAATTCATATATCATCTCTGAGGAGTTGAGTTAACCAACTACCTTGCTAAAGGGAACCTACGGATCTGCACACCCAAAGAATGTGATTAGAGGTACAAATGAAGAGAAATGAAATGAGGAGACACAAGTCTATGGTTGATAATCAGATGTCAAAGTCAATGGTCAAAAGTCAACATGTTGACCAGAGAAATTGACAAAGGGATAAGTGGCATAAGATGACATGACCCATGGACCTAAAAATGGAGACCCAAACCCACCAAAAATTTGGCACTATTAGGGAGCTCTCTCCCTTGCCTTTGTGTGATCCTATAAAAGCTAAAGTGTGGAGAAAACCTAGCTAGGGTTTTTGGTTTCCTACTTTGGTTGATGAGTGAGTACATCATCTCTACCTCTCATCTTCCATAAGCCAAAAATTGGTCCAATCAAGAGGTAGACTAGCATCCATACTTCTTGATTGCCTTCTCTTCATTTCTAAGATACATTTGGTGTGGTGAGGTAGAGGACTCCAATCTTGGAGCCTTGTGGTGAAGGAATCAACATTCCAAGAAAAAGAAAAGGCATTTCCAACAAAGGTGTTTATTCTTGAGAAATCAAGAAAGGGTCATCAAGGGTAATGTCGTCAGGCCAAGCTTGGCTCTTTGACCTTCCATGCTTCTTTTGGCTTTCCCACATTGCCTCTTGATCCTTCGGGCCTAAGTGTTAGTTAGTTCTTTTTCTGGCTTACCCTCTTTCCCTACTAGGTACCACCTACTGTCTTGGACCATTGCGGCTCTGACGGAGTTTACCGGCTTTGCATCTGTCGAATTAAGACATGTCTGAACCTCGCTGTCTTTATTCTAGTCGAGTAAACTCTTCAGTAGTGAGGAAGATGCCCTGCGTAACATCCCCGACCCAATTTAATTGTATTATTCAATTTATCTGTATTTCTGAATTTACAATTCTGCCATTGGGAGTATGGTCACTTTAGTTACTTTTTAATCCGGAACGATTTTGAGGAATTGAGTTGAACCGTTGAGTAGAGCTCGTCGAAACGAGTCCGTAGATGGGCGGCACGCTCAATTTCTAGTTGTAAAACCCAAAAAAGGCATATTGGTCATTTCAAAAATTGTTGGAAAACCCCTAAATACCCGGCCCCACCCTTGCATGCGCATCAGAACCCCCCGACACTCTCTCTTCTCTCTCTCCCCTTCGCCAGCGCCGATTTTCAGGGGGTGATTCCGGCGCCGTCCGGTCACCATTTGGCCGGTTTTTTGGTTGATTTTGGAAGTTTGAGGGGGTGGGTTTACAACCCTAAAATCACCGATGGTTTGGGTGTTTTCCGGCCTAACCGTGCAACCCAGGCCGTCCAGCCAAGTACAAATGTTGATCCCCTAGTTGTGCTCGACATTTTGGAATAGGTATTGTAGGGTGTTTTGACATTTTGGCGGCTCGTCGGCCGCTATGTGGTGGCCCATTGTGTCCTAGGATGATCTCCTTGTCGTCCTGAGCACGACGGTATCCTCGGATTTGGAATTGGTTACCGTCCGCCTATTATGCGATATCCGAGTTCGATAGGTTCAGACCTTTCGATCAGACCTAATTTCAAATATGTTGTTCTCTATACCTCTAGGATCGTATAAGAATTCACGGATTGAGAATCGGAGCCATGGATACTCTGAATCATTGATTCTAAGGTTTTGCGAAACGATCGTTGTCCAATCGTGCAATTGGCTTAGATCCGACATCTCAATTGAGACCAAACTTTCAGGACGTGTTCAGTAGACTTTGTTGAACCTGTAGGAACTCTTGGATTGAAGATCAGTGGTCGTGGGCCCCTCGGGCCCCGGTTTACCATTTTGGGAAGTTTGACCAATCGGTTGACCGTGAGTCTTCCGAGGTTGTTTCACCTTTCGGAAAGCGTAGTTTGACTTTAGAAACTCTTCGTTAGTCTTACACACACTTTGAGTCCTAGGAAAGTTAGGAGTTTGTTTTAAAGTTCTCGTTCAAGGTGCTTTTGTTAATTAACTCCTCGTGTTCTTCAAATAGGTACTCATGCTCAACATACTCAGCAGGCAAGACCCTCTTAGGGTCAGGCAGCTTTGGACTTCTTGAGTGGACATTTGTTTTCTAAATAATTTTATGAAATTTTTGGATTGTGATTTATCATTCATATTGTTTTATGGAATTCGTGATTATGAATACCAGTTTTCTAAATAGTATTTATGCTTATTCGGATTTAGTTTGAGAACGGGTTTGAAGGTTTTTACGTGGGCTAAATCAAGTTAATGAATTTTTGGATTGATATGGGTTTTCTAGGAATCATTATGGTTATTATGGTTTTTATTGAAGCATTTGTATGGGCTATTTTAATTAGTGAGTTTATGAAATTATAAAATTGTTTATTTTGTGGGATTATCGGGGTATATTTCGATATTTAATGTTTATTATTATTTTGGGTTATGGTATATACTCTTGAGAGTTGATGGCTATACTATGATACGTATATATAAATATACTTGGGAGTTGAGTTATGGACGTTATAAACGTCCGGATGTCTATGTATATGAGATTGGGTACATATGGATTACTTTGGAAATTGGGTTATGGTTGATATATGTATATGAGTTGGGATGTGGAAAGTGTTATATTGGAGTGGTGTTAGCATCACCCTATGTACCTCCCCGGGCACTTGGTTACTTGGTTACGGATACTCGGAAATGATGGAATTGATTGGTTATGTGGTTATGTCCCGGGTGAAGGAAACATGCATCTAATGCTTAGTAAATAAACTTCAGCCACAACCTATACAACAAAAACATTCTAAATGGCGGATTCATTTTGTTTATGCTAGTTGAGCTAAACCTTTTTCATTTTAACCCAAGTATCTTCCCCTAGTCTCTTTGAACACAAATAGAAAAAGGGAAGAGGGAATAGATCTTTACCCTTGATGACCTTTTCTTGATTTCTCAAGAATGAACACCTTTGTTGGAAATGCCTTTTCTTTCTCTTGAAATGTTGACTCCTTCACCTCAAGGCTCCAAGATTGAAGTCCTCTACCTCACCACACCAAATGATCCTAGAGATGAAGAGAAGACAATAAAGAAGTATGAATGCTAGTCTACTTCTTGATTGGACCAATTTTTGGTTTATGGAAGATGAGAGGCAAAGATGATGCACTCACTCATCAACCAAAGTAGGAAAACCAAAAACCCTAGCTAGGTTTTCTCCTAACTTATGTATTTATAGGATGACCCAAATCAAAGGGAGAAGGCCCCCTAGTGGTGCCAAAAATTCAATGGGTTAGGGGCTCCATTTTTGGGTCCATGGGTCATGTCATCTTATGTCACTTATCCATTGGCCCAAATTTCCTTTTAGGCTATTTTGTCCCTTTCCTTTTAAATCATATTTAAAAGGGGCCCAATTCAATATTATATGTCAAAGTTAATTCCATAATTAAGATTTAACTATTGAATTATAATTATAGTCATCTTTAATTGACTTTTGATTGTTGACTTTGACATATGGTTATCAACCATTTGACTTGTGTCTTCCTTATTCCATTTCTCTTCATTTGTTTCTCTAATCACATTCTTTAGGTGTGCAGATCCGTAGGTTCCCTTTAGCAAAGTAGTGGATTGACTCAACTCTTTAAAGATGATGTACGAATTAAATTCCATAATTTAATTCTTCCTATTAATAAAGGTTAATTGAAACCTTTTAGGATATTCACAAACCATGGTTATTGCCTAGCAGCAAGTCACGGTTATCCGAGCTAAATGAGACGTTGTGAAAGGACCTATTCAAATTGGAATGATCGTACAATTGAATCATTCTCTTATATCAATACTCCTTATTCACATTATTAGATTATGGAATCCGATTGTCAATATCCTAATGTGAATCATTCCTTTTATATGATTATCCTGGTAAGACTTGAAGATTTCTTCTTCCAAGTCTTATCCACTACTCTGCACAGAGATTTGACCAATCATATCCTGGAGTATTCTCTCTCCTTTACTGAGAGTAGAGATTCCTTGTTGTACATTCATTCGCCTTCATGACTTTATTGAGAATCCTGATGAGCACTTTTAAGCTATGCCTAATTCAACATGACTGTATAGTGCCCTCAAAGATTAACAATATACCCACTAGACATCTATGATGTCTCAGGTCCAAGGATTAGTTTGCACCATTGCAATTTATGAGTTCTAGCTTGACATGTGAGTAAAGACTTCCATGCTGGAACTCATGCTTTGGATCTCATTCAGTGTACTTATTCTTCTACAAGCACCTACACACATATCGAGGTGTCTCCACACTCAATAACTTGATACCTCGTCATTCTCTACATATAGAGACGATATTGTGTGTACTGGTCTTTGCGGAATATTAACGCCCAATCAATATTCCTATAACCAGGAACATATTCAGGATTTAGGGATGATGACAAGTCTCTATGTATGCAATCTCATCACATAGTTCTCATATCCACTTGTATATTCCTTGAACTATGGTTGTTCTACATATTGGAACATAATATAGTATGATCCAAGTATAAAACAACCTTTCTTGCCCATTGTATCAAAGATGTCCTTAACTCTAACTATTACATAATTAGTTGGCTTTGAGGGCATATATCTAACACCGGGCACCCTTGGCGAGGTGTTACCAAAGGCCCTTGGTTGGGCAGTCTGCGCGCATAGGACTTCGCACAGACGCACAAGTATTGAGGAATCTAATGTGTGGGCTGGTGAGCGAAAGTCCCCTGGTTGGACAGCTCGTGCCTGGCCACATGGTTATTGAGGGATCTTCCATGTGGTCTAGTCAAACAATCCCCGAGTTGGATTGTTTTCCCTGGTATAAGTATTGGTGCGGTAGTTATATTGCGTATATATATATATATACTATTACAATTTTATTCCTATTTTCTTTAGTGAGGATCCTTCCTCGCTTGTTGTGCCTACGCGTTTTGGGTGAGAGTTGTCTTGAAAAGGGAGAAAGGTTCAGTTGGGCTGTTATTACTATATTATATCAGGTTTATGGGATTTCCTTGGCTTTTGATTGATTATGTATATAAATTGGTTTCAATTGCATGTTTTGGCATTGTTTTCTAAAACAGTGGGGTTAGTACGTTGATTGCAATTATGTTGAAACTTTATTTTTGTCCACTCACAATTTTCTGTTTAGCGCTCCCCAGGCAGTAGCTTGATCTGAGCCGAGCAACTGAGCCAAGACTTGTACTTGCGAGCCCCGAACTTTGTAGGGCACTTTTATTTGTTTTATTTCCTGTTAAACTTTGCTTTGGTTGTAAAACTAAGGATTTCTCTTAGATTACTCTGTTATCGCCCATGTAGGGCTGCATTTAAGGACGGAGGCTTATTCTGTAAACTGTGTGAGATTGCATTGTGCATGCTGGTAGTTGGAATCTTATTTCCATTGTTTTTTATAGGTTGAAATTTTGGAAAAGTCCATTTTTCAGGGGAGACTTTGCTGAAATTTCGGCTGAAGTCTCGATCCCCTTTTTCCTTTGTTTCGGAGAAGAAGATGTTTTTTGTAAGTGGGCCCAGCATCGGGATGATGTCGGAACACACCACGAGGTCCAGCATGGATTTCGAGAGGAATCTGAGTCGGGTCTCGTCACCCTGCATTCGGCCTGAGTCAGCCTCGTCCTCCATTTGTCTCTATCTTCTAAACTCATAGATTCTAAACTTTTCCTAGGGAAGACCTCCCTTTTAGAATTTTTGATGCTACCTAATCTATGAAAGATACCATACGAACCCCTCGGGCCCTCTTTTGGGCTGAAAGGTCCATATGATTCAGGCGCTGGTTTGTTTAAACTCCGACTCTCATCAGCCTCTTGTTTGACCAATTGCTCGTCGATCTTTACACCCTCGACTAGTATTTCTAATTCGCAGTCACATTTACACCTGTTGCACTGTGATGGTTGCTTTGGTTTGTTTGGTGTCTTTAATGTTACCTTTCTGGCCCATTCTTCTCCAATGTCTATGGTGATCTTTCTTTTGTTTTGCCTTTCAGGCTAGTTGACCCCGATCATATGTACTGGAAAAGGTTCATTTTCGATCCTCATAGCGGTGGGCTTATCCAAAAGGATCTTGCCCTCGATTATTAGATCTTGAATGATATCCCTAAACTGCACGCAATTATTCATAGCATGGGAGAAAGAGTTGTGCTACTTACAGTATACTGTGCCTTTCACTTCTTCTTGTTCGAGGAACATGTGCTTTTCATCGAACTTGATCACCTTGTCCTTAGCAGCTCGTCAAATATACTTTCGGCCTTAGATAGGTCAAAGGAATATGACTTGTGTTTCTATTTGTAAGGGACAAATCCACCACCAGGGGGAGGGTTGTTTCTCTGTCCTTTGCTTGGTCTTGTAACTGCTTTACAAGTAATTGGGGCTTAGATTTTAACGATTTCAGCCATCGATACTTCGAGATGTAGACATTCCCAGCTTTCTTCATCAGATTCTTCTACAATTTGAACTTGGTGGATTGGATTCTTGAAGTAAGTTGGCTTGGAAGTATTCTTTCTCTGTATTTCTTCTTTTAATAATAGTTCATATTTCCCAGCCCGTTGTGCCACATCTTACAAGGTGGCCCAGGATCGATAAAAGAGCTATGCTGATAATAGAAAGAAGGATCTTCAGTTTGAGGTTGGTGACTGGGTATTTTTGAAATTGTCGCCTTGGAAAGGCGTAGTGAGATTCGGGAAGCAGGGAAAGTTAAGCCCTCGCTACATTGGGCCGTATGAGATTGTGGAGCGTGTGGGCCCAGTAGCCTACAGACTTGCCTTGCCAGGAGAGCTTTCCCATCTTGACGACGTATTTCATGTGTCCATGCTCCGGAAGTATATTTTGGATCCATCTCATGTTTTGAAGGAGTAACCCATAGAGTTGAAGTATGATTTGAGTTATGTGGAGCAGCCTGTTCATATTCTGGACTGGAAGATTCAGACACTACGTTCTAGAGAAATCCCACTTGTGAATGTTCTGTGGAGGACTCACGCAATGGAGGAGGCTACTTGGGAGCCCAAGGAGCAGATGCGGGCCCAGTGTCCTTACCTCTTCAAGTGACAGGTATGTGAATTTCGAGGATGAAATCTTTATAAGAGGGGTAGATTGTAATAACCCAAACCTTAATTAATATTTAATTATAAATTTATTAGAGAAAAAGGCAATTTTGCCCCTAGAATATTTTAATAGGTTTTAAAATTAACTTTTTATTGTTCGGGAAAGAATTTGGGGAAGTGAGCCACACCATTACGTCTGGCTCGTCGATACGAGTTCATGGGTATATTGTGGGCTCAATTCCGAGTGATATTGAAGATTATAAGATTAAAAATACGTGAGGGGCAAAACGGTAATTTTGTAGGCCAGAAATTTAAAAACTCTGCATTTTCCCCTCCCCCTTTGTTTCAGCCGACGCCACCCCTTCCCTTTGCAAGCCACCAATTGCCATCACCGGTTGCCAAAAGGACCACCACCTCCGTGCGCTTCAACCCCAGCTTGGTCCCGCGGTCCCCGCAGCCGGATTTCGCCAGAAAAAGGCCATTTTTGGACGATTTTAGCTCGGATTTCAACCCCCTCGTTCTCCTACTCTGGTCACCAAATTGGATGATCAAGGTATGGATCTCCACCTATTTTGCATACTCTAGCTACTGGTTAGGTAGGTTTTGAACGATTCGTAGCGTAGGTAACTCGAAATTCGAGTTAAAGTTTAGGCCGATTTTGAGTTTAGGTTTTGGGCCCCTTGTGGTTCGAATTGGACATTCCCGTAGTTGAATAAAATGCTGAGGAGGTCGAGAACTAGCTGTAGCTGGAAGGATAGCTCTTGGTTTGGAGTTTGTCCGAACGACGAAAATTATCGCTTTTTAACTACTGAATCTGCCAGCACGTGTTCCCACGCGTGGACCCTTTTTTAGTTGTCAATCTTCATTCCTAAACTATCCTTACATCGTCACGAGCGTGTAGGCGTGCTCGGATTTCAATTTGGAGTTCGTATGACAGTCGAACGGATTTACGACTATTGCGTGTTATCTGGGTTCGATGTGTTCATACCATTGGATCGGTTCTGATTCTTTGTATGTTGTTCCCTGTATTTCCAGGATTGTGTAGGATTCGACGGATCGTGAATCGGAGTCCCGGATACTCCGAAATCGCGAACCCTAGGGCTAGGGTTATGGAAAATCATTCGACCGTTTGATCGTGCGATCGTGAGCAATCCGACCGTTCGATAGAGACCAAACTTTCAGGACATGTATCCTAAGCATATTGGAACCTCTAGGAACTTTTGGATCAGAATTTGGAAGTCGTGGACCCCACGAGGTCCCGGGTTGACTTTTTAGGACTCGTTTTTTGGTTCTCGAGGCACTTTTGAACCATTCTAAGCTTTGGAAAAACTTATGTGGGCATAGGAATGACCTTAAAGTTAATGCACACACTTCTAGGAGCCGGGGTCAAGGTTTTTAATTAAATATTATTTGATCTTGAATGAGTATTTAATACCTCGTGTTTTCCTAGCATATTGTGCTGAGTTGAAATATTTTATTTATATGCGGCCGAATTGAGATTGCTTTAAGAATATGAGAATTTAGAATTTCATAGAGCTACTAGATGAGATGGCAGCAGAGGTTTAAGATAAACATAATTCATTTTATTTATTCCAAACCTTTCAGGAATTTATATTTTCTTAAAATCACCCTAGGTTCCCAAGTATAATAAAGGTTGCCTTCGGTATTTATGTTGCCTTCGGATAAATTGGTTGCCTTCGGTTAAGTCAGCATGCTTGACTTTCCCCCATGAGTCCTAGGGATATCCGGATCGTGCGGAGCGAGGAATGTGGTTCAGGCTGACTAAATGTCACCTGAATCCTGCGAGGAACGCGGCTTGGGTCGACTTTGTGTTACCAAGACCTGCGATGACGTGTCACCATGGTGACACGAGGAATTGACGGATTAGGTGGGATAAAACAGAAATAAGGAATTGACAGAAATAAAATGGGTACACCTAGGTGGCAGATCAAAGTTGGTTTCAATGTTTTCAAGGAATTATTGTTTGATTAAAAGTATGATTGGCCTTATAGATATAGATATGAATGTGTGATTTCAGTACGAGTATAAATGAAGAAAGTGATTTAGTTTTTCATAACTGTTATTACAGTGGGGTTAGTACGTTCATATGTACTTTCAAAACTTTATTTTTGGTCCACTCACAGTTTTAAATGTTTTGCGCCCCCAGGCAGTGGGCGTCTGGCTCGTCGAAACGAGTTCGTTGACGTGCGGCACGTCTTGATACGAGCTTCGGAACATAAAAAGGACGTAAGCGTCATTTCAAAATTTGAGAAAAATTTTATTAAGCCACGTGGGCCAATCAAATATGGTCTTTTCTCTCTCTCTCCTCGCTTCTCTCTCCTCTCTCGCGAAACCACCATGGCCGGCCATTGTTTGGCCGGTAGTTCACGCTCCGACCACCACGACGATCGGCACTGGTACCAAAACGACAAGCTCCACCTCCTCTCTTCATCCCTCATCTTCCCCGATGCTGGCAGCTCCTGGATTCGCCGGAAAAACACTGAGAACAGCCGATTTTTCTCTGAAACTTCACGGCTTCGATCTGGTGGCTCCGACAATGAACAGCGGCGGATCAGGTACGTTGACTCTGCTACGCAGCAGGCGGGACCCTTTAGGGTTATGCAGCGTAGGACCAACGGTGAGTGGACTTTGTTTTCAAATGAGCATGATTTGGATGAATTGCATGAAATGAGATTTAATAATTGTTTTAAATCTTGAATGTGATGAATGTTTAAGTCTTGTTTGATTTTGATTGAAAAATACTAAAAGAACTAGCATTTGAGTTTAATGCTTGATTTGGGTTGCCGGTTTGTTTGTGGGGCCCTGATGGCTATATTTTATTATTATTTATACCTTTGAGTATTGAAAGGGACGTAGTGACGTCTGGTGGGTTTTGGCATCGAATTTCAGATTATTTATTGGGTTATTTTGACCTTGGGGTCTTTAAACTATTTATATATATATATTGGGTATGAGATACGGACGTTTGGGGTCGTCCGGATATTTATGTTAACGGGTTGTTATATTTATATTTATATGTTTATATATATATATATATGTATATATATATATATATATATATACACTTTGAATAAATACTTTGGAGTAATGGGAAAGGATTATATATATATATTTATCTATCTACTTTGATATAGAGTTTTGGGACATATATACATATATATATATATATATATGTATATTTTATACTTTGGGAAATCATATTATTATATATTGGAAATTTATATGTATACTATTGGGTTATACTCGTAAGAGTTGTATTTATAACTTAATCACTTATTTTGGGATCATATGTTTGGTTTAACGGCGTGTGTTTACAAATGAATTCTTTATACTTTAATTATATACCTTTGGGTTGGAATGCCCTGTGTCGGGACGTGAGGTCCCTTATGTAACTTTATTGACTTTTGATTTAAGTTGGGTTTTGATTCGATGTTTTCTGAGCTTGAGCATTGATTGGGTTTTGATTATGGTTTTAAAGGAAATGTGACATTTGAATTGAGTAAGGTATGTTATGCGATCATTTGACCCTTGTAATTATCTTGAATATAGAAATATATGTTTTGGACGGTGATGTCCTGACTTTGAGTATTTATATGAGTTAGTTGACTGATGGACTTGTATAGGTCCTGGTGTCTGATGTTTGGGGTTGGGTACATTGTGAATGATTATATATATATATATATATATATATATATATTGATTATCGCATGGCGATTGATGTGAGTGATGTTAGCATCTTGTATTGTACCTCCCCCTGTTCTAATACTGATAATCGCATGGCGATTGATATGATATAGTTACCTGGATTTGGTATGGTTCGATCCGGTGCATACCTTAACGGGGTGTAGCTGTAGACCCTTAATCGGGTGTAGTCTGCGCGCGTAGGACAGATTTGAGTTATGGTTGGTAAGTTTTTACCATATAGGCCTGTGAGTTTAGTCCCACTTTGGACGGCTCAACCACAGGCACGAGGTCTTGATGAGACTGCACTGTGTCGATCAAATGATCCCCTATTGGATTGTTTTCCCCTGGTACTTGTGTTTGATGTTGAGGTTATACTATACCTATACGCGTGTGTTAGTACTTTCGTATTCATATTCTTTTAGTGAGGATCTTTCCTCGCTTGTCGTGCTTGTGAGCACGTGGTTGTGAGAGTGGGGAATTTTGGGAAACTGTTTACCTATTTGGGTTTCAGTAATTGATGTGTTGAGTTTATTGGATTTTGAATCCTGAAACTTATATATATTTATATATATGATTTGAACTGCCATTGATTTCTGTATTATTGTCGAGTTGATTTTCTTGGCGTGAAGGTGATCTTTGATATTTTAAAGATTGTTTTGGTTTATGGAGTTTTATGATACTTTCGTACTCACGTTTATCTAATTCTCCTATTTCTGTTTTACAATATATGGGTTCGTGATTTGGGAGGTTATGCCTCGGGAAAGGTAAAAGGTTGGTCATTCGAAAAATGGGTTTTAAACTGGGTTGCTTTCACGTACTTTGAGATAGTACGGTTTTCAAATCAATCAAGTATATAAACGTTTTCATATGCATGGTTCGCATTATTTTAACGATGGGGTTAGTACTTTGATTTAAGTATGAAAAACCTTGTTTTTGTCCACTCACACTCTTTCTGTTTTGCGCTCCCCAGACCATAGTCGTTGCTTCGATATTGTTCGACCGAGCGCATCTCTTCCCGAGCATCAACTAGACGGTAGGACTTGTTGTCCCTTATCGTTCACTTTGTATTCCGTCGTTTATTTTCGCTGACTCTTAGATTGCTCTATATTACCCATTAGGGTTGAATTTGTTTGGCCGGAGGCCTATTATGTATTTGTGTATGCATGTTGGTGCTTGGGATGTTTTATCTGTTGCTTGTTTGACAGGTTGAAGTTTTAGGTTAATCCTTGTTTTAGGGGAGACTGCCCGTTTTCGGCAGAAGTCTTGGGCCCCTTTCTTTGTAAATTTCGAGAAGAGGGTAACTGTTTAGTTTGTGGGCCCGACATGGGTTGATGTGGGGCATAACCGCAGGGCCTGGCTCGGGTTTCGGGGTGGAATTCGGGTCGGGTCCTGTCAGAGACTGCCGAATTTTCGGCAGAAGTCGAACCTTCAATTTCTTTAAATTTTGAGTAGATGGGCAATTAGGTCATTATGTCCGGCACCTGCCAGGTGTCGGACAGGCACAGGGTTCGACTCAGATTCCAAAGTGGAATTTGGGTCGGGTTGGTGATTTCCTAGCTCTCTGGTTATGCTGGCTATCGTCATTGCAACTGGAGGAAGAGTCGTATCTGAAATGACTATTTGGACAGTTGGTAAAGGCATCTCGAATGAGCTTCCGACCACAAGTTTTGGGGATGAAGAGTTAGCATGGCCACTTGTTTGGCCTGGTGAGTATTTTGTCACTCCCAAGGATGCTTTAGCAGTTCTTGACGCCATATCTTCATTCCGAAGCGTTTTTTCTTCTTGAGCAGCTTGTATGACTTGCTCAAAAAATTGTGTGAAGTATTCCCTTGTCTCGTTTCCTTGCAAGGTTGTATCCATGTGTCCTTTTTCGACACTCTGGGTAACACACTGGACATTTGATTCATACTTTCAGCCACTGCTTAGAACCCTTCCTTCATGGTTCTCTTGAATCGGTTGAAAGTATCCTCAAAAGAGAATTCCAATGACTCTACATCAGCTACTCCTTTGTTCCTTTAATCAAGGATTAGCGTGGAATCTGCCACGTAGACCTTCTTTCTAGTTTTGTGCACCATGCACCAATGAAAGTCACACTAGGTGTGCCAAAAATATGTTGGTCCCTTTTTTCGACACTTTGTCTCTTCCGAGTTGAGCTACTCTAGAGAGTGTGAAGCCTGTCGGGTCAACCCCAATGCCTCGATTGGATTTCTGGCTCGCAAGAGGATTCTTTCAATTCTTGGACAAAATTGAAAGTTGGATCAGGTTGACAAGAACGACCGAGCTCGGGCTGGACCCTGATGACTTGCTCTTCCTAACCTGATTGTGGATTGCGTAGGCGTGCCACTATTGAGTATGAGACCAACCCAATAGACGTGGTATATGCGATGTAGGATATCTGTTTGGTGGATTCGTGCTTGTTCTGGACTTCTAATCAAGCCATTATGCTCCAAGGGGGGTACTAGCTTGGATGAGTTCATTTCTATGCCTCAATCAAGAGGACTTCAATATTCTTTCATTCGTATATCGTGGTTAATGCTCCCCTATTTGGGTTCAAAAACCTAACTGGACTCGAGATGACCCTAAATCGGGTCAAGATTCAGCCGATGCGGGCCCATCAATGTAGCTCGGGCCTGAACAAGCCCTTACTTCCGGACTAATAAATCCCTATTTGGGCCTTAACCCTTATCTTGGGTCCAAATAATGACAAGCTTAAATATGCAAAGGCGGGAAAATAAATTAATCTACAAGAGTATACAAAACAACTAAATGACAGATGTTCAAGAAGTGGTTAGAGTAAATTAAAGAGATTTCAGATGTCGGAGATCCCTCTATCCAACTCTGGTACGATGACAAGTCGAAATGAAAGCCAAAGATTTCTCCATTTAGCTACTTTTGAATACAAATTATAATATAAAAAGCTGGAGGTTTCTCTATCCAGTTTAAACAGAAGATATGTTTATAGAAATTCAAACCGATTGTTTTAACAAGAATCATACCATAAAAATGGTAGAGCGACAAAAGATAAACGCATGAGTGGTCAACTAGTTATCTGAACAGCAAGTAGGCTATTTGAAAAGATCTTGAAGTATTTTCAAGTGTTTTCAAGGCGTTGCGTTTGATTTTTGGAGAGAGAGTCCCCTTTTTCTACTGTAGAGCCTCTGTATTTATAGGCAAGAATTCCTAATGGTGAAGGCTGAAGGAGGATATTTGGCTGCTATCCAAAGTCAACTGTTGATCTGCCCTTGTTTGCCGCTCCATAAGTGGGAGGACAGAATATCTGGACAAAACTATTGGTCTCAAGGGATGCTTCTCTAACTTGTGTCCTTTTGCAACTAGAAATCCAGTTGGTAATTGGTTCCTTCCGGCTCTGGCGTCTATTATCCAACTTGCTTTTCTTGCTGGGAGAGACAGCGGTCAAGTCGCCATTAATGGTGAGAATCCCTCTTCAGACCCTCACATGGGTCGATGTCCAACGATTACCAATTTTCTTAACTATAGCGTGGACCAAAGTAGGGGTCCTTTAGTATTACGGCCTTTTGAGAAACTTTTGCCCATTGCTGGTCCAAAATCAAAAAGGCCCTTTTTTGTCGTTTATAAAGAAAAGAGGTTGGGCTTGGATTTAATAAATCTTTTTTGAGAATAAAACCATTTTTGGCCCATCTTCTAAATATGGTACGAACAGATATATAGCAGTTGGTTTTGTTAATTAACAACCAAAAAGTAGGGTTTTAAAATTAAGGCTTTTAGCATTTTCCCTGCTTCAATGAAGTTGGTATGCTTACATTGAAGGCATTGTGAGTATGTCATGGTCAAACCCAGCAAGTACAGAGTAAGGGTTGGTTCCTCCACCGATGAAGAAAGACTGTTATTTACAACAAAACAAAAAACCAAAAGGAGAATTTGAAGTGCTAAAAACATCATTAATTAAGAAAACTTATGATCATTAAGAAATGAAATTTATTATGCCTGCAAAGAACCAAGTTCCAAGCTCTCAGATGTGTCAAGGCTGCAGATGATATGGAGCCTCTGGCCCACCCATGTATTCACCAAGTAAATGGAGAACCAACTGGAATTCTATAACCATGGAGCTTCTGGCCCTGGCCCTACGCATGAAGCACAATAAACCACCTTAATTTTCATTTGGATAAAGGAATTGAAAATTACATAGAATTCTAAAATGACCGAATTTAGATTTCCATCATTTCAATTTCAGGCAATTGAAGATTTTAATGTTTGGATTTATGAATGTCAAATTTTGTAAATGACACTATAGAAATTGTGAAATGACGCCTATTTTTGTGGAAATTAAACTTGGGAATTTGATGCTCTAATTTCCACAATTTTTCCGCGCTTCATTTAATAAATTATGTGCTTAAGTTGCCAAACAAGAGAATTGTCAATTTCTCCTCTTAAATTCCCGACTTTTAACTAAATTCCGAGTTATTTTCCCTTATCCAAAAGGAGGGTAGCATCGTTATTTGCTAAAACCCAATTGCATATAAAAAAACTATCTTAAAGTTCATTATTCACCTATTAATTTGCATAAACTAGACCCAAGGCATACCTGAATAGAGGCACGACCTTCATCTGAAACAACAGATTGCATATTACTGATATCATTTGGTCAAATCTAGGTTCACTATAGGAATAATACCAACTCATACTCATATTGCATGTGGTTCCTGAATCAATGATGGCAATTTCATCATCTCCCCGCTTGAAATATGAGGAACCAACATTTATTCCATGGTTTGTGATGTTGGAGAGCACCATATAACTAATACCCAGAAATTGAATTATCGGGGATTTCGAAATTTGGGGCAGTTTAAGTGGAATTATTGAAAAAGCAGCCTTTATCTATTTATGGAAGCAACTCCCTTTCTCTATTTCTCAATCTCTGTTTCTCTCTCTTTTTCTCTTTCTCTTTTTCTCAGTTTAGGGTTTGGTAGAGGGAGAAAAAGAGAAGAGGGAAGTGACGATTTCAGAATGACAAAAAATAAAGTGAGAAAAAGGTGATGCGTGGGGAATAAGAATATTTATATGGGTCATTTAACCAAGCTTTTCAAAAACAGGCTATTTTACAAATATGTATGGCCGCCGAGGTTAAAGCCACCAAATTGCTGTCAAATTGTCACATAAGCCATCAAATTCAAATTTAACATTTTGCATTTGACATCTCCCTTGGAGATGCTCTTATAAGTGATAGGAATAAATTATGCGTATATGCATTCATAATTTCTTATCCGATGGCACTTTTCTGGAGAGGAATTGGTTGGCAATTGCTCCTTGTACAGGCAATCATGGTAGGAGGAGAGGATGCGTTTAGGATAATACAGGGGTTCAGGGTTTAGAGGCTAAACCCATTTCTTGCTCATATATCAAACGGACTCCACATTTCTTCACCTCCAAGCTAGGGCCTAAGGTTTTAAACAAAAACTCAAGCCGACGACAGCTGTCTTGCCACGCAGTTCCGAAATGTTCGCAGCCTACAAAGGATAGCCAAATGTGATCCGACTCAATTCGGCCTAATTCCTGGCTGCAGCCAAAGAAAGGACACCATCCACCTAAACCCAAATTGTTGGGGTTCACTTCACAACGAAGGCCATGTGCAGTGCTATAGGTTTCTTGCTCGTACTTCCATTTACCAAGCAAGTTACCCGCAGGTAGACGTCGACCGAGACCAAAAACAGCACACAAAGCATATCCTCGCCAATTTTTCTTACACCAATCCTCACGTAGGTCCATGCTTACTACAGACCTCGCACTTCGATCAATGAACCACTCAGAAATTTCACTGCCAGGAATTATAGTTTCAAATCTGTTTACTGGATAAGGGATTCCCTGCAGCAAAGAAAACTGTGAAGTAAACAATTGCTCATTTGTGTGTCCGTGAGAAAGAGATCTAGCGAGAGAGAGAGCGTACCTGAATGAATCTGCTTAACAGTGCAATTGCTATATTGCTGCAGCCTTGATTTTTAGCCAATTCGAAGCAATTAATATAATTGAAACACGATGACAGCCTTTCTAGTGAATTACTCCCTTCTGAGCCAACACCAAAGTTCACTTTTGGTGAAAGGTCCGGCATTTGCTGAAGAAGCTTACAACTTTCCAAATTCAAGTTGTGAAGCATAGAAAGATGGCTAATGCTTTTGGGAAGACTAAGAAAATTGTTTTTACTTAGATTTAGAGATACTAACGAGAATAAGCAGCCAAGATTTTCCGTTATTGTTCCCTCCTGAAGATTACAGTCACTGAGGTTCAGTTCTGTTAAAGAAGACAAACCAGAAGTAGAAATTGGAAACTGCAAACCCACTAAACGTGTCCGGTTTCTGGGCATCGATAGATAGTTAAGGGGAATATTTTCTGACTCAAGTGGCAGCCCTTTACATCCATGCAGAGATAACATTTTAAGATTTTCCATAAGAAAAGCGGAGGATGGTAGTGTGCTTATGGATGTAACGCTCGCATCAAGTTCCTCCAAACAATCAAGCTGTCCCAAGCTTTCTGGCAGTTCTTTCAGTTTTAAGCAGCCACAAATGTTGAGACTTTTGAGGGACTTCAAATTGCAAATGTCCCGTGGGAGACGCTCGAGATATTTGCAATTTCTTAGATTTAATAAAGTAAGGCCAATGAGATGTTCAATTGATGAAGGTAATTTTTCTATAGCAGTCTCCTCTAAAGAAAGTTCCAACAAGTGTTCCATAGGCTCCGCAAATTCTGGAATTTTCTTAATTCTTGAGCAGCTAGAAAGAATAAGAATTTCAAGGCATTCCATTTCAATCTTATTTGGAAGACTTTTAAGACTTCTGCAACCTTTAAGATTCAAGACTTTAAGCCTTTTCAGCCCAGCAATAGAGGGGTGGATCACCACTAAATTTGTACAACCTTCAAGAATTAAACTCTGAAGATTTGGAGTACCTGTAAAATCTGGGGTCCTGGTCAGGTTCTGGGACCAGCTAACATTGATAAATCTCAGCTTCTCCAAGCACTGTTCAAAACAGAGAAAAATAATTAAATAAAATAAAAATAGAGTGTTTGGGTGTTTTGTCAACCACCCACGAAAAAAAACTAAAATTAAATAAATAAATAAAAATCTAACCGTTTCTCCATTCCAAAGTTGTTCAATGCTGCTATAGCACAAGTTAAGTTCACAAAGCTTCATAGGTTGAAAACTTTGAGGGAGAAACTTTGTAGGGTACTCACTCCATTCGAGAAATACCAAGGCATTAGAAAGAAATTTGGGGCCTTCAGTCATATGCACATTACAAATTTGCAGAAACCGAAGATTATACATTTTGGAGAAGGCCTCTGAGTCGCACCATGCCTCTTCTAATTTAGGCGAGTCTAAGGCTATGCCTTCAACTGCATCTGTTACCTAATAACCAAGAATAACAGGATAAGTTAATGAGAGAATATCATTAAGTTTTGTAGTATGTCAAATGAAATGATTCCTGCACTCACAAATAATAACTAGTTACAGTAAAATTGAAAGATGATAAATTAGTTTAACTGACTTTCCAATCCATAGTTGTACCAATTTCTTACCTCATTATTTACAAGTACAGGAATGATATCCTCTGGAAGCCACAACCGGCTACGTCTGCCAGGCTCCTCACAGCATTCTCGACGAACAATATCCCAACCCAATTCTTGTATCAAATCATGCATCCACAATTTTCCTTCCGAGACAGTTACTAGAGCTTTTTCAATCAGAACTTGTATACCAATGTCTGGATAGTAACCACAACTTTCCAGTATTATTGTCACACGATCTATGTCTTCTCCTTTGAAGAAGCATGCAATGTCCAAAAATATTTTTTTTTCTGATTGTATTAACCCATCAAAACTGATTTTAATCACAGCAACAATTCTTCTGTCAGGATCTCTTTCTTTAATCAGCTTATCCAATACAGTTGTCCATTCATGTACACTTTTCATACAAAGGAACGAACCCAAAATCTCAAGAGCTAATGGAAGGCCATTGGCATATTTTAGAACATTCTTCGATAGTTCGAGATACTCTTCTTTAACCTGGTAATTCTTGAATGCTTTCCCGCTAAAGAGCTTAAGAGCTTCATCATCAGTTAATACCTCAACTTTATGTATTTTGTCCACTCCAAATGTTCTTAGCAAATGCTTATCTCGTGATGTTATGATGATTCTACTCCCCAAACCAAACCAACTACGATCACACAATGCTTCCAATTCATCTAACCGATCCACGTCATCAAGAATGATAAGAACCATTTTAGCACGTAGTCTATGCCTTATTACGTTTATTCCCATATCAGTATTCCGTATATTTACATTACTTTGCAGCAAGTCCAAAAGAAGTTTTTCTTGTAAACGAACTAGACCTTGCTTCTCAGTTACCTCTCTAACATTGTCAATAAAGCTGCAAGCTTCAAACTGATCACGTATAGTTTCAAACACCACTTGTGCAATAGTTGTCTTGCCTATTCCACCCATTCCCCATATCCCTATGACACAAACATCTTTATGCAACCCCATGTCCAAGTAGGAAAGCACTTTTTCCACGCGAGATTTCATTCCAACTAAACCCTTGGATACATCAACGGTTGTTTGATTAAGTTTGGCGATACTTTCTACAATATCTTGAATAACTTTGGGTTCATATCTGCAAAGAAAAATACATAACTATCTTATAAATATGGTCTGCAAGTTAGCTAGAATCATATGAGTAATCTGTTCTACAAGGTTCTGTTAATGGAGGCTGAGACATTGAATTAGTGGGTTCTTTTTCAGAATCAGACTTTTAAAATATATATATATAAAAGAAGAAGAAAAGAAGAGAATGACTTGGTAATAAGTATGATGGGTGTAGGGTGGTTGTGTGTTTTGGTATGAGATGAGTTTGTAGGGTCTTCAAAGTTCGGGTATCAATTTAAAATGACCCCTAATGTTGATCCTAGTTGGTTTTTTTTCATGATCAACGAGAGACGGGGTATCAAACTTAGATCCTCTTCGAACATATTCAATTTTTCTTTTCAGAAAAAAAGAAGAGAATGACTTAGTACGAAGTATGACATAGTTAGATCATTGAGGAATTCATTAGCTAAAGGTGTGTCCCAGAGGTCCTTTTAATTTTTGTAAAAAAAGAATAAATAAATAACGAAAAGAAAGCAAAAGAGATCCAGAATAGTAAGTTTACCCATCTCGCAAATTCCATCCGGCGAGATTAGCTACTTGAGTAAGTGCATCTCTCCACCTTCGCACCCTGTCTGGAGCGTCTCTAAAGCGTTGTTCATGCTTATCGAAATCCTCCTTGAAACTTGCTGTTTGTTTGCGTACGTCCGATGGATCCACATCATAAAAAACTGGGAGTATCATCTGTCCCCTCTCTTCCATACATTCTACAGTATGTGCAATATCATCTAAGCACCATGTCGAATTGGCGTAATTTCTGGAAAGAATGACGACAACACATCTTGATCCTTCAATTGCTTCAAAGCTTTCTACCGAGATGCTTTTTCCCCAGTTAGATTCTAGCTCCCTAAATGCGAAAATACCTTTCTGATCCAAAGCAGTACGTAAATGGTCGACAAAATTCTTGCGAGTGTCTACACCTCTGAAACTGAGGTATACATCGTATGTCCATTTAGGGATCCGAAAAGAAGAAGAAGACTTAAAAGAGGCAGTTCGGGAGGCCATTGAACAAAGAAGGAATGGAAAAAGGGATTACAAAAAAGGTGTGTGCACAACACCACAACTGAGAATGGGAATAACCATTTCTTCAATTCTTTCTAGCTAGGTGCGAATACTTGACAAATCATCAACAAATTGCTTTTGCAAACAAAATCAAGCTAGTTTTTATCCTTCCATTCCATGTACAAATAGCTTTCAAAGCGCATTTTACCCAAAACCGAAAAAAGCAAAAGCTTTCTAAGCGTGTGGGGACCACCGTTGACCAATAGATGGCACTTGACCTGGAAAAACTAGCTTACCACTTGTAGTTTACTGGAGTGCCTTCAGTGAGTGCATGTACGGTGGATAACCGTTGGATTTGATCGAATGGCTGTGATTCGAAGACCGGTTAATATGATAACCCATAAAATATTGGGAAAAATTGAAGAACTTGAACTTAGTACTTGAATCTGGAATCTTTGAGTGAGGAGTGGCAAGTTGCGGCTTGAATTGAAGTTGAATTTATACAATGCAGGGTTATTTTGGGAAAGTGATCATCTTCTTTTCAGTTGGCACTGATTCCAGAATATTAAAAATTTGCAGACGAAGCAATCGAAGAAGACGAAGCAATCGAAGAAGACAAAGCAATTGAAGAAGACACTCTGATCGAAGAAGAGAAGCAACAAGTTGTTGTGTTTGATTGGGTCTGTTGATGTGGTGGGAGGAAATGATGTACAAGTTGATTGAAGAGCAGGATGCAGAAAGTAAGTGGGAAATTTTTGTGTTATATTAGTATTGGCAAAGTTGTTGTGTTATCTGGTGAATGATTTTTGCAGAAAATGTGATTGTGTTATGGGAAGGGTTTGACAGGGTAGCAACTCTGTTCAGATGCCAATTGTCATGCGAAGTGTACAATTGATAGTCGCAGTAAGCTATTTAAACACAAGGAAATGAAATAATTGGAAAAATAAGTGAATGAACTTGTATTGGTGGGAACTCCACTTTTCAGTATTCCAATGCTGAAAATATGAAAAGAAGTTTGTAGTGGAAGCGAGTGTCGATGTTGAACACGAAATAAAGATTGAATATGGCGATAAGTTTGAACACATACAAGTGTAAAGATAATTGTGAGTGTTAATTGTATTTTGTGTTATTGCAGGTACGAATTATGATGGAGGGACATCAAACACGGCAGAGGGGCGTAATGATGATACGTTGGAATCAGATTTAGGAGGTGAACGTTTGGAGAAGAGAACCAATGTGGGATTTGGCGATGGTAGTGGCTTGCATTTGGACGGTGTACACTTGTACAATTTGAGGGAAGAACATGTGTTATCGAAGGAGTTTAAGAGTGCAGAAGAAGCAGAAATATTTTACAAACATTATGCAAAGTCAAATGGTTTTGGTATAAGAAAGAACCAATGTAGAAGGAACAAACAGGGAATAAACACAATGCGATGATGGGTGTGTTCGAAAGCAGGAGAGAGGCAAAAAAAATGGACAGATGTTCCACCATGCTCTAGTGGTAGGCAACGGACTTTGACAAGAACTAATTGCAAGGCTGCTTTTCGTGTTAATTACAACAAGAAAGCAGATTTCTACCTTGCAACAGAATTCAAGGCTCATCACTCCCATCCATTGGTCAGTTGTGAGGAGGCTAGTTATCTACCATCACATCGTTTGGTGAGAGATAATGATTAGCACAGGCTAAAGCAATGCGTAAAGCATCAGTTAGAACATGTGATTCATTTGACTATATGGTGGATCAGTGTGGGGTATATGTGATTGTTGGGTTCACAACGAAGGATTTGTACAATAAAATGGACTCAGAAACACGGGCAGTTATGACTGATGTCGATGCAGAGGCTGCACTAGGGTACATGAATGCAAAAGCTGCAACCGATCCAGAGTATTTTTGTAAGTTTAGCATTGATGATGAAAATAGGTTAGCAAATTTGTTTTGGAGAGACTCAACATCCCTGGCAGATTATGCATGCTTCGGAGATATTGTGGCATTTGATAGCACGTATAACACAAATAGGTTTGGAAAACCTCTTGTGTTATTTGTTGGAGTGAACAACCATCGTGCCACCATAATTTTTGGATAAGCTTTACTTGTTGACGAGAAGAGTGAGAGTTATGGATGGGTTTTGAAGACCTTTATATCAGTCATGAAGCATAAGAAACCTATATCAGTGTTCACTGATGGTGATGAAGCGATGCGTAATGCTCTTGAGAAAGTGTTGCTTGATACTCGACATTGGCTGTGTGCATGTCGTGTTGGAAAAAATGCAAAGTTGAACTTGCAAATTTCAGAGCGTGTAACTACATTCAAACGTTGTATGTACCATAGGATGATGCCTGATGAATTTGAGGTGCATTGGAAAGATATGGTAGATACATTTGGTCTGCAAGATAATGATTGGGTGAAGATGATGTATTCCAAGAGGGAACGATGGGCGGCCACATTATTGAGAGGTCATTTCTTCGATGGGCTGCAAAGCACTCAAAGATGTGAGGGGCATGAACCGATGTATGAAGGATTTCCTTCAATGGAATGGTGTAAAGTTGTTAGAATATATTCCCCAACTTGATTGAGCCTTGCTACGAGTTAGAAACAAATTCGCAATGGATGAGGTTAAGGCCAAAAACTCCACACTGGTGCTGACAACCCAACTTCATAGTTTGGAGCAACATGCAGCCACTATATACACGGAGAGAGTATTTGAAATAGTTCGGAAGCAACTGAATTGTGTGGGTGCACTTATTTGTAAAAGTGCCATAGCTTTCGGGGGGTGTCGTGTATTCCCAACATTCATGGTGATGGAGGAACTGAGTGGACAGTTGTTTTATACAACGAAGGAGGTAATCGTTTAGAGTGCAGGTGCAAAATGTTTGAATTTGATGGCATCACATGCGTTCATTTGTTATGTGTTATGGAAGAGAATGATATGAAGCAGATACCAAAGGGTGTTATTATGAAGAGATGGACTAAATCTGCAAGGTTGGACATTGAAGTTCCAATGTAGGTGAAAAACAATGAAGATGGTTGGTTTGCAAGTTGCGAGGTATGGGGTTTTAAGTGGGTTGTGCAGTAACTTATGTTATTATTGGTCATTGACAACTGAATGTTATACTTTGGTTAATACGGAGTTAGTGAGAATGAGCGCAACGGTTGAAGAGATATGGAAGAAACATGAACAAACGAATCTCAGTCTTGAAGCACGAAAACATTGTGAGAGATCCCAATATGACTAAACCGAAAGGCAAGCGTTCGATGCCCAATGTTGAAGGTGTCCCGGTGAAGAGGAAACAGCCTCGATGTGGGTCTTGCAAGGAATTTGGGCATAACAAATGAAATTGCTATGCGAAGAAGATGGTTGAGAAGATGTCGAAAGGTCTTAAGTGTACATTGTGGCAGTTTGATGATTTTGACATTGGGGTAGCATCAGGTGCGACTTTAAGTGACATGTATCCCACAACTCAGTCTCCATGTACTGAATACTCAAGTTATATTCCCACAACCTTGGACGGATTCTCCTTCAACACTGACCAGGGTGGTTCATATTGTTTTTTTGGAACTGAGGATAGTCAAAGGCAGTAAAGCTGGGGTCCCAGAGTGGAGTATTAGGAGTGAATATGTAGCAGTGTTGACATGTTGCATAACTCCTCCCAGTGCAGTTAAATTTTGTGCGACTATGCTTTATCATTTTGAAATGGATTCATTGTTGCAATGTTTATTCAGTTAAGCAATGTAATGGTGCAAGTAGGGGAGCAAAGGAAAAACATTAGGGACGGCGATGGTAAATCGTAATTAAGAATGTATGCTCATAATGCTGACAGTGTAGTTACGTGGAAAAATAAACCCAATGTGTCAAACATATTTGCACCACAAATTTGTTTAGAAATGTGATAGAATTAAATTGACATGGTTTTTGAAGCCAAAATAGAGTAGTACGTAATATAGGTGACCATTTCCACATGGTTTTGCACAGGGTAAATTGGGGTACAATGAGAACATATTTACTAATGATGTAAATAATACCATGCCCCTATTTGGATTGAAAAAAAATTATGATGAGAAAATGAAATTGTTACGAAATAAAATTATGAAAAATCGGTTTTAGTGAAAAATACGATTTATGATACTAATGATGGCTCATTAAGTGAATATATATTTCATATTCAAAAGTAAAAAAAAATCAAGGCTTATTTGATTTGTAAGGAATAAAAGCCGTCCAAAATAATGTTGAGAAAAGGTTTATTATGAAAAACCATATTTCATAGTTAGCCAATATTTATACTGGAAATTTTTTTTCAGGTATGATATAAATGCATGAAGGAACCCAAGGCGAGCATCCATTTTTTAGAAGGAGGTCAAATAAAAAATATAGGTAAAAACACCTTCACAGTTCCATGAACAAAGAGTTTTACAAGAATAACATAACTGTTACGTATTGACAACATATTTGCTTAAGTACAGGTTCTTGCTCAGTGTTCCAAACAGTAAGGGTAAAAGTTGAGATTTTATTTTGGTAAGTTTGAATAAATTAGGGGTTTTTTTTTATTAGATTGTATTTGTTAGTTAGTATGGTTTATGCTATTAACTATGAATTATAAAATTATCATTTTATTTTTATGGGTATAATATTTATATAAAGTTATTTAGCCTTTTACATGTTCATCCCCGTAATGAAACTTCCTGGATCGGGCACTGCATATTGGGGTCCAAGTTAGATTATAATTTCCTAATATGCTGGATTTCAATACGCAAACTTCAAAATTTGCAACTGCCTTAACAAGTCCGACATCCGAAACTTCGTTATTCCATATATTTGTCGAAAAAGTTTCAACATTCGGAAAATGTTCAATTGCGGAAGTGAACTCCTTATTTTAAAAAGCATGGGAATGTATTTGGAATAAGTTGTTTAGTATACTATCTCGATTCTGGATTAGTAAACATGGCGATGCAATTACCGAAGTGAACTCGTTATTTAAAATTTTGTATATATTTCAATGGAGGGAAAATTCCAATTGTACACCATATATCCAATTATTCCATACATTTGTCATTATTTAAAAGTGTGTAAATATGAAAATAATTTACTGGGATGTCATGTCTGGATTGTTATAATTTTTCAAATACAAATGGGTTTTCGAATCCTGTTAAGCAACAACGTGGAGTGCATTCCATGGATTGCACTGCACTAAACATTGTTAAACTAGGAACAACCTTTTCTACCATATGATGAATGTTTCAAAGTAAAACCACTGCATTCAGTTTGTAAGTTTAAGGTTTATTGTGTTTATGGTGAAATAAAGGCATTATTGTATAACCACAACAGCAGAAAGGCGAAACACTTGTTTTCATTAATCGCTATTTGCCTCAATGCCGGCCCTGGTTTTTCTTGTATCTTTTTTTTGGTTGAAATGGTATTTCTTCTATGGGTCTTCGCCATCTTGAAGAGAGCACAATTGAATGAAGGTTTGTACTACTTGAAATTTTGCAATTTGCGTTTGTTTTCTTCTCTTTCTTTCCTTTTTAGTTGGTTTGGTTGAGTGCCTTTTGTTTTGGGCTCAACAATTTTACTCACTCACTATCTTCTTCATATTAATTGACTACCATATTTTGTCGATATGTTATGTTAGTTTTCTTAACTTTTTTATATTTTAAGTTGATTTGAAAGTTTTTTTTTTAATTTTATATGAGCTTTGAATGTTTTGAGGATGAGAATTGAATGTTTAGTTTAGTTTTATGTGATTATATTTTAAGGGAAAAATATGCTCAAAACCCAGGTTTTATATTGTTATTTGTTTATTAGTTAAATTATTAGAGTTGAACATTTCATGCTTCAGTGTGATTGATCATATTTTTAGTTTCTTTATTGCTATTGCCTCTAGCGAGCTGTGGTGATTGTTTCTTTATTGCTATTGCCTCTAGCTTGATGTGGTGATTGTTTACATTTTTATTGTCATTACTTCTATTTAATATAAAATTTATAACTCTGGAAATCTTAAAAAGACAAAAAGGAAAAAGAAGACATAGCTCAAAGTCTACAAAAGATCTTTAAATTGATATTTTCTTTATTAAAAAAAAAATCAATGCTTAGTTTATTCAAATTTTTTTTTTAAAAAAAACAGTTTCAGTTATTAATGTGTGTACATGGGCACACTTTAGATTTTTGTCCTACGCCTTTGAGAGCTCAGGACCGGCTACAACCACATATGCTGTTTATTTCATTTCAAATCACAACAACCCCATATAACTTCAAGAAAAGGTACAACGACATACTTTTAACATACTCTTAATATTACAAGGGTTCATCCCTGGTTTACAAAAAGAAAACTAATGTGCGGTCCCAACGTTTGCCTTTAGTTTTCATCATCTGACCAATTTTGCCTACCTGGCCACCACATATGAGAGCTTGGGGGTTTTCAGCATGGCCCTAGTTCTCCTCCCAATCTTGAAGAAGTTTGTCACCTTCACATTCTGGGCAAGGTTAAACTATATTTTTGGGTTCCCACTTGCACACTAGGGGGGATGGGGCCTTAGGCGGAGATGGGGTAGGGGACCTGTAGTACCGTACATTATCCGGCCCAACACCGAACAGCAACTTGCACGTTTCACAAGGACATTTTGCCAGTTATGAATAGCACTTGCAAAAATCTTGCATAACTACAACTTTTGGAACCCCTAGGGGGCTTTTTTAGGAGAAGAGGACGAAGACAGTGTGTGGTGAGCTATAGGGATTGCGATCGGTTAACACACCTTTATAAAGGTATAAAGCCTTCATATTGCACATGAAGACACTGGACTCATCTACTGCAGAAACTCAAGTGTGAGAGGCAACATTACAGTATGACACTTCAATCACACAACTCAGTGCATGTGAATGGCAGCTTTACTATAACCGCATGTGATTGGCAGATTACAAATAGTGAAGCCCTTCATAATTGGTGGTCTAAAACACTATACCCTGGACAACAATATATATATATATATAAGCAGTATAGCAAAAGAGCTTTACAATGAACAACTATACCAATCATATTCAATTTCAAAACAAACGGGTGTACAACTATACCAAACATATGTCATTCTTGTGTACCAATTGGCATTCTGGTGTACCAATTGCGATACAGTTGTAAGCAAATTTGTTCTATTACTCTTCAAGTGCTGTATGATATTCATAGTGTATGCACGTGATGTGAATTGCATATGTTGTGTGGCATTTGTAGTCACGAATTGTTGCCGTACGTCAAGGTTGAATAATAGTTTGCCAATGTATTTTCCTTTGCAGCGTAATGTGCCGAATGTTCATGGCACTGGCCACAACACCCTTTGTGCCAAATGGTTTTCCAAGCTCCCTTCCCAAGTAGCCGATAGGGTTGTAGATGCTAGGTTTGGCCCATTCATTTCCATTCTACACCAAACCCACCAAGATAGAAAATTGTTGCAAGCGCTAGCGGAACGTTGTGGGACACAGCCCACACATTTCACTTCGACAGTGTTGGGGAGATGACAATGACTCCCTTGGATTTCGCCGCAATCACTGGGATTCCTGTATATGGGAAGTCATTGATGTACAACGTAAATGCTTACAAGGATATGCCTTACCTAACAAGTTTATATGGAGACCGCCTCCCACAGTTAAAAGGCGGAAAAGTCAAATACAGTACCCTCCAGCAAAGGTATCAGGATTGGCGCCCAACCAACGACATCGAATACGATCAATATGCAAGGGTGTTCATTCTTGCCTTGGTTGGCTCAACCATCTTCAACAACAAGAGCCCTGAAGTGTACGTGTACTACTCACCGTCATTGGAGAAGGTCGAAGCCATACATGAGTACAACTGGGGGGTTGCTTTAGCTACCTTGTACAGGAATATGGATGCCATAAGTAGAGGACGGAATGCAAGCATTGGTGGCTACTGGAGGGCTTGGGAGGTATATTTTATGTAATAAACAAGGTTCTGCATTTTCACATGTCCTTTTGCATTAAAATTATATTGAACTTGAAATTTGGAAATGTATTTCAGTTGTGGGCTTCAGAGTACTGGACCGCCATTTCAGTTGAATTGGAAGCCAATGATGATGCGGATATTTGGCCCCGGGCTCTGAGATGGGTGGCAAAGGCAGGGTCTCGAGACAACCCCCACTGCGTACAACAATTCCGCCTCAAACTCATGTATCTAACTCGAGACCAGGTAAGCATTATTGTACAAACCGTTTCATTGATTTCTCATACATTTAATTGAAACAGTAAATTAAAACATTTCTTCAGGTTAATTGGCGCCCATGGAGGAGAGAGAATACAAAATGGGAAACCTACATGAAGAACAGTATTCCCGCAACGAAGCAGCGCCTTCTATTGGTCGGACATGCCGGCTATAGTTGGTACTTAGGGGAGAGAGTATCACTACAGAGCCTAGGCAGTGGATGACCACATGTCCCCTACACACCTCCGTGATCCATGTTGGCTGATTGTGTTCTGAAGGGAGAAGAAATTGCAATCCACATGAATGGACAACTGGCATTACAATACAGCATAGTGAGAGCAAACTATTCCAAATTCGTGGACGACTTCATCAAGTACAAGGACTACCCTTCTATTGTGGATGAGGTACAAATTGTCATACTTCATATGCAGTCTAGTTTTGCCTTAAAAAACCAATCCAGTTTCAAAATAAAATAATTTTAACTCAATGTCAATGCTTAGGGAGCTGTACTTGTTGGTGTTGTGGCATTCGATGTGAATAAGCCAGGGTGGACAATTTCGTTGCCCGAATGGGGACCGACCTACAAAAATGAATTTGTACGGGTACCACAACAGTCAGAAAGTCCTTACCAAATTATACCACAACACACAGCTTACGTAAGTCCTATAATAACAACTTTGGTCCTCAATTTGTTCATTTCATTCAAACAACATTGCAACATAAATGCTTCTTTTCGATTATAGGTCACTGCTGAAATAGCTTCGAATATGCTACAAATGATTGCTGGGTTGACAAACTTACTGTATGATAAGTGCGAGCAAGCGAGGACAGAAATCCGGTCTTTGAGAAGTTGGAAGGTTAGTGTCTAATATTTCCTCCTAAAAAATAATAGAGGAATATAACAGTGTTACTGTTTCTCTATTGTCATACATAAAACAACATTGTTATCTAAATACCGATTTACATACGCGTAGGCTATATTAAGGCTATCTGCTCACCACAAACTCTTGCTGGATTCACTTAAATATTTCCAATCCCAATGCATGTAATACTTGGATAACATTGTATGGACTCCTGTATATGAAAAGAAATAGGGCATTCTGTAAATCTATGCATATCAAACCTGGTGTTAGTTTTGTAATCCTTTCTCATATGTGTTTTTTCCATTGACATATCTTATGTGAAGAAGCATGGGGTTTATTATAAAAACACCCACAATTATTCCACTTACACTATCTACAAATTAATACCATTGCCGTACTTGTTTTATGCAGGAAATACGCTCAAAATATGTTAATGATACCATGAGGGATGCCCCAGCAACTGAGACAACACACGGAAGCAATTTGAAGGGAAAGCAAATTGCGGATGATGGGTTCATTAGCACGGGGGGACGATGACAACAGTGACAATGCTGATAAAGACCCATCTGAGGAGGCTGATGAAGAGGAAACATCCCATGTTGCTAAAAACCCATCTGAGGAGGCTGATGAAGAGGAAATACAGAATACTGATGAAGAGGAAACCGCTAGTGCTGATGACGATGATGAGGAATGTATCCCTGCTGCTGCAGACCCATATGACGTTACTGAAGATCGATTTGCCGATGGTGTACTAGCATGAGCTGGGGGGAATTTGGTTGATCATACCGTAGAAGAACACACAGGTCACACTCAAGATGAGGTCGTACAACCGAATGAAGACCGAAGGAAGCATAAGTCCACCCGGATCACTGTGCGAACTGTGCCGCCAAGGTCAAAGAGGCGAAACTAGGTTCTTCTTTGGTTTATGTTTATAAATACAACTATTTTGTAACGCCTTTGGTTTTCGGTTGACAATGTACTTTGCAGGGAATATTTTTTGATCAATACACTTGTTAAGGTATGGTTAATTAGGATAAAAATTATGTACTTATTGGCAGGGCCACTGCTTTATGCCACCACTCGTTACTTGTGTTTTGCTGGGGTCATGAAGTAAAATGGGGTTTGTACATTCAACGGTCTGGGTTATGTATGTAATAAATAAAGATTGTCCTTATTATTTCATCTAACTTCCTCTTATTTGTAAGGATCCTTTTTATACCTTTGTTGAATTTGATAATGAGAGGCATGGTATATTTTGTTCATCTCCAAGACTCATGGTCAGGATCCTTTTTAAACCTTCGTCTTGAATATGTACAGAGTCATGGTAGAATTATTCTAATCCCCATTTTTCTAATAGGTTCATCCACTTACTTCTATTACGCATAATTGGGAAAAAAAATTTGGATTTCAAATGCATGACTCAGTCAACTTACAATTGGTTCTGAAATGCAGTGTTCAAGCTTCGGAATTGCTCATTCATGCCTTGTTCATTGTTCAATGCCTTTATTGCCTTCTTCATTGTCCAATGCCTTTATTGATGGCCACTGCCCTAACGATAACACATACCCAACATACTAATGAGCTCCAATGTATTCTACTCATGTACAAATACCCAACCTTCTTCAAACATTTACAGAGGGTTGTTCCTATATTATATTTCGCCTCATGCATCCCAATTCACAATACATGTCATTCTATTTTCCTAAACTCGTGATTCAAACATGGCTACCAAATTGTAACTTAAATTCCTAGTAATTTGCATTGGATTCTGACATAACAAATTAGACCATACGAATTTCATATCCAACCCTTTCGTTTAACGGTTTCAGGAAAATAAATCAACACAAATTACACCACATTGAGTCCTCTCACAAGTTCAATAACAAGGCAACTCAAATGTAATGGAGGTCAAAACCTCCCAGGTCCACGTCCTAATTGTTTTAATAGTACTTAGGTACAAACATTTCTTTCATTGTTTCCGCTGCCTATCCTCTTTTGCGTCACCTGCGTCGAAATTTAAAGTTTGGGGACATATGATGTCTATGATGCTAGTCTTGCCATGCCCCCTTTAACCAACAGAGGTCGAAACATCCTTTCCATATTCATTTTGCACCACATGCTTCAGGCGTTCCCAACAGCTATTTTTTGGGTTCTTTACCAACCTCAACGCGAACTTCAAACGCTCATCGTTCGAATTCCACTGGAGTGTATTTGTAAAGGACACAATTAATACCATATGTAACAGCAACTACACCCCTATTTGCGGAAAATTTAGGGACAACACGTTCAACTTACAAGCTTCGGAATGTTTCCGCATGACTCATAATTTTCCAAGAACTTCATAACATATAGGCCACCATTGTAACCATTATTTTGCTACGGAACATGTGTCCGTGACTGCACCTCAAATTGCAACAGGGACTTCCAATTTGGATGGATTGGACATGGAAGCGGGGGTTCTCCATTCAAAGTGGCGTTTAGGAATTTCAATTGCATCACAACATTTGTACAAGGTCAAAACCAAAACTAATATATAAGCTTGCAATTGAGTAACATTTCCCAACTTGACAATAAAATTACCATGTCCTGAGTGTGAATATTACGGCCCCTCCGACTTACGGGTGTCAATATACTATCCCACAACACGTTGCAAGCCCAACATGACTACCACGAGGAACCAATGACCTTTCGGTCTGTCCTCCATTGTGATAAAAGCCTGCACAAATTATTGTTAAGAATACAATCTAACCGTCTCAACCAATTTTGCATCACGTATAAAATCTTGCATTTACTTTTCTGTCCGTGTCCTTGATATTAATTTGGAAATATCCCTACTACTACCCAACATTGTAAACCTGCACTCTGCAATATGATTAATGAAACTTAAAATACCACGTACGATACATAATGTAGGGAAACCCACCAAAGTCAATGTACACAGAAAGAAGGCGGAATGTAAGCCTTTTTTGAGTCACCGTCATACAAATAAAACATCGCCATTGTTACCACCTACAACCAAGTACAATGATCAAGTTAGGCTTCAATCTACTCTGTAAACGATAAACATGCATCCGTATTACATACCTCCCCCACAATAGGTTTAGAAGGACCAAGACACTCCATATCGCCTCGTGTAAGGTGATGGCATCCATTATCGACAACGATCATACTACATCACATTGACGTTATTAATTGTACAGTTTCAACCATGAACCACAATACACATAACAAATTATTTATTCCAATTCCTATGTAATTCAACTACTCTACACATTAATTAAAGATTAAACTCATAATTCAAGATGCAGAATCGATGAATACCCCTTATCACTATCATCCCTGAAATGTATTGCAACACTTTCACATCCTCATCGTCCATTTCAAGGTTTCGCAGCTCTTTGAACGGACCAATTGCTAACCTCAGTCTTTTGTTTATTTCAATGTTTAACGAAGCCTTTGCAGCCACAACACATTCATTTTCCTTTTCTCTGGTAGCGCGGCTTCTCGGCTTCAACGATTTTTTTGCATCAACTATCCTACCTTTATATGTTGTCCCCTCTTCCTCATCACCAACCTTCATTTCAAAGTCAAATTTTTATAATCACAAACATACATAAAGTACTTGTTTACGTTTAAAAAAGGTTCAATTCTCATGTCGTACCTTCAAACTTTCATCATTGCCATCCACCAAAGCTCCATTTCTACTCTCTCCAACAACTACTCCTTCTTCCGTGGGATTGCCATCATTTCCAAGCCCTTCTACTTCTCCCAACACTCCAGCCCATCGCACTTTGCGTGCTTCCAGCATCTCACTTTTCCATTTCTCTTCTAATTTGTCAACCCGTTCGTTTAATGCACCGACTTCCCTTTGCAAAGCTACACTTTCATCCACACATCCTCCTTCATGAATCACCTCACAGTCGTTTGAACTAACAACATCCCTATGGCGAACACAAATTTTGTTACTTTCAAAACCATACATTTCCCCTTCACCCACATTATCACCTTCTTTGATGCCTTCTCCCCCCATACCATTTCGGGACAAACTGGCTTCTAAAAATGTGTTATGTCTTGCACAATGGAATCAAGATAAAGCACTTGAAGAAATAACATATAGCCTGCAACATTAGGTTCACCAGTCTCCTTCCATGACCGCACTCCGTCCACTAAAAATTAATAACAAAACGTAGCCCAATTTTTTGATTTAATTGCCTTTGTGTCCCTCAAAGGCACTAGCAAATCCGGACTCAAACTTTCTTCTGCCGATGGTGGGCATAGCAAAGTCCACAATGTAAATAAAACAAATCCGACTCGGAATTCATCGTCCACTTTTACTGTTTCCTCAATTCTTTGCCGAACTTCTCCCAACCATATCCTCCCACCTTTCCCAACATACACTTCGCTACTTGTGCTTCCGCCTGACTTTTTGCCCCACCTGCTAGTCTTAACGTCATAGCCACCGTCCTTGCAACCCATAATTCTCTCAAAATCAGTTGGACCGATCCTTATACTTTTTTTGTACACCGTAATTGACTTCTCATCCGGGTCAAAGTTTGCAACCATAAACAAACAAAGGGATCTAAACAAGCGGGGACATGCAAGTTTGCACACCCCTCCAAACCCCATTTCATCTATAGCTGCCATTTTCTCTTCACTAAAACTAGAGACGACACTTTTGAACATTTACGGACAACAACGTGTGGTTATGGCAGCTGAAGTCTTTTTATCAGGTCGTTGCGGTTCCCCTGCTAATTTCGATTCCAAAATCAATGCTTCCATGACTGCCTTACCCATCACATTTTTGTAACACAGCTTCACTTTCCCCCCGCTTCCAATTATGGACCAATATTCCTTCTGCACACGTATCAACTTCACCATTAACCCACTTTGTTGACATCACATATATCATACTAACACATTATGCTCATAAATACCACTTTAACATATATGACCTACATCTTGTGATTTAAATTGCAACTGCACTACCTCAACATGCATTCACATAGTACTGGCACCCACACCTCCCAATTCAACCCCAATGTACCAATTGTACACCATGGTGCCAATTGCACACAATAACAACCAATTTCACTGCCTACCTATGGAAAATGCACTTCTATTCATATGCCTATAATGGATCATTCAATAAAAAAAATGGTTGGTCACGTTTACCACCACAAACTGTACTCTCACAGTCGCTATCCAAATCTAACAACCAGGGCCTTCACACCACATAATTTCAACATGCAAACCAAAGATATTCTTTTCCATTTACTCAAACTTATAGTACATCACAATCACAATCACAAAGCTACATAAGATTTTTGTTACAACCAACAATACTATAAAAAAATATTTAATTTCATCCTACCTCCATTGAAGATTTTGATCAACACCGACCCACACTCACGATATCACCTGGGATCTTCGTTACCCCGGTTGTCCACCTTCACGCTAACCCGACGAACCGGATCACCTGTGTTCTTCGTTACAATTTCCTAAGAAGAAGAAGAAGCGTAACCCTCCACAACTCTCAACTCTCAACTCTCAAACCCTCCTCTTTTTTGTGGATCTCTATTGTGAACTCTCAACTCAGCTTCTCCGCTCTTGTTTGTGTTTTTTAATCTCTAACTTTTACTAACCGGTTACCTCCTTTCGCCGGTTTTTAAATTATTTTTTTTCCATAGCACTTAGTGCACTCACTGAAGAATTTCCGGTAGTTTACATAAACCCCAAGTACAATTTCTCGATGCCCCAATCTCTCACCTTCGTTTTTTTTTATAAATATAATTCTTTAATTAAATATTATGTACTAAGTTTAATTGCTTAATAATTTTTAACATAAATTAACGAATAAGTTGTTAACATTTGGCAACTCATGACTAAATTGATGAAATTGAAAATTCATGTATTACGTTAGATTTTAGTTATAAAAACACCCAAGTTCGAATATTTCTCCCTGCCCATTTGGTTCAAGGTTTTAGAGTTTAGGAGTGGGTTTCAAATTGTATTCTCATGTTTGGTAAGAGCACTCGTCGAAATGGGTTAAGGGCACTATTGGAAATGCAATTATGGACTCATGAGTATGAACTTCCCATGTAGGGGGAATTTCATACCCTTGGCTCACATTGGGAAACTTTTCCCCCCACTTGGAAAAACATTTAATACAAATTTTGTTTGAACTAACTTACCCATTTTATTATTTTTGAATACCACTTTTGACCTTTTGAAACTATTCATATTAATAACTTTGTAATACTAAAAAAATCATGGGTATTGTTGGAAAACTGAACAATTTTCATTCTGAATACTGCACTAACCAAACATGGGAATGGAAGAAAATGATAATTATTAGTTCTCATTTCCCAGCGCTCCCAAACATGGAGACATGAGAAGTTTATTCTCAAAGGGTTCGATCCGCTAACCAAAACGAATTACTTTTATCGTTGGTAGAAAAAAAATAATTTAAAAAAGGGAAATTTGCATAAATATCACCTGAACTTTTAATTTTTATTTTTAACCACCTGAATTTTGTAAAGTGTTGCAATCTACCACCTATGTCTAACTCCATTAAAATTTTCGCTAAGTTTAAGGGTATTTTTGTCTAGTCCTTATATGATAGGAATTGACCCAAATTCTACTTTGGAATTCGTGTCGAACCCTACGCGTGTCCGACACCTATCGGGTGCCGGGCACAATTGACCAAATTGCCCTTTTTAAAACCAAAACTCAAAAGAATTTTTTTTTTTTAAGGTTTGACTTATGCTGAAAATTTGGCAGAGTCTCCCATGTAATTGCTCTTTTCCCAAAAATTTAAACCTGTAATATAGACAAATTTTTATATCTACAACCTTCCAGCATGCACAAGTTAAGTTCACACGCCAAAAACAGTAAAACAGTGTGGCCTCAGGCCTTACAGAAAACCAGGGCAATATCAGAGCTACTAAACTAATTTAATTTACAAAAGAAGTTCGGTTACAATTAAGAAACCCTACAAGGTGGAAGTGGATGAGTGGTGGTGACGAAGTGCCCGATGGTGGTGCTCTGGTACTCAGTTACTGCATGGGGGCGCAACACATTAGAAATGTGAGTGGACAAAAAGAAAGTGTTATAAAATAGCATATCAACATACTAACCCCACTGTTAAAACATTTGAGAAAACATGTAATCGATATTCTATATTCGTACAGAAATCCTGCATTTCATATTTACATATATATATATATATAGCAGTTCAAGCATTCAAATAATGATTCCATTCCACCTAGGTGTACCCTTCAACTAATCAGTCAATTCCCACATTAAATCGTCAATTCCATTTCCTCACAGAACTCGAGAACACGAAGTTGGCCCGAGATGTGTCCTCGCAGAACTCAGGAGACACATAGTGAACCTGAGATGCGTCCTCGCTCCTCACAGTTCGAGCGTCCCGAAACACGTGGGGCGTATTGTCATGCGCGCGCTGACATATTTAAAGGCAACAAATTGTTCGAAGACTTATTATTATCCGAAGGCAATAGTTAGGGTACCTATGGTGGTTTTGAAAACCTTTCTTGAATCATAACGATGAAACCAAATCTCAATCTTCCAAGCTATGCAAATTTCCCAATATTAAAATCATAAATACTCATTCCAAGACGAACAACATACTTGAAACAGAATTCATGAACAAATATTCATAATCATTTAATAAAACTTTAATGCATAAAAATTCATTTAGAAAACAAAGGTCCACTCACTGTGTGTCCGAGCTAGCCTGACCCTTCGAGGGTCCTTCCTGCGGGTTTGGTGGAGCCTGAGTACCTATTTAAGAGATTAAAAATATTTAATTAATAAGTCAGCTCCGCCATAAAGAAATAATCAAAACCCTGACCCCCCGGCCTTAAAGTGCGTGTACAAAACCTATAAGAGTTTCTAGGCCCATTATCAACAGTTCTGATAGTTGGAATGGTCTGAAAAGACCCGGTTAATTATGCGATTAAATCCTTAGTTTAGTTCGATCTGGTTTTCCGTGAGGTTCGCAACCTCCGATTAACAATCCGAAAGTTCCTATAGATTTCTAAGAACCCAATTAACAAATCATAGCAGTTTCGTCAAGATTCGACAGTCCAAACGTATTGAACTCGGGTTAAGCCCATTATGTAAAAATTGGTTTTAAGCTCAAACAATCACCAAAAATTAATCCGAGCATACCGTCATGCTCGAAAGGTTATGAGGATCATTTTGGGCAAAAAACATGCAGGTGGCACCCAGCCGACCCATCGCCGCCGATTGGGTGGCTTAAGAGATTTTGCGGTGACCGAAAAATCTCACTTCCTCCTGCCACTACGTATACCTACTTGTTAAGCACCTTGATTGGAGTGTTTTTAACTCTCGGACCCTGACCTTAAGGTGACCGGAAACCACCCAAAACCCCAGCCAAAATCGACGGTTTTTGGGTTCCAATTTCACTCACCAAAACACGAAATCGATCTAAACCACCTACCCAAACAGCTATAACACCTCGAGAGGATGAAAATCCATACCTTATTCGCTGGATTTCGTCGCCGGAAAATGGAGAGAGAAACCGCCAAATTTTTCTCAAAATCTCAAACTTCAAAACACCCAAAATAAAACTACGAAACCTATGGGGTTGGGTAGAGGGTGAAGAGAGGAAGAGAAAGAGTGTAAGATTGCAGAAGATGGTGGCTGGATGAGAGAGATTTTGGCTTGAGAAAATTGAACTTGGTTATGGAGGTTGAGAGAGAGATATGAGAGGGTTTTGTTTCGGGGGAGAGAGAGAATAGCATATTTAAAATCTGCTTCAGCCGTTTTTATTTATTTATTTATTTTATTATTATTTCAACTTTTCATTTTTAAACTATTTATTTCTCGTTCTAATTCGGAATTGAGCGCATTCGTATCGACGAGCCCGACGCAATGGTGTGGTTCAATTCCCCAAATTATTTCCTGAACGAAAAGTCAATTTTAAACCCATTAAAATATTCTCAGGGTAAAAATGTCTTTTACATGAATAATTTAATAATTAAATATTAAATATTAATTTAGGATTGGGTTATTACAATCTACTCCCCTTATGAAAATTTCATCCTCGAAATTTCATACCTGTCATTCAAAGAGATGAGGATACTGGGCCCACATATGCTCCTTGGGTTCCCAAGTGAGCTCCTTCACTGTATGACTTCTCCACATAACTTTTACAAGAGGGATTTCTCTAGAACGTAGCACCTGCATCTTCCAGTCCAAGATTTGAACTGGTTGCTCCACATAACTCAAATCAAACTTCAGTTCCACGGTTGTGACTCCAGCACATGAGAAGGGTCTGAAATATACTTCTGTAACATGGAGACATAAAAAACATCATGTATCCGAGAGAGTTCCGGAGGTAAGGCAATCCTATAAGCCACTAGGCCCACACGCTCCAATATCTCATATGGCCCAATGTAACGAGGGCTTAGCTTTCCCTGTTTCCCAAATCTCACCATGCCCTTCCAAGGCGACAGTTTCAAAAATACCCAATCACCCACTTCAAACTGAAGATCTTTCCTTATGTTGTCTGCATAACTCTTCTATCGATCTTGGGCTGCCTTGAGTATTTCCCTGATTAGCTTGACTCTCTCCTTTGTTGCCTCTATATCCACAGATGCTTCTACTCTTCTTTCACCTACCTCATCCCAATAAAGTGGAGTTCTACACTGCCGTCCATACAAAGCATCGTAGGGTGACATCCCAATGCTTGAGTGATAACTATTGTTATATGCAAATTCCATCAAAGGCAGTTTATCATCCCAATCTCCTCGAAACTGTAGCGCACAAGCTCTCAACATATCTTCCAAAGTTTGAACTGTTCTTTTTGACTGTCCATCAGTCTGCGGATGAAACGCCATACTAAATCGCAGTTGGGTTCCAAAAGCTTCATGTCACTTTATCCAAAATTGGGATGTGAACTGAGGATCTCTATCTGACACTATGGACACTGGAACCCCATGCAATCTTACAATTTTAGCAATAAAGATATTGGCCAGTTTATTCAAAGTATAAGTTTCTTTCGCCAATAAGAAATGAGCAGACTTGGTAAGTCGATCCACAATCACCCAAACTGCATCATGCTTGTCCCGCGTCTAAGGAAGCTTAAACATGAAGTTCATAGTGATGTGCTCCCACTTCCACTCAGGAATTGGAAGTGGTTGCAGTAACCCAGATGGTTTCTGCCGTTTTGCCTTCACTTGCTGACAAATTAAGCACTTACTCACATATTCTGCAATTTCCTTCTTCATAAAAGGCCACCAGTAATGCTCTCTCAGAGTGCGGTACATTTTTGTGCTACCAGGATGAATGGCAAAGGCCGAACAGTGAGCCTCTTCAAGAATTTATCTCTTTAGTGCTTTATCATTAGGAACATACAATCTTGTTCCCACCATTAAGGCTCCATCATTCCTCACAGAATAATCCGTCCTGGTACCATTTTCAACCTCTAACCTTAACGTACAAATCAACGGATCCTATAATTGAGCTTCAATTATTCGTTCCATCAAGACTGATCTCACATGGAGAGTAGCAAGTAACCCCCCTTGGTCATCTATGTCCAACCCGATTCTAGATTTTCTCAGCTCGACTAACAATGGAAGATACTCCCCTCGAAGATGAGCCAAAGATCCAAACGACTTCCTACTAAGGGCATCAACCACGACATTAGCTCTCCTAGGATGGTACTAAATGGTGTAGTCATAGTCCTTTATCAATTCTAACCATCTTTTCTGCCTTAAATTCAATTCTTTCTGGGTAAACAAGTACTTTAAACTTTTATGATCGGTGAAGATCTGGCAAGTCTCCCCGTAAAGATAGTGTTGCCAAATCTTTAGGGCGAACACCACATCAGCAAGCTCTAAATCATGCGTAGGATAATTCAGCTCATGCTTCTTGAGTTGCCTAGACACATAGGTGATCACCCTACCATTTTGCATCAATACACAACCCAGACCCTGTTGTGAAGCATCACTATAAACAACAATATTCATACTGTAATAAACCCTTTCCCTTTCTTTCCCACTCACAAGCAACCGCATGCCTGTAGGCACTTCAAGTAAGGAAGGATCCTCACTAAAAGAAAATACGAATACGAAAGTACTAATGCATACATATAGGTATAATAGAACCTCAACACCAAATACAAGTACCGAGGAAACAATCCAACAAGGAATTGTTTGACTGGACACCGGGACAGCATCATAATGGCTCGTGCCCAGGCTTGAGCCGTCCAAATGGGACTAGGCTTGCAGGCAAGTATGGCAGAATCCTCAATACCCATACGCCCGTGACAAGTCCTACGCGTAGAATACCCCGTTAAGGGTCTATAGTCACACCCAATCAAGGATGCACCGAGTATCCGATGTAACCGAACCATATCCATAAGAACCGTATCCAGAAGAACAGGGGGAAGGTACATACAGTGGTGCCAACAACACTCCACTCAAACAAAACTCAATAATCCATAATCATATATTCAATCTCTTTCCAACCTCATATCAATCATATGTACCCAAATCCCAAAATATCAGACACCCGGACATATATACGTCCATAAACCAAATAACCAACATATAAACTCAAAGTAAGGACATCACCGTCCCAAACATTTACTTCATACTCAAAATAGCCGAAAGCATCAAATAGCCACATATAATTCCATAATCAAATAAAATCTCATGATCACCCAAAAATCCATATTAAAACCGTATCGAAAACTCAAGTCTAGAAAACTCAAGTCTAGAAAACATCAAATCAAAACCCAAATTCAACATAAGTCCCAAATATCAATATAATCCCACAATCGAAATAACAAAACTATATAAAACTCGAAATCCGTCATATTCATAACTCAATTATTAAATATAAAATCCCAAGAAATCCATCAAATTCCCATCGTGTCCAAACCGTACACGAAAACCACCGGACGTTCACCACGTCCCATTCAATACTCAAAGATATAAATAATCATAAAATATAGCCATAAAGGCTCCAACACGTAAACCAAAACCCGAAAGTTCAAAAACGTAATTATCAAACAAATTCTGATAAAATCATAAATCATCAAATTCAAGATTTAAAATAATTATTAAATCCCATTTTATTTATTAATTGATATTGTTTTAATTCATTTGTTTTATTTTAATTTAATTATTCATTTTTGGTTCGGGGTGTCACAATGAAGAAGAGGATGAGGTTGAAGAAGTTTATGAGGATGAAGAAGTTGATGAGGAAGATGAAGAGTACAGAGAGACTGACTTCGAACAATCTGATGAGGAAGATGATAGAGGCTTTCATGGGTATGTGGTAACTAAGGATGTTGAGGATGATCACAAAGAACTAGGTGAATTTGATATTGATGAAGAGTACATTACAGAGGATTTAGATAGCTTGACTGAAGAAGATGAAGAACAGGGCAAAAGGAGGAACATAGGACTCAAAGCACTAAATTTTAAGCAATACAATAAGGTCCATGACTTGTTGGATCCAAAACAATTGGGGATTGTAGGCAAGCTATTAGATACTATAGTGTTGCATGTGCTAGAAAGATAAGATATGTAAAAAATGAATCTTATAGTGTTATGTGATGATAAGCCTTAGGATTTAGAAGAAGATGAAGGGGAAGAGGAAGAGGAATGTGAAAAAGAAGATGTGAATAAGTCTTGTCCCTGGATGTTGTATGCTTCATTGGTTGGCAAAGGCCCTACTGTGAGGATCAAGACTTACACACCCACTCATACTTGTGGTAGAGAGCAGACAAGTAGGTTTACAACTTCAAGTTGGTTGGCAGAGAGGTTTGATGAGAATCTTAGGGAAAATCACAAGATGTCAATGAGTGATTTCATGCTTTTAGTGAGGAAAAACTATGGTCTTGATGTCATTGGGGATCAAGTGTACAAGGCTAAATCCCATGCTAGAGAAAGGATACAAGGGAACTTTACACAACAATATGCTCAATTGTGGGATTATTGTGAGGAACTGAAGAAGCAAAATCCAAGAAGTACAGTGCTTATTAAGACCTCATTGAGGGGAGGTGAGCCATATTTTGAGAGGATTTACATATGCTTTGCTCAATTGAGGAAAGGCTTCATTGAGGGATGTAGGACAATGGTTGGGTTTGATGGGGCACACATTAAGGGACCTCACCCAGGCCAAATTCTAACTGTTGTTGGGATTGATGCCAACAGTGGCATGTTCCCAATAGCATATGCAGTTGCAGAAACATAACGTAGATCTACATGGACTTGGTTTTTAGAGATTTTCTTCCAGGATGTTGGCATTACAGCAGGTGAAGCATGTTGGGTCTTCATTACAGAGAAGCAAAAAGGTTTGGGTCAAGCTATTGAGAGCTTAATGCCAGAAGCTGAACACAGGCACTATGTCAGACATTTGCGTAATAACTTCAAAAGTGCTGATCACAGTAGTTTAGCACTTAAGCAGGCATTGTGGGCTGCTGCTAGGTCTACAACCATTCCATGGTGGGAAGCTGCAATGGGGAAGATACTAGACATTTCAGGACCTGATCATTCATGGCTTCTAGAAAGGCCAGCCAAACATTGGAGTATATCTTACTTCACAACATGGTCAAAGTGTGATATTCTACTCAACAATCTCTGTGAGTGTTTCAATGCAGCTATATTGGATACAAAAGAATAAAAACTTACTTTATGCTGAGGATGGCAAGGCAGAAAAAGGTTAAGTGGAATCATAAATTAGGCCAAGAGTGGTTAGATTATCGAGAAAAATATTCAAGAGAGTTGGACTTGCATTGCACAAAATGCTGGAGGAGGGAGGTTTCAAGTGGCTCATATGCATGGTGGACAGTATGTCGTGGATTTAACTAGGCATACATGCTCATGTAGAAAATGGGACCTCTGTGGCATTGCTTGTTGCCATGTCATGGCTGCCATTTCAAGACAGCAAAGAAACCCAATGCAGTTTGTAACCCATGTTATAAGAGACATGCATATGACAAAGCCTATGGTAATTACCGTACACCTATGCCTAGCCAAGAATTATGGGTTAAGACAGGGTACATGCCCATTAACACACCCCCCTTTATCATAAAAAAAAGTGGATAGCCCAAGAAGTCAAGAAACAGAGAAGTTGATGAGATCCCAAAGGGTGCAACTAAACTAAGAAGGTATGGCATAGTTGTGCACTACTCAGTTTGTGGAGTAGAAGGTCATATAGCAACTAACTGTGGCAGAGGCAACAATGGAGAGGTTACTTCTTTGTTATTGGATTTGCATACTTGTAGCTACCTTAAGCATGCTTCTGTTATTGAATTTGCAGGTACAAGAACAAGGAAAAGGAAGAGGAAGAAGAAGAGCAAGAGGAAGAGGTAGAGGAAGAGCAAATGGAGGACCAAGCACCTCAACTCAACCAAATGCAGGAAAAGCAAATGGAGTTCCAAGCACCTCAACTCAACCAAATCGACTTTCAAGAATTGCTAAATTAAAGGTAATTAATGCTCTGTGAGTATGTTTAGAAAGTTGTGTATGTTTAGAATGATGGTAATGGCCTTCTCTTTTTATGTAGGCTATTAGGGGGGATTGCAAAGGAGTAGAGGGGGATTGCAAAGCACTCAACACAATCAACCAACTCAAGGAGGTTCAAACATTGCTCAAGGCAGTCAACCAACTCAATCAGGTTCAAACATTACTCAAAGCAGTCAACCAACTCAAACTAGGTCTGCCACTACTCAAGGCAGTCAACCAACTCAAACTAGACTTGCCACTGCTCAAGGCAGTCAGGTGACACCCCCTGCTCAAAAGAAGAGGTTCAAATGCCTTGTCAAACGAGTAGGGCTTTGGAGGGTTTAAGTGGGTTTTGATTATATCATGTCAAACTATGTATTTTGGGATGTATGATGTCTATATTTTGGCCACATTTTGGACAATGTTGAGCTCTATAGTTTGTGAACTGTGCTTTTGGTATTGTATTTTGGGACCAACTAGGAATAAGTCACACAAACATACTGACCAAACCAAAATACAAACTAACCAAAACACAAACACAAATAGACCAAAAAGGCCAACCTAAACATCCAAACTGACCAAAACAACCAACCTAAACCCTTTTACTAATTAACCCAATAAGAACCAAACATTACAACCAAGCCAACCACACATGCCATTCCACATGTTTCTCTCTTTGTCTCTCATCTCTTTGAAAACCTTTTTCTCTCTTGCTCTCATCTCTTCGAAAGCCTTCTTCTTTCTTACTCCCTCTTCTTCCAACTTGTTTATTCTCCTTATAAATTTCAGAATGATATGTTTAGACCTCTCACATTTTTGGGTCTTTCCAATCTTTCCAACCACACCCAGCACCAAACTTCTCTCTCAAACAAACATACAACCTCCCGCCTAGATCATCTTCGCTCCAACATGTCTTGATTTCAGCATCAAGTCCACACATATCCGAACCATTTCCTCCTCTGTGATCCACGTGCTCGACTTCGACTCGGATGAACCATCTGCTCCAGGTACGTTCCTTCGCATATTCTTCTTCTTCTTCTTCTTCTTCTCCTTCTCAACTATCTTGGGTATGTCTCGAATTTGTGAAATAGGGATGCTATGTTTTCAATTTCGCGCCAACTATCAGGGAAGGGGAAGATTGGGAGGGAAATGGGTTAGAATGACTACATTGCCTTCGCACATGTGTCTCGCGTGTAAGTTCTGACTGAATTTTGGATTAAATGTGAGAAAATATAACGATGGGTGTTAAATTGGCCATTTTAATTACATCGGGTGTTAAATTGACTCACTTTTTAATTCAGGGGGTTAAGTTCGATTGGGGTCCTAGTTCGGGGGAGTGTACAACAATTTACTCTAATAGGAATATACTTAAGCAATGTATGACTTTGAAGAAGTTATAAGATAGAAAATTAGAACACTTCGCTTCCACTTAATATCAAATTGCCATGGTCCTATGATTAAATATGTTGTCTTCCTGCATTTCTTGGCTGGTCTTTTCAATTCAATGAAAGTTTTCATTTCCTCTCAAATATTTGCAGGCTCCACATGAGATATTAGAACCAGACATGGCCGCAAGAAGAAAGACGAAGGGAGAAGTGTGGCACAGAGATAGAAGAAAGAAAAGAAGTTAAACTTTTACGAAGTGAAAATTATGGAGATTGCTGGATTTGCGAGGATTTTTCTTAGACCTGTCACCCGGAATTTGCTGGGGCCGCTTGGGGTTTGTGTGAGTATTAATTAAAAAATATACATGTATCGCTCGATGGAAAAGACAAAAAAATAAAAATAAAAATAAAAACAAAGAGAGGATCTGATGTGCCTTTATTCAATAGGATGTGTCTGTAGCATATATAAATATCAAATGGTTTAAATTTAATCATAAAGTTGTTTGTAGCATAGTGGATAAGGTGTGGGAGTGGGATGAAAGTGGTAGGGGTTCAAAACCCCTTATGTGTGCACTGAATTATTCTTCTCCTTTCATTTTTTAGCAAGAGAGAAGGAAATATAATAATTTATATATATAATATAATTAACCCAATATAATAACTTATATATATAATATATGGGCGGACCGAGTTGGGCCTTTGTGGGTTCAAACGGGCCGGGTCTAAATTTGATTTTAAATCTTTTTTTTGCTGAAGAAATTCATTAAGTCCAACCTGTTCCATGGAAAAAGTTCGCCCAAGCCCTCCTTCAAATTCTAATGGTCTGTTTGGTAAATGTTGAGGAAGGGGTGGTGGTGGGCTGGGCTAGGGTTGATGATGGGGATGGGTTCGTGAGATGGGGTAAGGGTGGCTGTTGTTGTGGCTGTTTAATTAAGGAGGATGGACGATGGTTGGGGAGCCTGAGATGGGGGTGTGATGAGTTTGTTTCTTCCAAAAGTATTTGTAGGAGAGGAAAAGGGTGTGTGTGGATGGAGGTTGAGGATTGGGGCGGCAGGGGTCTAAATTTTTTTTTAATGCTTTATTTTTTTTTAATTATTAGAATATTTAATTATATTCTTATTTATGTAGAGGTTGGCTCTACTTGCCACGTCACCCCCTTAATTTGTGGATCATGATCCATATGTATGAGATTACAAAAATATCTTGGTCACGTCATCATAATTAACAGACTTTTAAAAGGAGTTAACAGCATGGAGCAAAGTAGGTCACCAAACTGCAGTCAAGCAGAGTAAGTGAGCCACTTAAAGTTTAGAGAGCAATGTGAAATTTGACTATAATTTTATTGGACATGGATGTAAATAAGCCTTTTTAAAATGTCCAGAAGTTGTGTGAAAACACAAAAAAAAAAAAAGGTTGTAGTCAAAAGTCCAGTTGTCAGCGTTAAGTCAAAAGCACAATCATTAAGTGCGGGTTGGCATTCTTATTTGGGATGATAAGTGATTTTTAAAAATTTTGGGAAGCCCAACCCGTTTGGTAAACTATGAGAAAATCACTTATTATTAAAAATTCTTTGTGAGAGAAAACATAAGGAAAGCGGTAATGAGGTGCTTTCATTTTTACGATTATGCAGAATCGGTTTCGAAGGCGAGTTTAATGATTATGTGGGAATTATTTTTCGATTATGTGGAATTAGCAAACAACACTTTTAACAAAAAGTTTACCAAACGGCTAAACTTTTCTCTGGTGATTTACAAACTGAATCGGCGATTATTTTCATGCAATGATATCAACGCTAAATCAAATCGTCAACAATCCACGCACAGTTGTACATTTTTATAAAAAGATGCCATATTGCACATGCCGGGTGCTCTTGCAGTCTCTTCTCTTTGGAAATATCCATCCGGTGATGATTTTGTCAAGTTTTTGGCCAACGCTTAAAATAATGGTTTTCTTTAGGGTATGCATCTGGATTCAAGTCTACGCATTTTGGATTTTTCCCCACCCCTTTCTAATTTTGACAAAAAAAATAATAATAATAATTGAACTTCTGCAAAATAAAATAAAATAATAGTTTTTATTTTGTAAATACTATGAAGTGTTTCCATACCAAAGAGTGAGATTAATCCCGCTTTCAATTCGGCTTGGCATTGATGACAAAGTGCTTGCCAAGTCCAGACCAAAAAGAAAAAAAGGTGCTTGCCAGAGAAAACAGGAAAAGAAAAGAACAGAAAAGAAGGGAAGCTAGGAATGGTTTTTTAAAAGCTAGAAATTGCTGGGACATTTTGGTAACCCAATCCAACCCAAGCTTCTCAAGAACTCGATAAAATCAAGAGTCATGACCTTTCTCAGATCTTGAATACATCTTTTTGTATTTCACTCCTCCAATGACCGCAGAAAGTTCCTCTAATCTTCTCTCTTCTTCTTCTTCAACCTCTGGCTGGAAGTACGATGTCTTCCTCAGTTTCAGACGCAATGACAGCTGCATAAAATTTAAAGACCATCTGTATGCTGCTTTGAATCAGAGGGGAATATTCACAATTGGAGATGATGATGAATTGGAAAGGGGGAGGGAAGAAGCCTTGCCGCCAGAGCTCTCGAAAGCAATTGAAGAATCAAGATATGTAATTCTTGTTCTTTCACAAAATTACGCCAGTTCAACATGGTGCTTGGATGCGCTTGTAAAGGCTGTTGAATGCACAATATCGATGGGGCAGACAATACTCCCAATCTTCTATGACGTGGAACCATCTGAGGTACGAAGACAAACGGGGAGCTTTGCGGAAGCCTTCTCGGAGCATGAACGAGTCTTCAAGGACAATATGGAGAAGGTGTACGGGTGGAGAGCGGCATTGAAGGAGGTTGTTAATCTCACCGGATGGAATTTGCAAGACGGGTAAAGTTACTATTCTTCTTCTAGGATTCAAGTCTTTCTAACTCTGCCAAAGAAAACAAATTATTTTCTTCCTTCATTTTTTGTTTTGGTCAAATCCATTTTGTTTGTTTGTCTGTTTGTTTTAATATAAGCATGGGCTTCTTCCTTCCTCGTCTGCGACTAAACAAGAAAAATGGATTAGACAAGCATCCACAAATCTGAAATTCTCCAGGTTGAGAAAGGTCCCAAATTTTGATTGATAGTATGAAAGATGGCCCAAATAACTCTTGAAAGATGATGAAAAAATAGAAGCTTGCTTGCTTCAAGTGTGCCTTAAAGTTGCGTATTGCCCTATTTTTGCTTTAATGTTTTCTTGAAGTTCCAGGTTGCTCTTTTTCTTCTTTTGTTTTTCTAATGCTTGCCTTAGTGCGAAATGCTTCTTTTCTCTACTTCTACATACATTCTTGACCAATGTCTTTTTAAGTTTCTTGTTCTCAAGTTGATCCATAAATTTATTCGCTAATCGTTCTATATCACTGCATCCCTATACCGTTTCAAAGAATATCTAAGTACATGTTAGAAATGTTGTTGTCTTTTTGGTCTGGAGATGTTGAAGGCACCTCACCAAAAATGGCGTAGTGGTTTAAATGATGGTTATTTAATCATTTATTTGTTTATTTACAGATACGAATCCAAAGTTATTCAAACTATTGTCGAATGGATTTTCAATGAACTAAATGAAGCGATCTCAAGTATATCCAAGGATTTAGTTGGGATCGATTCTCGCGTGAAAGAGGTTCTCTCATACTTGGAATTAGAGAGAAAGTCGGATGATGAGGCAACGCCGGAAGATGTTTTCTCATACTTGTCAGGGACATGGCCGGATGATGTTCGTATAATAGGGATTTATGGGATGAAGGGTATAGGTAAAACAACCATTGCACGAGTTGTTTTTGACAGCATCCGTGCTAGGTTTGAAGCTTGCAACTTTCTTGCCGATATTAGAGAGGTAACTGATAAACAAGGTCCAACTCATTTACAAAAGCAACTTCTTTCAGACTTGCTGAAGAGAAATGTAAATATATGGAATATTGAAATGGGAATAAATGTACTAAGGGAGAGACTACACACTAAAAAGGTTCTGATCGTTCTTGATGACGTGGATCAGTTAGAACAATTGGCAGCATTGTGTGATCGTAGTTGTTTTGGTTTAGGTAGTAGGATCATCATAACATCAAGAGATGAACGTCTGCTGAGCACATTTGGAGTGGATGAAGTATACGAGGTTGAGCCTTTAAAGGAAGAGGAAGCTTTTAAGCTCTTTAGTTCGAAAGCCTTCAAGAAGGATGTGGTTGGAGAAGAGTTTCTTGAGCTATCAAAGAATGTTGTAGAATTTGCTAACGGTCTTCCATTAGCTCTTAAAGGTTTGGGTTCGTTCCTTTTTGGTCGAAACGTAAAAGAATGGTCAAGTGCGTTGGATAGACTGAAAGAAAATCCAGCAGAAAACTTATTGATCTACACGAAGTAAGTGTGGATGTAAGAGAATTTTCTGGGTATCTTGCTGGTTTTCTAAAAAGAGGACAAAGATAGTGGGTTACAAGAGCAAGTGGAGAAGAGTGTGTCAGTTGGAGCTTCACAACATTAGGGCATTCTTGGAACACTTGTTCACAATTTACTTTGAACTATGAATATTTGAGGTGTGTATTAAAAGAACAAAATGGCTTTTTTCTATTTTGCGCATTTATGTAAGTGGATTTTTGACTGTTAAATTAGTAAAACTGGTGTTTATAAAAACAAAAGTGACAACATTTCAAATTGGTTAATTGCATTTTTACATCATGAGATTTACCTACAATTGCACATTCAGACCGATGTTTGGGCCTAGAATTTTCTGTATTGAATAATGGCCCCAAGAATGAGTCCAGTGTTTGACAAATGGTATTGGGCCTTTAATTTTGCGGCCCATAGTAACTTCGACTAGATTGTATTTATGCAACTAATTTGGTCTTGATAAATCTAGAGTTGTCAATGGGTCAGATTTTGATCCGAATCCGATACAATTAATAGGAGATGAATTTAGTGGTATGATCCATTAATCCGATAAGTTAACGAGACGAATCTGGATCTAGCTTAATTTGATCCAATAATGATCCGATCTAATTTTATATTATATCACATTATACATTTATATAAATATAATATATCCTAGATTCATTTGACATGTGTCGTTGTCTGATTGGCCCTCACTAAAAAATATTATTTTTTTTCCTCACCGGTCTCTCTCTTCTCTCTTTCCCTAAACCCTAAATTCTAATTCATTCTTTTCAAACTCACCTCAGCCGCCTCTCTAACTCGATCTCACCTCCCTCTCTCTCGAGTCGACTCTCCCTCTCACTCGATCTCACCCTCCTCGTCTCTCTGATCTCACCTCAGCCGCCCCTCTCGCTCTCTCACACTCTCGCTCGACTTCCTATCTCTCGACTCTCCCTCTCACTCGATCTCACCCTCCTCGTCTCTCTGATCTCACCAAAACGACAGCGACGGCGTCATCGCCCTTTGTCTGGACCTCACCCTCTCACTCGACTTCCTCTCTGTCGACAGAAAAATAATGGCAGTGTTCCAATTCAACCCATTCCAACCGAAAACCCAGAAAAGAAAAGCACTGGGAAGATGTGGGTAGGGATCCAATCAACCCATTCCATATGAGGCAGCCATTGCTGGCGAGCTCCATCTTTCAGCTGAGCTTCGGGGGTTTCAGAGGTCGAAGATGATAACCATTCCGTCTTTGACCGCGTTGAGCACCTACTTCAGCTACTGTCTGCTCTTTGCCTTCGGCCAATTGCGAGACTTCTTCAGAAAAATCATTGATTGGTGGTAGGCTGACGATCTCCAGGTCTCCCATTTCTCTATCTTTTCTTTGTGCGCTTCTCACATTTCCTCTCTTTGTTTTGTACGAATTAGCACTATTTTCTTTTTTTAAAATGTAATTTTGATCTGTTTAGGGCTTGAGGATTTCTACATTCATCGTTTGTATAATCGGATTCAGGTATTACAAAATTCAATGCTGTGTTTTTGATTTGAGATTTTTATCATATTTCAGTTTCTTTTCCAATTCCAAAATCCTTGCTTTAGGATTGTTTTGGACGACCAATATCAAGTGCTCCTGATGCATTTATCATACTATTTTTTGGCAGATTTTGGTTTATATATATATATATTCTATATTAGTTTTTTTAATTTGAAAATGTATGAGATACAGGAATTTGGATCAGATTATCGGATCCGGTATCCGATAATTCATCGGATCGGATATGGATCTAATTGTTTAGGATCCGTCTGATTATCGGATCGAATCGAGTTGTCATGTTTTTCATTTCGGATCGGATATAAGTGGATTCGCTCCATCTCCGATCTGTTGACAGCCCTAGATAAATCCAACTGAAATGTTAAATGCTATGTGGAAAACTCTATTATATGTCAAATTGCCACATAAGTCATCAAATTCAAATTTAATGTTTGGTATTTGACAGATGCTCTTTAAATAGTTTGTATTTGTTTCTTTATTTTTGAAAATTAGCTATTTCATTGATAGCAAAATGGGGTTGCAGATTGTCCTCTACCAAAGCATGAAAATAGCAACAGGGGTTCCTAAAACCATGATGATGTTTCTAGTAAGGTGATAGCCAAACGAGCTAAGCGATGCGCTACCCGATTAGTTTCTCTAAAGACAAAATGAATAGATATATCCTCTAACTGAGAAAGCAAAAGTCTGCAATCTACCACATCTTGCACATCTCCCAGATAGTTGCCAATTGCTTTTCTTTTGCTCGAAGGATATTTTCCGAATCACATGATATGGTTTCCATGCTTCAATTTGTTTGTGTTTTCACTTTTGCAACTAAGTTCTGCTTCTCTATTGGATTTATTTGATATCATAGCATCTTTGCTAAGCATCCTAGGACCTCCCATTAATAACCTTGGTATGTTCTGTCGTATTGCAGATTCTAAACACGTGTCCAAAGGATCAAGAGCTCTGGGGACATCATATGAGGTACTTTTATCCCTCCCTTGCATATGTTTAGTTATTCATATATGGTTCCACTCATTCTCTTGTCAATCTGTCTATTACAGATTATGGTATTAAGGTACTGGAAAATGCTGAAGGTGAACTAGTGCGTTCACTTGAGAATCGTGTAGTTTTTGCCTCTGGGCTGTCTTCTGGAACTGTTGGGAAGGTAAAACTGTTGTATCATATTTATCAAGTGACCTAAAATTCAGATTTACCAAGTGATCAGAAAGGTTGTCAAATAAAAAAATTATGTTGCAGGGATCCATAATTGGCACATTTGGTGCTTCTAGTTCTGCCCATGGAACAAACAACGAACTGGTCAAACTTGAGGTTTTAGTAGTAGAGAAGTATGATACTTTGCGTTTCGTAAGAGAAGCTATTTCAAGAGCCACGTTGGACTTGGGTTCGTTCGAAACCAAGCTAGCGTCATAAGAAGATACCCCTTTCATGGTATCTTGTAATGCACTTAAGCGTCCTAACATGATTGTTATGGACCATAGTTTTGTTGTTCAATTGGGGATAGGTAAATTCAAAATACTTGTGGATAGATGATGTGGGAAGAAGTGGGGACCAGAGGTTGATGTGATGGTGGTTATAGTGGTGTGGGCTGGTCATGTGGAGGACGAAGAACTGAACGTTTTGAGGGAACAATGGAAACAAGGTAGCAAAATAGCTTCTCCTTTTCCTGGGTTGATTGATGCTGTGTTCTTAAGGGAATACCTGGATGATCCAGAAGAGATTACACCTCTATTTCAGAGCTCATTTGACTTCGCGAAAGGGAGGAAGGACAAAGAGCCTACTTAGGAACTGCTCGGCCGCACAAAAGAGAGGAGGGACAAGTTTCCTAGCTGCCTGTACAAAAATCTCAATATTAGAAGAGGACTAACTGCTGAGAGTAGTACTTCCTTGTTCTTGGGCAACAAGGAAACAAGGAAATTGGTACTAAGTAGACTCTTTGTCCTTCTTCTCTTTTGCGAAGTCAAAGAAACTCCAAAGTATAGGGGAATCTCTTCTAGATCATTGAGCTGCTCCCCGAGGAGCACAACATCAATCAGCCCAAGAAAAGGAGAAGTTATTTTGCCGCCTTGTTTTCATTGTTCCCTCAAGGCGTTCAGTTTTTCGTCCCCCACATGACCAGCCCACACCACTGTAACCACTGTCACATCAACCCTTGGTCCCCACTTCTTCCCACATCATCCGTCCACAAGTATCTTGAATTTACCTCTCCCCAATTGAACAACAAAACTATGGTCCATAACAATCATGTTAGGACGCTTAAGTGCATTACAAGATACCATGAAAGGGTTATCTTCTTATGACGCTAGCTTGGTTTCCAACGAACCCAAGTCCAACGTGGCTCTTGAAATAGCTTCCCTTACGAAATGCAAGGTGTCATACTCCCCTATTACTAAAACCTCGATTTTGAGCACTTCGTTGTTTGTTCCATGGGCAGAACTGAAAGCACCAAATGTGCAAATTATGGATCCCTACAACATAATTTTTTTATTTAACCTTTCTGATCACTTAGTAAATCTGAAATTTGGTTCACTTGATAAATCTGATACAATAGTTTTACCTTCCCAGCAGTTCAAGAAGACAGCCTAGAAGCAAAAACTCTATGATTCTCAAGTGAGCGCAGCGATTGAACACCTTCAGCATTTTCTAGTACCTTAATACCATCCTTTTTAAATCGTAAACAAGTAGAATCCTAACACATTTATTAAAGGCAAGTGTTCTTTCAACTCTAACATTAACCTTTAAATATATATATATATATTGCAAAGAAGAAAAAAAGGGGTACAACAAAAACAAAGTGGCCAAGGAGGCCAACAACGAAAAAGTAACTAAAGCTACAAGACTGAAGCATTCCAATCTAGGTGGATAAGATAAAAATTTATCCCATTGAACTCAGAGGAGGTTGAGGCCCAGAGTGATGCCCAATGTCTGATTTTGTCCCATAACTGAGCACTATCGTTCCCTAGTTTATTCTCAAAAATTCGTTTATTTCTCTCTCCCCAAAACACTGCCATGATCGCATAGTATCCCAACACCATCCCTTTCCTTTTGTCCTCCGAAAAAGTTAAAGTGAGCTTCTAGCATTTCTCCGCAGGATGTGTAGTTTCCCCACGAAGTCCCAGTCTCCTGAAACAGTCTTGTCCACAAAGAAGACACAATAGGGCAATCCAAAAATAAGTGGTTCACAGTTTGATTGGCATTCTTACACATAATACACCAACTAGGTGAAAAATGGTGATAAGGTCGCCTCCTTTGAATCATATCACATGTATTAATCTTACCATGAACAACTAGCCAAGCTAATAATCTTGCATTGGGGGTACTTTTGCTTTCCATACTGCAGAGAAGGGAGATGATGGAGAGAGAGAAGATAGACTATCAATTAGATGTGAATAGAGCGATTTCATGGAGAATACTCTTGATGAATCTAAGCTCCAAACCCTGCAATCGCACCTATTTTGAAGTAACACAACTGAATCCAATCTTGACAACAAATTAGAGGCCTCCTCAATCTCAACTTCATTCAAGTTTCTTTGAAATCCCAAGTTCCAGCTAAGAGGCAGTAAGTTTGCATCAGTACACACATTGGCAATAGTTACACTCTGATTTTGAGAAATTCGAAACAGGTGGGGAAACAAATCACAGAAAGCAGCCTCACCAATCCATACGTCCTTCCAGAACCTCACTTTTTCCCCATTACCTATCTTGAAACAACAATAAGAAGAGAATGTAGCCAAGCCTTTTGATATTTATGTCCATGGGCAGCGGGACAAGCCTTGAGAGACCATTTTAGGGTCCCATCCGTTTGCATGCATTCCGTAAATAATTTTAATCACCATATACCACAGGGCGTTGGTTTCATTTTGGAACCTCCATAGTCATTTTTCGAGTAAAGCTTCGTTTCGTTTTCTCAAATTACCCACCCACAGCCCTTTAAAAAGAGAAAGATAATTAGTCGGTAAATTACTTAATACCGAATGGACGAGAGTAAGCCTTCCTCTTGAAAGTAGCGCTTTGCTCCAATCGTTTAATCTTTTTTCAACTTTCTCCACAACTGGGTACCAAAAACTTAAGAGTCCTCGGTTTCCCCCAGAGAGGCAACCCGAGATAGTTTGATGGCCATTTACCCTTCTCACAACCCAAAATTGTGGCTAACCTTTCTACCAAATAGTCCTCAACATTAATGCCAACAATTTAGCATTTTTGTCTATTGATTTTAAGTCTAGAACAACTGCTGAAAACTTCACGGATCCTTAATAAATTACATAAGTTATCCTCCTTGTCAGACAATAGGAAAATTGTGTCATCAGCGAATTGTAGGTGGGCGATCATCACCCGATCTCTACCTACAACCAACCCCTCTAGACAACCTCTCTAACTAGCTTTAAGAACCATTCTGCTTAAAACATCAGCAACAATGGTGAAAAGGAAAGAAGATAGGTGGTCGCCTTGTCGCCTTGTCTGACTCCTCTAGAGGCCCTAAACTTACCCCTTGGTCTTCCATTTTCATAACTGAAAAATTGGTAGATTCGAGGCAACCTTTGATCCATCTCCTCCATCCTCGAACAAAGCCCTTTTTTTCCAAAATAAAATTAAGGAAACCCCAGTCGATGTGGTCGTAAGCTTTCTCAAGGTCGATCTTGAAAACGATCCCTCTCTGTTTCTTTTTTCTGACTTCTTTAACCACTTCATTAGCTACTAAAACTACATCCAGGATTTGCCTTCCCTTTACGTGTCACGACCCGACTCCTTTAGCACGATATTGTCCGTTTTGGGCCCTTCCCTCACGGTTTTGTTTTTGGGAACTCACGAACAACTTCCCAGTGGGCCACCCATCCTGGAATTGCTCTAGCCCCAACTCGCTTAACTTCGGAGTTCTAAGGAATCCGAAGCCAGTGAGCTCCCAAAAGGCCTCGTGATAGGAAGATACGTGCCCACACATATAAGCACTTCACCTTTCCCTCCCCGAGCGATGTGGGATTGCTCACCGTTCTTGTTTCCCCAAGCTCACGGGTCTTACAATCCACTCCCCTTAAGGCCAGCGTCCTTGCTGGCACACTTCCGGTCGGGGTCCAGCTCTGATACCATTATGTCACGACCCGACTCCACGTTATTGTCCGCTTTGGGCCTAGCTCTCACGGTTTTGTTTCTAGGAACTCACGAGCAACTTCCCAGTAGGTCACCCATTCTAGGATTGCTCTAGCCCCAACTCGCTTAACTTCGGAGTTATAAGGAATCTGAAGCCAGTGAGCTCCCAAAAGGCCTTGTGCTAGGAAGATACGTGCCTACACATATAAGCACTTCACCTTTCTCTTCCCGAGCGATGTAGGATTGCTCACCGTTCTTGCTTCCCCAAGCTCACGGGTCTTACATATGAATGCGCCTTGGGCTTGAGATATAGTATCCTCCAACACTTCTCTCAATCTGTGAGCTAGAACTTTTGCAATGATCTTTATACAAGCTTGAATCAAGCTAATAAGTCTAAAATCCCCCAGTCGCATAGCCTCCGTCTTTAGGCATATGTAAGTTTCGTTAGTGATTTGGTTAATAATTCCAGACCTGTGAAAGTCGCTGAAAACAGTCATCAAATCTTCTTTTATAGTTGTCCAGCCAAGTTGGAAAAAAGCCATGGAGAATCCATCAGGGCCTGGTGACTTATCTTTGCTGCAGTCAAAAATAGCTCTGTGCATCTCCTCTACTTCGAAAGGTCTTTCCAGCCTCGTAGCTTTTCCCCCAGGTGTTTTATCTCAACCTCAATGTCTCCGAACGTTTCTCTACTCCATAATTTCAGCTTGCCTTTTAAGGATTTCAGTTTCAGCATGAATTTGAAGCCTTCCCACCCTAATTAACCTCTAATAAATATATAACAGTGAACCCGATGAACATAGCCCTCTCAAGATTAATAAAAGTGGTAATAACCAAAATAAGAACCTGTATGTCTTCGCACACTACTGGAGCTTCACAGGTATACAGCTTATCACCAGTGGCAACATCCCAGATTTGCAAACAGATAACCATGATGATTGCAATTGCAGGCCATAGCCTTATCCATCACAGTGAAGGAAAATGCCATACAAACCAAACCTTAATTGTCTTGTCCTCTCCACAACTTATGATGCATAATTGTTTGTTTATGCGAGTGAAAGCAAGATCACTAATATTATCGACGTGAGCATCTATCTGGCAGAATTTCATTTAAAAAATCCAATCAACGTGGTTATTTTATTCATAATATGAAGAATGTAAGAAAGATAAATGAAACATGTAAGGCGAAAAGTAGAATCAAATTTAAGTTTCACCAATCATATTGTATAGAGAAAAAGCTAAGCTAGTTTCAATAAGAAAAAGTGCAAAAAGAAAAGAAAATACGAGAAGTGAACCATAATTTGTAATAGACAGATTGACAAGAGAATGAGTGGAACCATATACGAATAACTAAACAGAAGCAAGGGAGGGAGAAAGGTACCTCATTTGATGTCCCGAGAGCTCTTGATCCCTTGGACACGTGTTTAGAATCTGCAATACGACAGAACATACCAAGGTTATTAGCGGAAGGAGTCCTAGGATGCTTAGCAAAGATGCTACAATATCAAATAAATCCAATGGATAAACAGAACTTAGTTGCAAAAGTGAAAACACAAACAAATGGAAGCAGGGCGCCAACCAGTTTCATTATAATCCCAATCAACATCCGAACCCCCATGGATTCCATTTAAATAATTGCTTGTAGGTAATAGCTCTCCACATCAACCTTACATCCTAATAAACACATTCCCCCATCCTCATGCATTGGTCGGAACTTCAGAAACCACAACCAATGTCAATACCACAAAGAGTTTTGAGTTTTTCCTGTTTGCAAACAAAAATTATTTTACAAACTAGCATTTTAATCGTTTAACAGACAGTGTCTTGATATTAAGGGAACTCCATCTCATATTGCCAAATCATTTTCAGTTTCCGTTTAGTAATTTAAGACAGCATTCTATACGTTCGACATTTGCAACGTAACGCCCTATTGTGTATTGACTTGTTCTAACAGAAATACAATGTAAATATCATCTTATGTATCGCTGGAAAACTGGTACTCTTTACTACTCACATGTTTGGTGTGGAGCACAAGACTGGTTAGCCGTCCCTTCAGTGACAGATGCCGTAAAAGGTGCCGGCGGAGGCTGGCCTAGCGGAAAATGAAATATATTAAATAAACATACAAATAAAAATTTCCAAAGAAAACTACTTCCTGATACAGAGACACCTAATTTAGGAATGGAGCCCCTTAAAGGGTGTCAGGGTTTGGACTAGGGTTCTTGCAAAGTTGATGCTGCCAATTTAAACTGAAACAAGCACATCAGATGGCAAAAAAGATTCAAATTCCCATGAATAGCAAAGATTACATAGATAAGTTTTGTCCAAATTACCTCTTCTTAAGCAGTGTCCTCGGCCTTGAGTTGCCGAAGTTAGGGAACTGAAGCTTATCATGGGAAAGTGGACTTGCATCAATTAACATTTTCACTATTGCAGCCCTGGTGGACCTAGCATCAACATATTTTGATATTCGCTCTTTCTCCCTGTTTTTTAATTTATTTAAAATAATTAATAAATAAAGGAGGTTACTGTGAAACTTAAAAGAAATAGATAAAATAAAGTTATTAAACAAACAACTAGGCTAACTTGCACATAATATAATTTTCAGAGCAAGCATACTTCAATTCAAAGTAGGCACAAAATCCACGGCACTGGTTGCCTTCGACGTGCCAAGCAAGAAAATGCAGCGTTACATAACAATGCAAGAGGAAACAAGGAGAGTTTCACAATTATTATAACTTGTCTATAACTACCAAGTTAAACTTGGTCATAGGTACTTGGTGAAAGAAACTTGGGGAGTTTCACGATTATGGGAAGATGTTATGAAAGACAAAATCAAGGCACGAACAGGACGCACACACTCAGCGCTCAATCTGAAACTATTTTATGCCTCTTAACTAATTGCATGTCATAATATTATGGGAATTGATCTAGAGTTTGTGTTAATACTAGAAACGACATTTTTCCCGCTCATGACCTGACAGGACCCGACCCTAATTCCGCTTTGGAATTCGGGTCAAGCTCCGTCCGTGTCCGACATTTGTAGGGTGTCAGGCACACTTAACCAATTTGCCCTTGTTAAACCAAATTCAAAGAAATTCAAGTTTTAAAGTTTGACTTCTGCCGAAAATTCGGCAAAGTCTCCCTTATAAATGACTCAGATCCCAAAATTCACACCTGCAATAGAACACAATTTTATAGTTCTCAACATCCAGCATGCACAAGTAAGTTCACACACCAATAGAAGTGAAAAGTACGACCTCAGGCCTTACAAAAAGTTTAGGGCAATCAGAGCTACTAAACTAATTAGTTTACAAAGTTCTTCGGGTCGTGGACCCTACACAGAGTCGTGGAAAAGCGATGGTGGTGACGAAGGGCCGGTGGTGATACTCAGCTATAATCTACCGCCTGGGGGCGCAAAACATTTGAAAATGTGAGTGGATAAAAAGAAAGTTTTAGAAAATAATATAACAACATACTAACCCCCTGTTAAAATATTTAGAAAACAATTCTATATTCATACAATAAAACAACGCATGCATATATATACATATTCATACAATTTTACCAAATCAGAAATTCTCATTTCATAAAAGAAATAATATCAAACCAAACTTTCTAAAATCCACCTAGGTGTACCCTTTATATATTTCCGTCAATTCCATTATTTCCGTCAATTCCATTTCCTCGCTAGACTCGGTGACACCAAGTCAACCGACCCGCGTCCTCACAAGACTCGAAAAACACAAAGTTTACCCGAGCCCCGTCCTCGTAAGACTCGGAAAACACAAAGTTTACCCGAGCCGTGTCCTCGCTCCGCACGGTCCGGGCGTCCCCCAGACTCGTGGGGCGTAAAGTCATACGCGCGCAGACTTATATCAAAGATAACTATGTCCGTAGACAGGGTAATAACCAATATCCATAAATATTCCGAAGGCAACATTTCTAGGGTACCTAGGGTGGTTTAAAACCTTCCTTAAATCATTCGTACATAAAACAATCCTCATCCATGGGCTCGGAATGAAAAGCATAAACAAATATTAAAATTTCCATTAACTTCAACCATAAATTCCAAGTAGCATAATTTATAGTTTATTCCGTAATAAACATTTAATAAAACGATAATTTGCATAAAAATCCATTTATAAAATAAAAGTTCACTCACTGTTGGTCCGAGCTAGCCTGGCCCTTAGCCTTCCTGCAAATCCGAAGAAGCTTGAGCACCTATTTCAAAATTAAAACCATTTATTAATTGAAATAGCTCGGCATAATAATTTATTAAAAATCCCGACCCCCGGGCCTAAAAGTGTTCAAACTTGAAGAGGAGCGTTCCTAGGCTCAATTTAACTCCGTACAAGCCATTAAACCAATTTAATATTCCTCGAAATTCAATATTCGATTAAATTATTAACTGGGTTCACTTCGGTCGTTCGTAAGGTTTTCAACCTCCAATGGACGATCCGTAAGTTCCTATAGGTTTCTAGAATTCCCAATAACGTACCCTCCAAGTTTCGTTACGATCCAACGGTTCGAACCTATCGAACCCGAGTTAACCCTAATCGGTAAAATCGGTTTTACACTCAGGGAGTATTCTAGGATGGAAACTGGCCGCCACAACCTGGCCCACGCGCGGTCAGGTTGGGTGTCTTGAGAGAATTTTCCAGCGACGGAAAATTCTCTATTCAACCTGCAAACCCTATACCAAAGTGATCAGTGGGTGGAGGGGAGGATTTTGGTAGTGAAAACCGGCCAAGAACCGGCCGGAATCACGCTGGAATCCATGAAACCTTATCACAAAACCCTAACTCACCAAACTCTCTCCAAAACTCCAATTTAACTAAAATTAACCCTCAAAACACGGAGAACAACATGCTAGGAGTCGAAAACTACTTGGATTGGCGAAGAAAACCGATGAGGAGGGCCGGATTTTTGAACTAAAGCACCGGCGAAATTCGGGTTTTTCGCACGGTGTCTCCGATGGTTTTTGGTCAAAACTGGATCGAGGGTGAGGTGAAGGAGGAGAGGGGAGAAGATCGGAGGGTTGGGGTGGTTGATCTCGGCCGGAGCGGGCGCAGCGTGTTGGTACAATCGGAGGGGTTGAGGTCGCACGAATAAGAAGACTGGTTGGGGGTGATGCGCAACACGCGCTGGCCAATTGGCCAGCGCTTTTCTTTATTTTTCCCATTTTTTTGAAATTACAAAAATGCCCTTAGGATAGTTTTGACCTTTACGCGTTCGTTCGAGCTCGGAATCGGGTGTTCCGCATGTCCACGAACTCGTTTCGACGAGCCCGACGCAATGGTGCGCCCCGTTTCACCAAATTCTTTCCCGAACCATAAGTCAATTTTTAAATCTAATTAAATTATTCCAGGGTAAAATCGTCTGTCTCTTTAATATTTTATTATTTTTATCCTAATTTAGGATCGGGTTGTCACAGAACCTCACTTTGAAAGCAGCAAGGGTAAATCGACAGGACCCGACCAGCATTTCACCGAAACCCGAGCCGAACCTCGTTGATGGGCCCACATCAACCCATGTCGGCCCACATCCTAAAACAATTACCCTCTTCCCGAGAAAACCTATAAGGGGCCAAGACCTGTAGAAAAACGGCAGAGTCTCCCCTACAACTAGGACTAGCCCAAAACTTCAACCCGTCAAACAAGCAACAGATAACAACCCAAGCGCCAAAGATGCATACAACAGATACATAACAGGCCTCGGCCAAACTAATTCAACCCTAGGTGATACAGAGCAACTACGAGTACAAATTCAACAATGAATAGAAATAAAAGAATACAAGTTTAGGGATTCAAGGATTACAATCCTACCCTTCCAACGAAGCTCGAGAAGAGAAGCGCACAGTAGAAAGGTGTCGACGCAACGACTACGATGCAGGGGCGCAAAGCAGAAAGAGTGTGAGTGGACAAAAACAATGTTTTTCACTTAAACCAAAGTAGTAACCCCAGTTTAAAACCATGCAAACATGCATCTTAAATCATTTATATATTTGAAAACCGTACTAATTCAAAGTACGTGAAAACATTTCAGCTTAAAACCCCTTTTACATTTCCCGAGGCATAATCCTCCCAAAACAAATCCCACACAAGTTTATGAAATATAAACAAAAGGATTTATTAACGTAAAAGGATAAGGATGGAATAAAATCCACATAAGGTAAAACAAACCTTAAAATGCAGAATAGCTTGCTTACAGCAAGCAAACCAAACTTGACAATAAAGACAATAATTGCGATTCAAAACATTTATATATATATATAAATATATATATATATATATAACAGGATTTACAATCCCACAAGTAAAACCTATAAAGTACTGAAATCAAGTCAAGTACTACAACCAAAACAGGTAAATAGTTTCCCAAACATCCCCAAACTCACAATCATGTGCTTACAAGCACGACAAGCAAGGAACAATCCTCACTAAAAGAAATATGAATACGAATGTACTAACACACGCGTATAGGTATAGTATAATTATAACACACACACAAGTACCAGGGAAAACAATCCAACAGGGGATCATCCGACCGGACACCGGATCGCATTCATGATGTGACCGGTGCCTAGGATTTACACGAACACCCAATCAACATCATAATGGCCTTGTGCCCAGGGTTAAGCCGCCCAATCGGGACTAAGCTCACAGGCCCGCAAGGTAAGGAACCATCAATACCACTACGTCCATAATATGTCATGCGCGCAGACTATCCAATTAAGGATCTATGACTACACCCGTTAAGGTATGCACCGGATCGAACCGCAGCAGTACTCGTATCATCAAGATCGAGCAGGGGGAAGGTACAACACAGGGTGCTAAATGCACACACATCAATCATCATGCGATAACAGTATATATATATATATATATACAACCACAATGTACCCAACCCAAAACACCAATATTAGGACATACAAGTCTGTCAAGCATATAACCAAAATATATACTCAAAAGCAGGACATCACTGTCCAAAACATATTTATATATATATTCAAAATAATCACAAGGGTCAAACGACCGCATAATGATTAATAATAAATCAAACATCATTTTCAGTGAAAAACCATATTTAAATCTCACTCAATGCTAAAACCAAGCATACAAAATCATAATAAAATCTACTGATCTCTAAGACGTCAAATATAAGGTATAAACATATATATATATATATCAATATATATATATATAACCAAGTATTGAAAACCCTTTTCTTAAAGTAGATAAACATATGTATATATATATATATATCAAGGTACATATATATATATATACATACAACCAAAGTATGGTGATCCTTTTCTTAAAGTAGATATACCTATATATATATAAATAATATATATATATAATCAAGGTAAAGATATATCAATATATATATATATGTATAACCAAAGTACATATACATATATATATATATATATATAGTTATATAACCATTTTCCACTATTACTAGTGTTTACTCAAAGTAGCTATACATATATATATAAAAGTTTATATATATATAATCAAAGTATACGTATTATAAATCATAGGGTTTTAACCCTAAAACCGAATATGAAATTAAACGGACTATACTAACGTCCATATATTCAATTATATAATTAAAATATAATATAACGGTTCCAAGCTTAAAATAGCTCATTTGTATAATTAAAATCCAATATAAAATCATCGGGCGTTACTACGTCCCGCTCAATACCCAAAGGTATAAATAATATTAAAATATAGCCAACAGGGCCCCACAAATAAACCGGCAACCCAAATCATGCATTAAACTCAAATGCATAATCATTTAATATAAAACAACCAAAGTCATGTCAATGACTTAAAACACTTATCCAATTCAAGATTTAAAACTATTATTAAATCTCATTTCATGCATAACATGCAATTCATTCAAGTCATGCACATTTGAAAACAAAGTCCACTCACCGTTGGTCCTATGCGCACAACCTCAAAGGGTTGCTTGCGGCGTAGAAGAGTCAACGTCCTAAAGCGATAGATACGAGGGTGGATTAGATCGTGAACGCACGAGAACCGTAAACTTAAACCCTAACAAAACCCCACTTAACGTGTAATGACGTCTTAAGAAGGATTCCAAGGTCAAACTACCTCTTACAACTGGTGGGACCAGCCGGAAGACTCAAGGTCAACCGGTCAAACACCCCGCTTCGGTCAACCCGGCCCTTGAGCCCAAGACCTCCAAAACGATCCAGACCTTCCTAGAAGTCCAACAAAGTCAACTACACGACAAGCGGACCTCGGGAGACACTCGGTCAACCCTGGTCAAACTTGGTCAAACCGACCCGAGTAGGTCAAACCGGACCCGTGGGTCCCATGACCTCCAAACTTAGATCCGAAAGTTCCTAGAGGTTCAACACGACCTAAACCACGTGTCTTCAAAGTTTGGTCTCGATCGAACGGTCGGATTGCTCACGATCGCACGATCGGACGATTACGATTTAATTCTAACTTCAAGTCATCGATCCGAGTATCCGGACTCAATCATGATCCGTCAAATCCTACACGATCCTAGAATTATCTAGATCCACATATCCAAGAATGGACACGATCCAACCGTTCAATCCTATCGAACCCGAGAATCACGCAATAGGCGAGATCCGTTCGATAACCAAACGATCTCCGAATTGAGATCCGTCAACTCCCACGCACTCGTAACGATACGAGGATCTCAACGAGTCACCGAACCGCCGCCACCACCTGGCCCACGCGCCGCCACACGCGCCGCCGTGAGGGTGGGTGGCTTGAGCAATTCCGGCCACTCACCGAACTTGGAATTTGACGACACCGCCAAAGACAGTTCGACTCGGACCACGAGGGGAGTCTAGAACCGGTGGTAGCCGCCACAGAACCGGCCGGCAACCACCTCAAAACCTCGATTGAAAACCGGCCAAACCGGCCAAACCCTAGGTTTCTAGATCCGGTGGCAAAACCACCCAATGTTATCGCGCAAGCCCGAAAGCGTAAAGAGGAGATGGAGGCGAGTCTAACTCGAGTGAAGCCGTCGTCCAATTAAATGGGAGGAGTCGCGGAATCGATGGAGATTTGGCCGAGATTTTCGTGAGCTTGCCGAAGACGAACGCCGCACGATAGCTTCCGATCCATGGTGGGTTAAGACCGCACGGTGCCAAGCTTTCGATCGGGACCGGTCTCGAGCCAAGCCGTGGCCGGAGCGATCGTTGCCAAGAGAGAGAGAGACGGCGTTTCGAGGAGAGAGAAACACGCGCAGAAGAGAGAGAGAGAAACCGGATTGGCCGAGGGTATATAACAAATTTCAAAATGACCTTTATGTCCTCCGAACAATCTATCGCTCGGATTGAGGCGTGCCGCACGTCCGGACTCGTTGACGGCGTTCGGACGCAATGGCGCAACTCGTTTCGCCAAATTCCGTCCCGAGAATATCGTTGACCAAAATGCCCCTTTAATTACTTAATTTCAATTAATTCCAATTAATTCATTTTAATTCATTTTAAATTATCCAAATTGGGTCAGGGTCGTCGCATAAACAGTGCAGAATGGCCCCCATTTTTATACAAATTAAGAAGAAACTGGTTCCAAGAGTCTCATTTTTATACGTCCAAAAAAACTACTGATTTACATGTGCGAACCTTGTCAAAGTAAGAAATGTAAGGTCCCACATTCCTTGCCTGTCCATGTCTCCATGTTCAGAAAAAATTTACCACTTGGAAGCCACAATACAAAGCAAACCGAGGATGACTAATTTTACAAAAGCAATAATTAAGACGCCACATCCGATTAACCCAAACACTTGTTGCCAAATGGACCCTTATAAGACAACCAATCTCCTGATTAAGTCAGAGTACTTTCACAGATATAGTAACATTGCTATTTATTTTTCTCCCGGTCTTACATCAGTCGATCATAGTCAAAATCTACAAGTATTTAGAACTGAAACCCAATATGTTCCTTTTATAGAGATCTATCAAATTTTGGTTTAGGATTTATAAGGGATCATATAATTTGGTTTTTGCTCTTTTTTAAAAAATTTACCAGAACATTAATTATGTTAAGTATTCCAATACTCACTCCCCTCAAGCGGATGCGATTTTGGTTTAGGATTTATAAGGGATCATATAATTTGGTTTTTGTTCTTTTTAAAAAAAAAATTACCAGGACATTAATTATGTTAAGTATTCCAATACTCACTCCCCCTCAAGCGGATGCGAGAATATTAATCGAGCCAAGCTTGGATAGAAAATTTTCAAATTGAGCTGAGGGAAGTCCCTTGGTGAAAATATCAGCCAATTGTTCGCTACTCCGGATGTATGCTGTTCGAATGATATTAGGCTGCACCTTTTCTCGAACAAAGTGACAATCAACTTCAATGTGCTTAGCTCTTTCGTTAAACACTGGATTAGAAGCAATGTGTCTTGCAGCTTGATTATCGTAGAATAAGGTCATGGGTTGTAAAATTTTAAAGCCCAAGTCATTAAGAAGACCTTGAAGCCAAATTAACTCACAGGTTATAGATGCCATGGCTCTACATTCTGTTTCAGCACTTGATTGAGCAATAACACTTTGTTTCTTACTCTTCCAAATGACCAAGTTCCCACCAACAAATGTACAATATCCAGTGGTGGATTTTCTATCAATTATACATCCTGCCCAATCAGAGTCGGAATATCCTACAATTTGATTATTTCCATTCTTTGTCATTTGAACACCACGACGTGGAGAGCCTTTCAAATAACGAATAATTCTTTTTACTGCCTGTTCTTAGAGCATGCATAAACTGACTTAACATGCTAACAACATGAGTGATGTCATGACGAGTAATAGTGAGATAAATGAGTCTCCCAACTAACCTTTGGTAGTGACAAACATATGACAATAAGTCACCATCCAACCCTTACTGTCAATTGGATTGGCAACAGGTTTTGTTCCCATCATTCCTGTCTCCTGAAGAAGATCAGCACATAATTTCGTTGGTTAAGAAATAAGCCCTTGCTTGAAGAGGCAATCTCAATACCCAAGAAATATTTCAATGGTCCGAAGTCCTTGATAGCAAACTTTTTGTGAAGAAAGAGCTTGAGTTTAGTGATTTCTTCTATGTTGCTTCCAGTAATGATAATATCATCGACATATATGAGTACAATCAGTTTTCCACCCGGCACATCTTTGACAAAAAGAGACGAATCTGCACTACTCCGCTTGAAATCTACACTTTCAAGCACTGAGCTTAATTTTGCATACCAAGCTCTTGGAGATTGTTTGAGCCCGTAAATAGCCTTGTGCAACTTGCATACCAATCCTTGATTTTCTCGAGGGTGGCCAGGAGGTAAACTCATGTAAACTTTTTATTCTAAATCTCCATGCAAAAATGCATTTTTCACATCCATTTGAAATAAGGGCCAATCATTGTTGACAACAACAGACAAAAGAACTCTTACCGTGTTCATCTTAGCTACCGGAGCACATGTTTCTTTGTAGTCCACTCCAAAAGTTTGAGTGAACCCCTTAACAACAAGTCTTGCTTTGTGTCTCTCAATCGATCCATCACTTTTGAATTTGGTCTTGTAAACTCATCTACAGGCAACTGCATTTTTTCCTTCGGGTAACTTGACAATGCTCCAGGTTTGATTGTCATCAAGAGCATGAAGCTCTTCTTTCATTGCATTCTGCCAAACTAATTGAGAGTTTGCTTCTTGGAAGGAGGTTGGTTCAGAGGACTTCGAAATACTACTTAAAAAACCAAAATGAGTTGAAGAGACATTATCATATGTAATGTAGTCTTCGATTGGATACTTGGTAGTAAAAGTGACAAAATCTTTGAATCTTGTTGGCTGAATTCGTGTTCTGCTTGGGTTTCTTATTGGTGCAGCAGCAGAAGGTAATGTGGAGATATCCAAGGGCTCAACCACTGACTCAATCTGTATATTGTTGGGAATCAAAGCTTCACCAGAAACAGAGTCATTGTAATGCCCAGAACGAGAATTAGCTTCTGGAGTGAAGTTTAATGGACAAGGAGCATTCGATGAATAAGGAGTGGAGTGTGTCTCTACGATTGGTAGAGGAACTTTACCAAAAACTATTCCCCAGAAGATTGTCCGAAGAGTATCCAATAAAAGCACATTTGACAGATCTTGGATCAAGTTTATCTCGATGTGGAGCCTGAATATGGACAAAGCATACACAGCCGAAGACACGTAAATGTGAAATATCAATTTTTCTCCCTTTTAGGAGCTCAAGTAGAGATTTGAAACCGAGAACTCGGCTAGGGAGCCTGTTTATCAAGTACGCTGCCGTGAGGACTCCATGAGACCAGAATTTCTTAGGGACATTCATCTGCAACAGAAACTCAAATGGGTATGCTAAAGTGTAAGTTCAATATCCGTTGGTTTTTCTTCGGTTCTTAAATTGAAGCTACTAGATTGAAGTATGGTTTAATTGTTGGAGGTCCTCAAGTTTTGATTCGTCTTTTGTATGAAAATAAAACTCCTCCTTTGCATGTGTTGTCCCTATTGCAAGATAATAGTGGTTGGATGCAAACTTGGGTTAAGCTAGTTGTGCAAGACACTGTGCCTACCCGTGCCCACCCATGCACCCAAGTTCGAACCTCCCTACGTTTGAATAGTTTAGAATATTACAAAAGAAAAACAAAAACGAAAGGTGACTCGCGAGCTTCAAGTTACACAATTTAGACATGTTTCTCACGAAGCAAATTTCATGAAAGATGAATTGGCTTCTATATGTCTCTATATTGGTTTCTAATTTCCCCGTTATTGTTTTTTTAGTTTTATTTCTATCATTAAAAAAGGCAAAAATATGTCTTATTGTTGAAAGAGAGAAAATCTCTATCAAGATTCCCACCTTTTGTCTCCTTTTATCCTCTATTTCTTTAACATAAAATAAAGAAACTTCTTTCTTTTTTCCCAAAACTAAAGTTAATAAAAAAAAACCAAAAAAAAAGAACAAAACCTTTTTTTTCTTATCTTCCTTGCCCACCCACCCACATCAAATCACAACAAACTGAGACCAACCCCAACAATCCCAACCCTCCCCAATGGATCAACACCATGAAACAGAAAAGTTAAAAAGAAACAGAGGTGGTTGTTGAAGAAGGAGAAGAAGATGACCCATTATCCTCCAAGTTTCTTGGGACACCCACCTCAACCCCACAACCTGCAGATTCCATCAAGCCACCCAAATCAGCATCACCTGCTGCCCCAAATATCAAGTCAAAATTTTCTTCAAAGCCCAAGTCCTCAAACAAGTCTGGTAACTCTAAGGGCTTGTTATCCAGAGGGATGTCAGGAACTGGAAGTTGAGCCATCAATCCTGTATCCAAAAAGTTCCAAGTGAACTTGTGTTCATCTGCAGCATCCATGACTTGGTCCATTGTATTACTTTCTATGCAATGCAGAAGATGTGGATACTGAAGTTGGGTTGAGACAATTTGTTCTTCTTCTTGTTCTTGTTGTTGCTGCTGTTGTGGTTGTAGTTGGTGCACTTTGTGCTCGACTTTTTCGTCTTCCGGTAGTCCGGCATCGAAGCATTTGGGAGGAGGTTCTTCTGACTCTTTCTTGAATTTGTCAATGTAGTTGTTGATGTCAAAATTGGTCACTGCATTTGCTCCTCTGTACTCTATTGCTGCCATGTCATATGCTGCTGCTGCCTCCTCTTGTGTATCTTCAATAACACACAATAAATCAAATTATTATAAATAAAAAACAGAGAGAAAAAACAACAAATAATGAAACAATACAAAATCAACTAGAACCGCATTGTAGACCACATCTCTAATAGACGTGGGATTCACTTGTAAACGTAGTTACGTGTTATTAGCGATGTCATCTATGTGATAGATAAATATGATTCGACTGTTTAAATAACATTATGATTAAAAGCATATGTGTATACAGAACTCATGTGACATTGATAGTTCATAGTATTTAACCAAAAAATCCACACTAGTGAAGATCATTATGCATTTGTACAATTGCACCAAATAATTAATCTACAAGAATTTCAACGCCCCACAACACCTAATTTTTGTAGCATTTAAAAAGCAAAAAAGAAGGTAGGAATTAGGTGAAGGCCTACAAGCACCCTTCACTGCTTCACATGCTTGTTTTCAATTTCCCTTCCCCAACTTTTTTTTTGGGTCTCCATTTGTAACCACAAACATTGAAATTTGGAAAACAAAAAGGCAAAATATAAGAAAAGAAGATGCACAGAACCTGAAGCGGTGGATCTATGTTCCCCGACAGTACAGAATTCATGCTTTAAAATATGTTGTCTTGAATTTGAAACCCTAATTTTTCTCTTGCAATTATCTTGAATTTCAAACCAAACACCTTTTTTGTCCCTATCATTGTCGTATAGGTCGCAGAATTTTCATTTGACAAGAAATGTGGTCACTTCTAATGGTAAATACAAAAATTAAATATTAAAAAAATCATAATTTGAGAAGAGCAAAATCATGGATCATGTATTTTGTCAGGTGGGGAATGGAAGATTAGCTGAGTTTGGTTACCAAAAATATAATAAAAATCTGTGTAACTTTTTTTCAATAAATACTTTTAGATAAAGATACTTTTAGTGTATAGTACTGGTGCTTGAGATCAAATGAAGCATATTTTATTCAACTACAATACCTAATCAATTATTATTTTTTAGGACATTTCTATTAAGAAGAGCGATAATATATTAAATTCACACACACTATACTGATACTGGTGACTAATCCAAGACTCATGTGAGGAGTAATTACTATGAACCACTATACTAGTGGATCCTTCACCTCTCAATCCCTACTTAATAATAAGAGAAAGCTAGTGTCCATCACTCATTTGCATGTGAACAACTGACAGCCGTTGACGATTATAGTCCAAAAACGAGAGAATGAGAATTATATCATCAACGGTTGAGAATCGTTCACACGCAAATGAGAATCGAGACCAGCTTTCTAGTTCCTTTTTAGAAATGAGATGGAAAGCACACGCACGCACCCAAGATTTGGACGGTGTGGATCTGGCATAAAAAAAAATACAGCAGCAAGACAAGGCCAAGATGACTTGGCACATCCAGAGAGAGCCACAAGGAGAGCAATAGGACACGTTAGCCCCCGTGCCTGTCGCTTTTGTGAATCAAAACCAAGATCAATCTGATCCACTGTGTCCTTTTGAAGAAGAATGACAGGCAACTTTTATTTTCTCTATCTCACTAAAAGGCAAAGGCTGGGTGTCACGTGCCCCCACTGCTGGCAATTGCAGCAAATATCACAATCTTTTTGCTTCTAAAAAACTCTCAACCCACCCATCTGACCAAAAGAAAAAAATAAAATAAATAAATAAATAATCTCTCAACCCACCCTCAGATTCAGTCAATGCAATCGTTGGCTGCTTGCGTGTACCTCCTGCTACTATTGTACTTCCGCATGTACCTGATTGCTGCCATCCTAAACCCAAAACCCAAACCAAATCGTACTTTTCTAAGGTGTTTTAATGGTTTTTAATATCCCCTTTTGGTTCCAAAATTCAAATGAAAATAGTTTTATTTATAAATTTTTTTGTAAAAAAAGAGTAAATGAAAAACAAGATCAGAACAAACAGTTAGTTTCAAAAATAATAAATGAAAGATTTTCATTTACTCAGGCAAAATATTTGGTATTTTGGGTGGTGCAACTACCTTTATTTGCTAACCTAATAAGTAAAAACTCTACCAGTTTAATCTTTTGGCAACTTCCTAGTTGAACCTAAAGTTTACTTATTGATAACATTGATTATGAAACTGCCATATCGAACCTAGGACGTCGGGTGCAGGGTAAACACTGTTAACTATGAGGTTGTATTTGTTTGTGGGTTGCGTAACTTTTTTTCAAAGGAATATACATAATAAAAATAAAATTAATACACACAAAAATAGAAGATAATTTAAATTTTTCATACAGAAAACAGATTCATTTTGACATGTATATTACATTGGTTTGGACCGGAATGGAAAACTAATAGCCACGTCTGTGCATTGGCTGACCCAAAGGTGCTATGAAATTGGCATCTATAGTCAGTCAGTAGAGAGCAGTTGGAAATTGGCAACATCCAGTTCTTCAGAAAATTCCAAATTAAAATTAACCTGGACCTACTGACTTTTCTGAAAATTTCTGCTAAAAACTCCTTAAAAATTTTGTTATAAATGAGACAAAAAGTGAATGAAAGTCCACTGAGGCAATTGTAATTGGATCTGAAATTTTGAAAAATATAATAATTAAAAGAGAAGAAAAGAGAGGAGAGGAGAAGGTACATACTATAAGTTCCAAGGTATAAATACTTGTTTCCAAAAACTCTTCCAATTCTGGCCTCCCATCTTCCGTTATGATGATGCCTGTGAAAAAAAAAAAAAAATTGTATAAATTTTTTTTTATAAAAAAAAACCCCAAGGATTGTATTGCATTCCCAATTTGGCGTGTAAATTGCATTTAATTACCTAGCCACGCCACGGTACTTCGAAACGCCTCTAGAAAATCCGCTGCTCCGCCGACGCAATGAGGCTAGGTATTCTTCCCGGGAAGCCTTCTGCATTTCTTCAAGCTCCTTTGTGTATGTTTCTATCTGCAGCATTGCACGCAAATTCAACCATTAGTGGCAAGTTTAGAGGACATTAATCAGCACCCAAAAATTGGAAAAAATAAAAAGAGTCTTCTCAAACTTGACCGTGGCCGTCACACACGTGACAGAGGCCGTGTGTGACGGGATTCGGGTGAAAGAAAGACATTTATCCAGAGACACGAAGGTTGGAGTAATAAATGTACCGAGAAATTCAGGGTTGTCCCGGGACCCCAATACTTAAGGGCAGCAAGATCATAGGTATGAGCAGCAGCCTCCTCACTATCGTAGGCCCCTATATACATGCCATAAATAAAATAAATTAGTAAATAACGTCAAAGGCAGGCAGAGGCAGTTTATTTAATAACACCCCGTCAATTATGAGAAAGATTCTTTTATTTTCACCTTTTATATATATCTTATTTTTCCAGAAGTGGAAAAATAAGATAAAATTCAATTAAAAAAATAGAGAGTCAGAGGAGGATAAAAGAAAATACAAGTAAATTATTAGATTGAAAGAGAGACTGACTTACCCAAATAAACTAATTAAGCAGCGGCAAAAGTAGAGCATACGAACGTTGCATTGACAGAGGATTTTACAGGAATAAAAACACAGTCAGAAACACACACCAAAAAAAAAAAATCAGATTTTTTTATAAAAAAAATCAAATTTACAGATCTCCTTGGACCCGATCAGGATTCAGTAAAAGAAATTTAATTACCTTGTCGTCCTTTTTTGTTCTGAATGTTGTTCCATGAGCTCTTATCCCAGAGATGAGCTTCAAATCTTCCAGTCCATCTATGCCTGTGGACCCAAAAACACAAAATGCAGCAAAATTTCACACATGCAAATGAAAATTGAGAAACCCCATTAAGAAACAAATGGGAAATTCTCTGTAAAAAATTGTGGGAAATTAATGGACCTAGTGACCCCTCTGTGAATGGAGCTTCTTCTGGCCCCTCCTGTGTTTGGGTTGGTGCCATTTTGGCATTTCTCTGTTGGGTTGTTCTGGTTTTTTCTAATGCGCTTGGCCTTGGGCTTCTGATTCTCTGCCTGGTTCAGTTTGGGAATTTCAGGCCCTGCATATGAAGATGAAGAAGAGGAAGCAGAGGAAGAAGAAGAGCAAGAAGAACTAGGTGACCTCTTCATCTTCCTTCCAATTAAAGAGAAAATGACAAAAACCCAAGAAGAAGAAGAAGAGAGAAGAAAAAACTTGAAGAGGTGGATAAAAATTGGAAGGGAAAATGAAATGGTGGAAGATGCAAGTGCATGTCTGGGTTCCTCTGGTTTTATGGTGAGAGGGTTTAATGGAGTTGTACTAGTATAATAAGAAGTGGCATTTGGGGTAGACAAAAGTGGTTTACCGAAACAGGGATAGGGAGACTGTGGAAGAAAGAAAGTTGGAAGGGTGGTGTGTAAAACTATACAAAGAAGCAAGACCATTTTTCTGGTTTTGTGTTGGGGGGATTAACCTCGGGTCAAAGTTGGAGCTGGGTTAATTAACCAAGAGTTAATTAAGCACCCTACACTTGGCTTAAGCCGCAGTCATGCTAGCAATCGGATTTGCTCTCCACGCTGTCCTTCCTAAGCTTCAAAGAATCTCTTACTTGAGAACAACGGAATTTGCCCTCAATACTTTCAAATATTACATCCACAACCCTTGTTTCAGATTCTACTACCCACCACATTGTTGGGCTAAATTTCAGCATTTGGGCTTGATATTGGCATTGTTTGGAAATCTCTCTTTAACCCGGATAAAATTATCTAGGACCTGTTCGGTTCGAGGTAAAAAACTTAATGGTAAATTATTTCCTATGTCTTTTCTTAAATGATAGAAAATTGTACATTTCTTTCCCGTGTTTGGTAATGTTGGAAAGGCAACCAAACGTACCAGTTTATTTCCTTTTCCATGTCTGGTGTTGCATATGGCATGGTGCCATTTATGTCTTATACAACCTCAAAACTAGAGTTTAAAAATGTTAATTATATCAGGATTATAGTGTGCTTACTATTATTACAACCTACATTTACAAAATATGAAGCTATTGCAATAACCTCAGCAACCTCGAAAAGCGACATTTTTCCTTATTCCCATATTTGTCGACGCATATGCAATATTTTTCATATTTGTAGAAACAACCAATCTCATAGATCCTGAATATCTTTGTTGTTTCCACACATTCATGATCCAATCTATACAATTTTCTGCTTATCCCTTGTTAGTGGGCAAACGTGTCCAATTGGGCCCTAGATGGTTTGCAAAAAGTGACATTCTCGAAATAGAATATCCCATTAGGAGCAAGATAATATCAGTAGTTTGTTACAAATGAATATTTATAACCCTAATCAGCAACATCAGCTAGCAAAAGAATTCATATAGTTTAACAAGATTTTAGTACCTGTGACACAATCGATGAACTCGAAAGCTCAAGTGATGGGCAAGTAGTTAATGGGATCAAGACACTAATAAATTATGGTGATTATGAATATACAGTGAATTTGATGGTTGATATGGTGAGAGGTGAAACTAAAAAAATTTAAAATAGTATGTGATGGTGATGATCATTTTAGGTTAATACTGGTTTTTTAACTTTGAGAATTTTGAATAAGTAACTCAATTATATGTTTTGATTGGTATGATGGCATGACAAAGTTAAATAATTAATTTACTTATGTTATTGGTTTTGTGGTATTAAGTAACTAATGATAAATAGCATGTGACACTTAAATTATATATGACAATAACTTTATAAAAAAAAGTGTTGATACCAAATATGAATTAGCTCGACTGCTGCTATTTTCACCCTTGTCCTATTTTCGTACCCACCTTATTTTCTCACCCACCATATAAATTTTAAAAAACAAAATCCTATTTTTTCACCCACTATTATTCCTAAAATACCCTTTAATCATTTTCTCTCTCTCTCATTTTATTATCAGTTGCTGCATCTTATTTTCCATTTCTCACTCCCCACCTTAACAACCAACTGCCCAACAGACCCACCGCACCCAGAAACAGGGTAGATTTTATTAGCTTTTTAAAATCCTCTCTTTTTGTATTTGGATCTTCAGCTCCACTTTAGAACAAGAGGAGCATTCTCTATCACTGTCCCAGCATTCATCACCATCACACCCTGCCCAAGAACAGAGCCTAAATCGTATAATTGTTTATTCATCCTCATGTTTTCAGGGTTTAAGAAAAAAAATCAGAGTCCGAGAAATACCCAATATCTCCCAATGCTTTAAGTAACCGTAAAGATCTTAGAAATTCTGTTCAAATAAGATTTCCTTACCTTTTCGCTAGAATCGTTCTCTTCAAATCCATTCTCTAAGAGCAACTGAGGAGTCATGAGCAAGGAGTCGTAGTTTTTTCTTTCTTTCTTCTTTTTCCTTAAGTCCTTTTAAGTCATTTTATAAGGGGGTAAATTTGTCTTTAAAATTTTAAGAATAAGGTGGCTCGGAAAATAAGATAAGAGTGGAAATAGCAGCACTCATTGGGTCTGCCAAAAATAGTCCAAAGACAATGCTTCACCACCTAAGGTGGAGAGGCTAGAATGAGGGCTTAAAGTGAGGGCTTAAAGTGAGGAGAGGAATTTAACCATCACAAAGTACATGGAGGGTGCATTGGGGGGTCCACCGTCCTTTTAATGGTGAGATTGCTCTTCTCATTATAACTTCTCACTTTAAGCCCTCATTCTAGCCTCTCCCCCACCTAAGGAGGCAGGCGGGCTCAAAAGGCAAAACACAAAGCCCAAAACCCTTTATATGTGCCTAAGGAGACCCAAAGTATAAGAAAGACCAACCAGGCTCATCAAGACCAATGCAATCATGCCTTAAGGACAATGCTTAAATCAAACCGCCCATAACGCGCTTAGCGATTGGGCGCTTCACTCCAGAAGCCCTTGTGTTTCTCTATTAAAAGGAACATTATCGGTGACTAATATCCCACTTAAAGGGTGCCACGTTATCAGTGACCCGTTAGTCCCACACCAAAATAAAGTAAAAGCAAGAGCTAATTTCCCCGTATAAAAAGAATGTAGCATTGTGAACTTTCTCAACTCTTTTTTTTTTTTAGGGAAAAAAGGAATTCATTAATCAATCATCAAGAATAATAAGTCTGGTATGGAAAAAAGTGGCCTCATTAAAACCTCCCTAAAGAAAATCCAATGGGATAAAACTTCAGGGGAGGAAAAAGAGTACCACACATGCCAAATTACAACTGAAACTCAATCAAGAACATTGGACTCAGGCCAATCATCATAAACAGCATCCATAAGCCACAAAGGACCCACATCCATCCAACATGATAGGCCTTAATCACGGAGACTGAAACGGGCAATGCGATGGGCAACCCCATTCGCATGATGATGGATATGCCTAACAATAGATGACTCATAATTGGCAAGAAGACGACGTACCCCTTCCACCAAAGCACCCTCAGCAGCAAGACACTCTTCATCACTGTTAACCATATGAATCGCTGACAAAGAATCAGATTCAATCACAAGAGGCACAAAAGATGCATCCAAAGCAAAAGAGATTCCAATCTTGAGAGCATATAGCCCAGTGGCAAAGATGGAGATCATACTAAGAGCACGCATAGCCACAGCCCCAACCAAATTTCCATGAGAGTCCCGAACAATTGCACTAACTCACCTAGATCCCATCTCCAAATCAGCAGCACCGTCCACGTTCAGCTTAAAACATCCCGCAGTGGGAGGATGCCA